>JAKSZP010014456.1:0-398705 GCA_022478985.1 Massospora cicadina
GAACACCCCAAATTTGGCTGAGAAGTCAGAGTAATCCTATCATTAGTCATTACCTCTTTAAGCCGTTTTTTGTTATAAACCATATTTTTCAGATAGTTAGGATTCCACTGAGAATCCACCAAGGTCTTTTCACCGTTGGTACTCATATTCTTGTTATCCACAATATTATTTGATGATTGGGCAGGAGTTGCCAATCATGGTAGCAGATTTGGGAACACTAATACCTCCAACATTCTTTTTCTTAAGTCGAGAAGGAGAATGTCTGACACCTCCTAACAATATAACTGAAGAAATTGTTATCAGCGATCTGTTCATAGATGATGAGCAAGATCAGCTGTATCAAGTTGTCAATTCGTATGTAAATGCCGTGACTAGAGCTGGGGTGAAGAGAATTGACCCTGAGATAATCAGGGAAGTTGCCTGTCCATACGCTCAACAACTGGCAAACAAAATTTAAACCACTGAGAATCTTGTAGAATTATCTGAAGTCTGATTAGATGAGGCCAATTTGTTGATCTCCTCAGCGCAATAAAGGAATTGTTTCCCAATTTATCAGCACAAGTTATTCACACTAGATAGTTAATAACGTTACTATTCACTTAGTAAACACTATATTGCAATACTCCAAGTGTACATATATAGATATACAAGTGAATTTAGTGCAAGTGAGAGTGATTGTTAACAATGGAGCGCCCATCAATACTATCTTGACCAAGCTGGTAAAGAGGATGAAGATCTCGCCAGACTCTTAACATAAGAAGGAATATGGGACAACTGGGCCAAACACCACCATCTCCTGTGGAGTGATTAACGTGCTGCTTTTATGATTTGGGTCATTGGTGGTATCTGTGCCATCAATAGTTTTGGCCAACCAAAACTATAACATTCTGATTGGAATGAAGTTTCTATGCAAATATGGAGTTAAATGTAACTTTGAGGATAATATGTTGACCATATTGGGTCAGACGTTATCATTGGTATATTAGAAGGATAATGAAGCTCTGCTGAATCGCAGAAACAACTTCATCAATCTAATATACAATGACGGCATTGTCCCTATTTGGTACCAATTAGTTGATAGGAAGCAATGAGAAATGACAGCGGAAATCCTAGAGAACTGGGGAATTCCACTGAGGATCAAGGATGAGAGGACAATACCGCCAGGATCGCATATGATAGTTAACATGGGGTTGACCTTAGAGATACCTGAGATGTTGTATGGGGAAGTCGGAAGCCCCTAAAAGAAGTCCAGAGTGGAGCCATGGGTGGCTCCTGGGATACTGATGCCGAGTCATAGAGAAATTCAAGTTTTCTTGGCAAATTTAATTGAAAACCCGATGAAGTTCAAGAGGAATCAGATCATCACATTTGGTCATCTGATCTTGACAGCCAAATTGAAGATATTCCATGATTTTGGAATCTTGATGAGTTGGGATTACCAGGAGGGGTAACTGAGAGCATCAACCTATTGGTTGATCAAGAGTAACTCTCTGATCTGTTGGAAGACCAGCAAGAGGAGGTGCTCAAACTATTCAAAAAGTATTGGGAAGTGTTCACTCAGGATGACCACAATCTGGGATGCTCATGAGACATGATCCACAAGATTGACACCAGGAAAAATTTGCTGATAAGGATGAGACTAATCTGATGGTAGAAAGCTGCTGAAGCTATAGTGGAGGATGAATTTAGCAAACTAGTGAAGCATGGGCTTCTAGTTCCGTCATCAAGTTCCTGGGTGAGTCCAATTCTTATCATGAAGAAATAGGATGGCTCTAACTGGTTGGTGATTGACTACTGGAATCTGAATAAAATTACAAAGAAAGATTCATATCCTCTACCAAGGATTAATAATGTGCTAGATCAATTAGGAGAAACAAAAAAGTTCTTTGTGATGGATCTGATCTTGGGATATAATCAGATCGACTTGCCAAAGGAAGACCAGGAAAAATGTGCGATAATTACCGCGCAGGGGCTGTACCAACTGACAAGGATGCCCCAGGGTTCATGTAATGCGCCTGCAACATTCCAGAGGGCCATGGACGCTATACTGAGCAACTTGAAGTTGTCATGCATCCTGGTATACCTGGATGATATAAATGTGTTTACAATGACATTTACTGATCACCTACACTACTTGGAAGAAGTATTCAAGTGACTGTCCGCGGCTAACCTGAAGATTAAGCCTATAAAATGCCACTTCTTTAAAAACGAGTTGGAATATCTGGGATTAGTGATCAACTCCAGTGGATTACAGCCACAGGCCCAGAAGATAAAAGCCATAAACGGATGGCTGTGCCAAAGAGTGTCTGAGACATCCAATTGTTCCTTAGATAGTTGGATACTACAGAAAATTTATTCAGGATTTTGCCCAAATAGCCAAGCCCTTATTCAATTTATTGAAGGATCTGAGAAAAGAATTCATATGGAATGAAGAATCCCAGGAATCCTTTAATGATCTATGCTGGTATTTAATAGATTCTCCGATTCTGAAATATCCAAATTTATATTGAGAGCTTATTATACAAACTGATGCTTTGTTGATGGCAATTGGCGCTGTACTAAGCCAATTAGACGAACTTGGGGACGAACATCCAGTGGCATATGTGAGCCGGACTTTCAGCTGCTGAGAGGAACTACACCATAACTGAGCTTGAATGCCATGTGGTCATTTATGCATGTAAACAGTTTCAGGTGTACATCCCCAGAATGCACTTTAAATTGGTTATGGACCACTCATCATTGCTTTGGCTCCATAATTTAAGAGAACCCAAAGGATTACTGGCCTAATGGGCACTGAAGCTACAGGCTTATGATTTAAGATTGTCCACTGAGCGGGGGCTTCTCACCAGAATGCAGATGGCTTATCATGGTTACCAATGGTCCAGATGGTATACCTGCAGGTGGATGAGCTATTTCAGAGAATGGTCAATGGAGAAATCAGGAATGAGCCCCAAGAAATCCAAGGTGCGCTTTAGAAAGCGATGGAAAACACTGAGACCAAAGATGGACAAGTGTTCAATATGATTAATGGGAAGCGATTATTCCTAAAGTTGTCGGAAAGAGAAGCTATTGTGCAAGAAGCTCATAAGATTGTCGGACATGGAGGCCTGAAAAAAAACAACCTATCATATTCACCAGTACTATTACTGGAAGTCCATCAATTATGATGTCGCAGATTATCTAACTTGTTGCGTGGATTGCCAGCTGCACAAACCACATAAGAATACAACTGGATACTAAATGGTCTGCCCTGGATTTGCCTGGCATGTGGTATCCATTGACATGATGAGACCGTTGACAATGAGCACAGGGGGAGTCAAGCACACTATAGTTACCATCGACCATCTGACAAGATGGGTTGAGATGAAGGCCCTAATGGAAGTAGATGCTACCAGCACCGCGAGGTTCATCCTGGATCAAGTAGTATATTGACATGGATGTCCACAGGTCCTGCTTAGCAATAATGGGACAAACTTCATGTCTCATGTGATCCCATGATTGAATGAGATGATGGGGATCAAAGGAGTTATGTCAGTACCCTACCAGTCAGAGATGAATGGACTGATAGAATGGGTGAGTAGAACGCTGGCTGCGACGCTGAGGAAGCTGGTCACAGGAAGAACTTCCACGTGGGTAATGTACCTGAGTTTGGTGACATTTTCCTACAATATCAGTCATTATATGGCGATGGGAAAAATGATGTTTGAGTTTTTGTATGGGAGAAAGGCAGCGTTGCCGCCAATTTTATATTTGGTGGTGAAACCAACATTGGGAATGAGTGCCAAACAGTACTTTAACTGACTGGCAAATATACTGATCAATATGCAATTGCAAGAATTTGATACTATGTTGAAGTAAAGAATACAGTCAAAATTGAATAAAATAAGAACTGACTGGTCTTAGTAGGATATCGAGTAAGCAAAGGAGTTGCCTATTGTGATATGCATGGTTTTGGAAGAAGAAAAAAATTAGATGCATTGTGGTTGGGTACATTTGAAGTTATCACCAAGACGGCGACTGATGCCTACTCCATCAAGAATATCTTAGATGGAAGAGTTGTGAATTGAGTCCATGCTAAGTATCTGAAGCAATGGATCGATGAAAAAAGAAAGTTTTCCCAAAGGACTAATGAACCATTAAGTTGTTCATGTCCTGATGATTAGGTCAAGTCTAAAGAAGAACCTCTGAACCAATCTATATGATTAATTCTTAAAAGGATCTCTAAACCATAGAAAACTGGCAGGCTTAAGTACCCAGGATTCAGTTTGGGGAAAAATAAAAAGATGGACCGCTGAACTGAAACAAGGTCAAGTCCCATGTAAAAAAGAAGAATAAAAATAAAAAATTGCTAAAAGATATTACGAAAAAATCTAAAAAACAGCAAAGAGAAAAAACCAATAAAATAACATTATTTTTATTTTTATTAATTGTCCTCAATAAGGGGATGATTCCAGCTATGTTGCCTCTTGGGGGAGGGAGGATGGATCGCGGTAGGAATGAACAGCCCATCAAAATTGATGTGAGATTGGATGCTAGTGAGGGCTAACCTACACAAAACCATGTTTTTGAATGGATGCAGAGCCCTGCAAGAAAGAGACTAGGGAAAATGAAATTGAAATGTCAGAAGAAGCCAATATTGAAACCCCAGAGCAGGGAGGAAAGCAATAGTATAAGAAGAGGCAGTCAGCAAGTAACCCTGATTAATCCTGATATGGTACCAGAGCTGGAAGATTAGTATCGAGTGCCTGACGACAGACTTCATCAAGAACACTGGACATATGGGCTGGCAGCAAACAAGGGATGCTAGATGGGGGTTGCCAAATCATGCCCCCTACCAATGCCATCAGCAGAAGATACCAATGGGAAGTGCTGGCGAAGAGATAGTCATGCAGGGAATGAATGGCATCCTGCAAGTGACGACTACAGGATTCGCGGTAGCTGAAGCTGAAGGAGCGGTGAAACCTGGGTGAGGCTGGAAGCTTTGTGGACTAACTTTGAAGAACTTGGCCAGCAAAGTGAAGAGCATAAGCAGCGGTATCCTAATCCAGGATGTTATCAAGATCAGAGGGATTCAGAGCTAGGGACAAAGCCTCAGTGACTTGGGCCTGGAGTTCAGCGTAAGGGAGATTGAAATGAATACTGTTACCAATGGTGAGCTCAATAGCCAGGACAGCGGGTTTGTAATATTGTCCGAGTTGAAAGAGGAACTCAGGAGGCAGGTCCAACCTGGCAAGAAGTGAGCAATCAAAAGCAAATGGCATAATCTCCAGAGCATCTATGACAATGGTCGGTGCATCAGCAAAAGGAGCCAAATCCAGGAGAGTTTTAAAAATCCAACTATGGAATTGTTGACAGAGGAAGAATCAGCTGAGAGTTGTTTGAAACAATCTCAAGCCTGGTTTTGGAGAGATTAGTTACCATTTCTGGTAAATTCAACAGAAGGACTAGCTGTTGCCACCAGACTAGGCGTATAAGCCCTGGAAGGACCCTAGGAGAGGTTCCTCCATGCATCCCAACTCATCTGGTGGAAGAGCCGGAAGTCTTGATCAGACAAATTTTTCAGAAGCTGCTGGTATCACAACTCAGAATTTACATATGAGCTGGATGAGAGGGGGGATGTTGGACTTATGTGGAAGTTGACATTTTTCACTCTACAATCCATTAAGCTCCAATTTTGGAGAAATTAATCAAAGATTAATGGGATAAGCTCTCCAAGAGAAGAATTAGGAATGACTTGAGCCAAGGGGTTATGAGAGAAATAACAAGGGTGAATAAAAATAAATATTTTTAATTGGGCCACAAAACGAACATCAACAGAAAGAGTCTCCTGTCTAGGATGAGGAGAAAATCAGAAAATCAAGAACGCCAGATAAAGAAAACTGAATATGACAGAAGGTCATATGCCTTGATGGGGGAAACCCCAGATCCTGGGACTAATATCGTCATGAGTAAATTGGTCAGTCTGGCATGACAGTAAATCGTTGGGACCACATTCTGAGAAGGCAGTAGTGAGGAGGAAGAGGAAGAGTGCTGCATACTGAAGGTCATCCTGAGCAGCGTTGAGTATTGAAGAACATACTCTGCTTGAGCCAATCTTTTACTTGACTGAGTGTCTGAAGTGGTGTTCTCATGCCCTGGTCCTTTTCTTGCTGGAAATCTAGGCAAGAGGTGAATTGTTGGTATTTTTGCCCATATTCCCAGCCTGCTAGATTACCAGGAATCGCTGGGGTTAATTCCCTAAGACGAAGTGAATTGGAAATTGGTTGGCCCAAGTTTTGGAGTAACTATATTTGGGGGATTTTGGGATATTCGCCTGGTCATGTCCAATGGGAATGATCTGGACGAATACTAGAGATCTCATCAGGTGGAGTTGCTTGAGAAATAGGGGCATCTTATAGTGAATAACTATCAGGTGTACTGATTGGGATCAGTCAGTTTTTAACCAACTGATTAGGAATGAATAGCAAGTTGCAAGGCAAGTGATGCTGCCTGCAACTAGTGAATCAATCAGTTGGTGCGTGACCTGCCTTAATGGGTATTAAGTCCATTAACTAAGCAGGTGGCTAGCTAAAAATGGTTGGTTTGCTTGGATCAAGAGGAAAACGTTAGGGACATGGTTTCTTACTCTTTCCTTTTAGGTCTCAAGGATGTCCAATGATGGAATCCTAGCCAGGATGGGGAAGACCATAGCTGCCTAGATGAGGATGGATGATTCAATGGCAACGGCTGCTGCTTCATCAAAGAAATTTTGACCAAGGGTTAGATGACTGAATCCCCGCTATAAAATCCCTAAATTTACTCCTAATAAAAAACCCAGAGTTTAGAACAGAGTTATATAGTTCTATAGTTTTCTTCTGGTAGATAGTTTAAGTAGTAAACTATCACCAGCTTTCAATTGTGCTACTCTTCTCAAGGATATTATTGTTGTGTGCGATAATTGGGAGACTCTTAGTGGAAAGAGGAAAGATCTGAGCGGGGATCTAGAGAAGAAGGAGACACAATTGAGGATAGCTGGCAATTGTGTGTTGGACCAAAGAGACTGTCACCAGGGAATCTCAGCAAATATTGGGTTGGACAGAACAAGGGAACGAATCCCTAGATCATGACATCTCAAGTATTTAATCAGGGATACTGGCCAAGCGTTGGGCTGAGAGGTAATAATTATACTCAACTATGGATATTAGTCGGCATACTATTATCAATTAATAACCTAATATACTATACAACATGGACAAAGTGCACAAGAAAACCAAACATGTGCATTAAAAAAAATTACTAGGGTTATTTGCTGATAATAACCCTCCAGTAGATTTTTACACCCTTCCTCCAAGCTTTAGTAGTGCCAATTGCTATTTGGACTACACACAAGGTTGACCTGGATGCCATTTCAGGCTCTACACCCACCCTCCAGGAAGCTGTATGATGATTCCGTTCACACCTTATGGACCATTTTCAAGCATACTTGCTTGGATATCTACCATCTCGTCAATTTCAGTTGGTCTCATCCTGGTTTCCAGTATTGTTCATCACTTCAGACACTTTTCTTTGTACGTGCTCAATAGTGGCTCAAGACTCTACTCACAATACCTCTCTTCCTTTAATTGGCGATTCTGCTGGCAACAGGAGACAGCATTAGCGTCTCTGGGGTGCCTCTAGAGTATATCAGTACTTGATTATTATCTTTATCAGTAGTGTCCATCTCTTGGTCGGCCTTCCCCAAATAAATTTCAATTCATAAGTTAACCAATATAGAACACAAAAAAGATAGCTGTGTAATTGGGCATAAAAGAACCTCAACACATCCCCCATCTTGACCAGATTATCCATTGAATAACATCCTCAGAGATCCATAAATTACGTGTTAATATAGCCATTGGCAATTTTATTTACTGATTTATTTCATAACTTCTCTCAGTTCTGTAAACTCAGCCACTACTTCAGTAGTGCATACCTCTCCATTGGGACATCATAAATGTTAATTATCCCAACAATGATATAATTAAAAAAAGCAATAAATATAATTTCTGACGCATTTTATTAAAAATAAAACTATATATTATATAATTATGCTTTCTTTACTTAGAATCAAATGCTATAAATATTTATTAAAGCCTACTAATAAATAACCATCAGTTTTGTTTTTGGGTGTATAGTTATACATAGCCATCTTGGGTATAATTATAAAGAGCCCATATCACAGTGCATCTGAATTATTTCTTTAACAAAATCCATGTGTATCACAATATGGTACCCTATTTCCAATAAGGTTTTTTAAAGCTGGATGGTTCTGATAATCCAGTTTCTTTGCTTAAATTTGCTTCTTCATTGTTTTGTTGAAAGCTTGAGATTGCAAATCAATTAAAAATGTTATAAATATAATTTAGGTATTGCTTGGGAATTATTTCCACGGTTGGTTTTAATGGTGGGTACTAAATTGGAAGATAACGCAGCTTTTCTTCCATATAACAGTTTAAAGGGCGTTTTTCCAGAATACATATAATGACTGATTTTTACTAAAAAAAGTTACTGATCTTTGTTTAAGACGACCAAGAGGATTTTTTCCAAAGTAAAATTTATATTGCTGTGACAAAGGTGCAATTAATTTTCCAAAAACCTGTTTGTCTCCAGCTTGTATGTTACAGATACTATCCTATAATACCCATTAGTTTGTTTAGTCTGGGCATCACAAAAGAAGTAAATTTAGTGACATTATTGCTAAAGTACTTTTAGACATCCGTTCCTGGTAAATTACTTGATCTAAAAAGATTCTGGCAGTACTTACAGCATCTACTCAACTTAACGCCTTAGTTTTGACCCAATATGTTGGATGGTCAACTGCAACAACACTATTTCACTCCACCTTTTCTGACATTAATGGCCTCATTTAATGATAGACACTGTGTGCCAAGAAAACTTAAGGCACACTAGCCAGTTCTTGCCACATTCTTGTGAGGCTTGTAGAGCTGACATTGTGCACAACAGGATATATGATCAGCCATGTTGTAGTGTAAAAATTCCTAGCCAAGGTTTAGAAAGGTGGTCTAGTGTTTTTCTCAGGTCATCATGCCCTACGACTTTATAAGCAGCTTGAATTATAGCAGGTCGTTCTGATAGTTTTAGAAAAAAATAAAGTTTTGTCAAAACTCATGTAATGTTGTCCAAATTTTGTTTATGTATTTTTCTTTGCCCTTTTTAACGCTTTCTAATTTTCTTATGCTCATTCCCTATCCTTCCTTTAATCATCCGCTGTAAGAGTCCATCTGCTTGTTGGTATATTACATGAATACCAAGCAATCTCAATAATTCATCTTATTCTGATGAGTTGCTCCCGACCTATGAACAATCTCAAGGTCATAGGCTTGCAACTTTAAAGCCCATCTGGCCATTATCCCCTCTGGTTAAATTTTGAATATGTAACCAGTATATGAAAGAATGGTCAGTAATAACCTTAAAGTTCGTTTCATGTACATAAAATCACAATTTTTACATAAGTATATCACTTCAAGACACCCCTATTATGTCATGGTATAGTTGCTCTCAGCAGTCAATAACGTACAACTCACGTATGCTACTGGATGTTCATCTCCTTCGTCATCAACTTGAATTAGAATTGCTAGATTGCCATTAGTAATGTATACAATTAAATTACAGATAGTCATTTAAAATCAGGGTATTTAAAAAACGTGACCAGTCATCAAATACTCTCTTAACTCATTAAGCAAGTGTTGGTATTGAAGGGATTCACAATAGAGTGAATGAGAATGGAATGGGAAATACTCCACAATTTTTTAAGAAAATACCATCACAGCAGAACCTACTAAAATTACCAGAGCGATGACCATTCAGATGAGCAGCTGAAGGCTTGAATCCCTTTTTATCTGATAGACTGGTAGATAAAGATCTTGTCAGTCAGAGTTTTATTGAACCTTTTGACTCAATCAGGGAAGATAATGTCCTCTGGAACCAATTTTTTGCTGCCAGTTCATTCTGGAAATCCCTGTACCCCATGCAATTTTTAAACTCTCACTAAATCTATAAAAGTCCTAAATTTCTATAAAAAAGGTAATCTCATTTCTAAAAGTTTTCCTAGTTTATACTAGAGATCTCGCCTGCCTAAAAACAGATATCTGCCATTCTGCTAATTACTTTTTTTTAAAGAATTGCACTAGAGACAAAAGTTTACTATGCTATTATGTTTAAGCTACAAGCAACTGATAATTGCATATCCTTCATATGGTTTGGTTTACTATAATTAAATGAAAACTCAACTCTGGTGCTTTCTGCCAGCTCCCTTATGAGGTTACCTGGTAAAAACATAATTCATGTCCACAAGCACAGAAACTCCATTATTACCAAAATAAAGGAAAATATGCTTTTGATTAGTGAACTATCTTCTTATGGGAACTACAAATCTAGAATTATCAACCTTAAACAATAGCTGCTGAAGGTGGCTCAAGGAGCGTGGATGAGTATCGAAGTGGATATACTTAATGAGGACCTAGCAATGATTTCCTTAAATAATTAATTTGTTGCTCTGTCTGCCATAGTAGTGAGCAGTCCGCTGAGATTTAAAATCTCTGCTAACTTTTAAATAACAAAGCCTCACTTGATCATGTTAACACTTTTTCTACCAATCATCAAGTTTGTTAGGTTTTGGTGGGTCCAAGTTTGCTCTGGTTGCATCCTGGTGGGTACCATTAAGCCACCAGAGTAACCAAGCAACTTCTATCACGGTGTCACCAAAACCCTTTTGTTAATTTAGGGAGTGCCATCTAAGCGGCTGCTTTAGAATGACCTGGATGTGCGCCATGGTGCACAAAATTCTTGAAGATGATGAAAATCAAATGGCATGAGGGGAAAATGAAATTATTAAAATTAAACAAGAATAGGAAAACTAGATAGTACAGTACCCTCTTTAGTAAGGGCACAGGCCTTTATATAGGGAAAGGTGGTTTATGACTTGCTACACATTCCTTGGGTTTTGTGACTCTGGGGTCAGCATCTTCTCCAGCTGCAGGTCTCCAGGGTGCACGCTTGAGGATAGAGGGTCAGTTCATGAGTTGGCGCAAGATCTGAGGGCGGAAAGGATTAACTTGTGAGGTGGCGTGAGAACTGAGATGGGGGATGTGATGGAGCATGCCATGATTGGCTGCCTTAATTAGCTATCTTGAAATTTTTTTTGAAATTTATTCTAAATTGAGGCGCGCTCCATCTTTGGAAGTCCAGCTCCTAATTGACAGCAAATGTTCTAAAAAACGTCAGGAAGAAATATCAGGGAAATAATGAAGAAAGGTAGATTTGAGGGTCACAATTTCCAAAAAATATTTTGGCAAAATTTCATTTTCATAACTTGAGCGTCAAAATGCCTTCAAAATTTTTGAAATTTCAGATTTTTTAGAAAATGGGAGGCGGTACTGTTGGACTTACCTGGGTACTTCTAATGCTTTGGTAGAGTTAAGGAATTTCTCTGCACAGGAGCTCAATCTATAAACATTTTTAGTGCAAGGAAGAGGGAGCTTGGGCTGGGTTCAAATATAGAAATAAATTCCAAAATTAAATTAGCATCCTATCTGAAAAGGGTAGTGTGCAGCACCTGGCCTCTTGCCCTTAGTCAAAAGCCTTAAAAGAATGATATTTATGCCTTCCACCATCAGGTTGACAAGGCTGTTCAATAATGACAAAAGCGTCATATCTCAATCGATCACTAAAATTTTCCTTGATGGGCACTTATCCTTTCTTTACCACTCCATATCAATCCACTATGAATGGGGAAGTGGAATGAAAGAATGAAATGATAGTTGCCGTCCTTCAGAAAATGGCTTAATCTAACTCATCCCACTGGAACAAATACTTTCTTGTGGATCTATTGGTATACTGTGTGAGTTACCATCTTGTTATCCAAAAAATGCCATGTGGGCTCTATATGGTATGAGCCAATCTCACACTCAAGTGTTCTACCTATATTAGAGACCTCCATGTCAATAGAGTAACTATAACCCTCCAAATCCCAGAGTGGTGGTGCTCAGTGCACAGGACCAACGCAAGGGAACTATTAGTCAGCATAATACTAAAGATAGCCCATCAGAGGGTACTTGAGCTGAAGTACACAAGGAGAAGTGTTTAGCATTGTAAAAAAAATGATAGATTGAGCCATCATCAGAACTTTGCTGTACCCCAAAGGGCCATTCATGACTGAGTTTGGTACAGGGGTAGAGTGCATGAGTGACCTGGTTTGGAGGGAACCTGGTAGATCCAGCGATTTACCTGAGGCTGTAATAATTTTAAATAAATTAAATTGGCCAACACTTTGTGAGACTTCTTCAAAAAGGTCCGCACACAAGTTCGCCCAAGTCATCTTATAAAAAAATGTAAAAAAGACTATGGGTTTAATGGGAAGATGACCAACGAGACACGTTGGTCTCAAGCAAACATAATTAAGCCAACTCAGGGAAATTATGGATTGGTGAAAGTGGTAATAAGCCTTTATGCACAATAGGTGCACACTTCCATCCAAAAGGGTAACATACTTTGAAACTGACCTCACTCAAGTGATCAATTGAAGTTGAACCTGACCCAAGCTTGCAATTCCATAAATTGAATGGGCTTCAAACCTCCATTCACCAATTAACCAGGGTGTGACATTGTTATTTAACATATAGCTCATCCGTTTTAAAACAAAAGCCAAAACAAGGGGCTGGGCATTTTGCACCTCGCTTGTACCAACCTGGTCATATCTGGTGTCAGAATTTTAACCAGATGGAATCCTCCAATGATTTTTTGTTATTTGGGATGATATGGCCAATCCTGGCAGAATGGCTTATTGACTTAATTTCGTGTTATTTGATATGATTGCTGGCTAGTTGCTCCCCAATTTAGGTTGAGCCAAAATTAGTATTCTGCCAAGTTTAGAAGTAGGTTTGAGTGGGGCCAATCAGTGGCCCCAAATTAGTATAAGGATCACAAGCAACTAATAGCTGAGGATGATCTAATTGGTATCAGTCAGCAGAATCAGTGTTTGATGCCAACTGCCATTCATGGACTGTTGTGGGATTTCTGGTGGGAAGATGATGTATTTGCTTCAATTGTTCATCTATATAATTGCTGCATTTACTGATAATCCGATGTAGCAGATACAATAATTATGAGTTTAAGGTGACCAAAGTTGTTTCTGGTGCTTCATTTATTATAATAAATTATCGCCTAAATAAGGCGATTCTTAATCAATTGACTGAGATAAGTTGAGAAGAGATGTCAGCAAGATGCTGAGATATTCTGAGTCAAAGTGAGCGACTGAAGTTGCTTCCAGTGCATTATTCTTAACTCAAAGGTCAAATCCAAATTCAAAGTTTAATAAATATATTATTAGATATAGCTCACTGGTGAATTGAGGCCGAGGATGAGCAAAAACTAATTCATACAGAGGGAAGGATGAGGCGAAAGGGTTGATGCCAGAGAAGAGAATATTGTAGTGGAAGAATAAGAAGAGTGTTTGGCTGGAAGAACCAGTGGAAGAGCTTATAGGTCGGCGGTGGGTGCAGTAGCGCTTTTGTATGTAGTAAAGATGCATGGCGCTTCCCTCTCAATATATATCTCCCTTTTCCTAATCTACCTTTTTTTATAAATTTGTTTATTTTGTTGGTTGTAGTTTAGGCTGGGGGATACCCAAATGGCGTGGGTGACATGCCAAGGAGATTAGCCATCGCTGCTGGCCCCGTTACCTAAGAAAAAAATGGCAAGGGCTGACCAATCTTCATACTTGTTGGCCTGCCAGCTAAAAGAGCCCATAGTCGATTTTCTGACTCCTGGCCTGTACCCAAAGTTGGTCCAAGGTGTGCTTGAGAACAAGAAGGCCTGAAGTATAACCTTTTGAGCCTCCTGCCGCCTATCCTTGTCCTTGATGTTGGTGCCTTCAATCAAGTCACGTAAACATGACATTACCCTCTCCTTCTTTTGGGCTCCACTCCCCTCCAGGGGCATTTGTCAAGTTAAAGTTTTTATGGGCAGGGGCCAACTTCATGGAATCAATAGCTTTCTTGTACTTAGATCCTGCAGCCTTGGGGAAATGCTCGTGGAATGCTACAATAAGATCTTGGGCATGAGCTCAGTCACACACTGGGACCCAACTGTTCTCTGCTGCATCAAATTCCTTCCAGGATGCAAGATACTTGAGCCTTCTTCTTACCTGACAAGAGGCAATAATCTCCTCCACTTCCCACTCTGGTGCCCCATCCACAAAATAAGCCTTGGGAGTCTCTGGAGGGGGACCCTCAAACAATGTGAGATTGCTTTTGTGGAATACTGAAAAGATTCAAGATGAGGGGGAAGATCCAACTGATATGAGGCATGGCTCACCTTTTTGACATCGCGGTATGGCCCAATTCTCTTCAATCCAGTTTTTTTCATGGTTGCCTGATTGGGATGTTTTAGCATTTAGTATCACAAAATTCCTTCCTTGTACGCTGGTCCAACTCATCTCTTACCATCAGTATTATCCTTGTAAGCCTGCATGGCCGCATCTAAATTCGTGCTCACCCCTGGTGTACTTTCTTGATCATTTTAGCTAAGTCCATCACCGCTTCCACCTTAGATCAACAATTGGGTTCCATGTTGAAGGCGGTATTGAAGCCATAGTTGGTGAAGAAGGAGTAACAATCAATTGATGCATGTTGGGCGCTGTTATAACTGAATTGGGACATGGGGAGATGGGAAACCCAATCTGAATGATTTACGGCGGTGTGATACCACAGGAACTGTTTGAGGCACTGATATACTCATTCAGTCTGCCCACTGACTCAGGGTAATAGGCAGTTGAATGGCAGGGGCGAATCTGAAGTGTCTTACACAACTCTTCCCAAAAGAAAGAGGTAAACTGGGGTCCCCAATCGCTAATTATTTCTCAAGGAACCCCATGATGAGTGAACACATGAGTGTCAAAAAGACTAGACATCTCATCTGAGATGACTGGTTCTAAAAGGAGATAAATTGGGCAAACTTTGTAAAATGGTACACCACCACCATGATAGCATTGTAGCCATCAGATACAGGAAACTCTCAATTAAATCCACCAAATAAGTAAGTCTAAGGCTCATCAGCCTTTTTAAAACTGGTACCAACAACTCCGCTAGAGGCCAGTAATTCAGATTCATTTTGGTTGCAGACTAGGCACTCTTTACAATATCTGCCTACCTGAGTGGTTAACCCCTTCCAATTGTAAGTGCGGCAAATTGGCTCTAAAGTCTTCGCTTTTCCAGGATAGCCAACGGTGATTCCATCATGATGGGCCTGAATGATTTCCAGGCGAAGTGGTCTAGTAGGAACCTATAGGCGCCACTGAAACCACACCATCTCATCCTTTACGTGGTAACCTCTGGTGATTTCCTCCTGGTTCAATGCACTTTTGGCAAAGACCATATTATATATCTCCAAACAAAGGCTGATAAAAAAGTACCTTTCTGAGCATACTATATTCCTCCGCATTTTCCAGAGGTGCAAGCGCTGGCCTGTTAGCCGTGGAAGAGGGAATTTGAGACAGAATCTTACCTGGCGGAATCATCAACTGAGTGTTATGAACCTTTACCTCCTTTGGCTTGGGAGTTAATGCAGGATTGCGGCTCAAAGCATCTGACAAACTATTCTCTTTGCCCTTAGTAAACTCATAAGAAAACGCAAATTGTGCAAGGGTCTCATTTCAAAGGGGTTGACGTGGGTTTAAAACATGAGGTGCGCGGTAGTACAGTAAGGCATGGTGATCTATATGTATGCGAAAGTGTTAAGATGAGCCATGCAAGTGATGAAACCAATAGGTCAGTGCCTCAACCACCAATAATAACTCTTTGGCATATATGGCGTAGTTTAACTCTGGTAGAGACATCTTCTTAAAAACCCCACCGAATGCTCTATTCCATCTTCACCTACTTGTATAGGGCTGCTGCTATGGCAAAATTGGAGGCATCTGAAGCAATGTGAACTCATTATTGGGGTCGACATGTCAAAGCATTAATGTGAATAGCAAAGTACAATTTACAGCTTAAAAAAGATCATGAAAAGTTGGAGACTAATGAAGTACTTTTGCCCCGCTTGCTTATATAAAGGCATGGCAACTTCAGAAAGATTTGGTGCAAATTTCTTAAAGAACATACACGTCCCAAAAAACTCCTCAAATCCTTAGCTAAAGTTAATGTGGGACACTAAAAAATCGCCTACTCCTTTTCTGGAGTTATCATGTGCCCTTGGTCAAACATGACGTTGCTCAGGAAGGTGACCTGAAACTTAAAGAACTCACACTTACTGATTTTCAGCGTAAGGTTGGCAGCCCTTAAACGCTCCACCACCTGCCAAAGGTGTACTGCATATTACTCATTGTCAGGGGAAATACCAAAATATCATCCATATAAGCCAACGCGCATGCCCCAGCAGGTCCCTCAAAGCCACATAAATACGGCGATGAGAGATAGCAGGGGCATTTTTGAGCCCAAAGGGCATAACCCAAAATTTTAAAATTCCTTTTCTGGTATGGAATGAGGTTAACCACTCCTGGACCCTCTTGATCCATATCTGATTGAACGCTTCTAACCAATTCAACTTGTAAAAGACCCTCGCTTTCTCCACATAGGGTGCAATCTGTGAGTCCAGTGGGATAAGATGTAATTCTGGTACTGTGACATTGTTGATATTCCTGAAATCTATGCATGGACGTAAGGTACCATCAGCCTTCTGTACAAAGAGAAGTGGGGAGCATACTGGGGGAGGTACGCTGAATAGTCACGCCTTTGGCTAACTGCTCCTTAACCCACACATCTAATTCTGCTTCCTCCCTTATGGTCCAAGGGTAAATAAGGGAATATATACGCACCAGATCAACAGTGAGCTTGAACTCTCAATAAAACTTTGAATGAGCTGGTAATTTATTGTCTGAAGCCGCATCAAATGAAGATTCCAGACCCTCCAAACAGGAAGGTAAGGGAACCTTCAAAGAGGGCTTTAAGCAACAGAGAAAGATTGAGTGTGTGGATATTGGGCAAGTGTGGTAAGTCGCCCTGAAAGTTTTCTTCAGCCAAAGAGATAACTAACTTGTGATCATTCTTCAGAGCTAAGGACAAGGTATTGTCTTTCAAGTTGGTTCTGACGTCAAAAATTTCGCCACCACTCTACACTTAAAGATGGGATGCAAGAGGTTTTGATAGCTTTCCGGCTCTCATCACTTTTGCTGAGCATCAATCTGCTCAATACGTTGAGGCAATGGATACCGCTGGCCTCATAAACGAAGAAAACGCAACTATACCTCCTTATGACCCATGTCGCTGATGCTCCCACCCCAATGCTGTCTGTCATAGTCCTCCAGCTAAAGCAGGCGCCAGACAAAAGTTTATCTAAAGCTTCCTTGCCTTCTGATATAGCTTCCTAGGCTGTTAGCTGAAGTGCCATATTATGAAAAAAATTATTACTTCTAAAATCCCTTTGTTTGGCTAATTTGCAAATAAAGATGCGTGGAGGCTCCCCCTCTTTAATTTGGGCACCACTATTGCTGAAAAAGAGGTTTTGATAGCTTGAAAGTGGTCAGACAAATGATAAATGCCAACTTGATAGTCCACTAACCCCATGATTTTCAGCGTGAGAATACCTTGGGAAGCCCCTTCTCTAATAGTACCACCTAACAAGTAACTCATCTCAAGGTCTTTGGCTAGGTCTTGTTCAATAAAGTTCTTAGAGGCTCCTTTATCTACCAAAATAGTAGTGCTGTTTTCTCTAAAGGGGGAAGGGTAGCAGTCAATAAAAAATAGCCCAAATAATTCATTATTTATAGCAGAAAACACCAACACTTCACCACCAAACTTTTCTCCATGGTCTAGCATCCCCCATGGTACGTTTCTGCACCAAAGAATGGTAGGGATATTTGGCCACTCTTACTACTGAGGCCACATAACTGACCATATCTTCAGCAACTGCATAAATGTTTTTATATTGTAGTTGTAGCACCTTCTACACCTCCTGGGTTCCGCGGATCATTGTTGTGGTCAAGAAAGATTTCTGGAGTCACTTGATACACTGAAATGGTGTCCATATCTGATCCATAAGGGGAGGTATATGGCTCATTAGTATATATGGAAACGTCATTATAAAACACATTTTGGGTCATGAATGACCCTGTACCCCTTTCCACGATGGGTTGTATGATATTATCCAAGGCCAACACCACCAGGCCCTTCATTGATAATCCTGCATGCACCATCCAAACTCAGTGCCATTAAAAACCAATTTATTGGTGTTGATTTTTTAAATTTATTTGGAAAGTCAGGAAATCATGACTCTTTGATCATAAAGCATCCCTATCCACCAAGTACAGGCAAAGAGAGTAAGTATTTTTAATCAGAGGTATTGAGAATAATGCCAAAATGCACCAACCCTCAGCAAAATGTGAATATAGTGATGAGCCCTGCTTCATCTGTGGCCACCAGCTTGCACATATTGTTTGCATTTTGTGAAAGTCCACCACGGAAAAAGTTATGCACATATTAAAATTGTTGGTCATCTAATGTCAAAATAGTTTTATAACTCTCAAAATCCCATTGTGGTGGTGCTCAGTGCACAGGACCAACGCAAGGAAACTAGTAGTCAGCGTTATGCTAAAGATACCCCAGCAGAGGGTGCTATAGCTGAAGTGACATAAGATGAGGGTGTTTAGCACTGTATAAACAACTGTAAATTGAGCCATCATCTGAACCTCGCTGTGCCCCAAATGGCTGTTCATGACCAAGTTTGTTACAGGGGTAGAGTGCATGTTTGACCTGGTTTGGAGGGAACCTCGTAGGCCCAATGATGTACCTGAGGCTGTAATAATTTTAGATAAAATAAAGTGGCCAACACTTAACAAGACCTCCTTGAAGAGGTCCGCACACAGGTTCGCCCAAGTCATCTTATGAAAAAACGTAAAAAGGACTATGGGTTTATTTGAAAAATACCAACGAGAAACGGTGGTCTTGAGCAAACATAATTAAGCCAACTCAGGGAAATTATGGACTGGTGAAAGTGGTACTAAGCCTTGGTGCACCAATAGGTGCACGCTTCCATCCAAAAGGGTAACATACTTCAAAACTGACCTCACTTGACTAATCAATTGAAGCTGAACCTGACCCAAACTTGCAATTTCATAAATCAAATGGGTTTTGAACCCCTGTTTACCAATTAACTAGATTTTTTCATCATTATTTAACATATAGTTCATCCTCTTTAATGCAAGAGCCAAAACAATGGGCTGGGCGTTTTTCACAACACTTGTACCAACCTGGGCATACCTGGCCTGTACCCAGCGTTGGTCCAAGGTGTGCTTGAGATCAGGAAGGGACTGAAGTTTAACCTTCTGGACCTCCTGCCGCCCAGACTAGTCCTTGATGTTGGTGCCTTCAATCAAGTCATGTAAGCATAACACTTCATACCAGAAACCACTGAGCTCACAATGCAAAGGCTAGCGGATGAACTAATCTGTTTACAAGCTCTAGCTAGTAAGTCTATGTGGACTATTAGTCACAAAAGAGGTGAATCAAAGCAACGGCTAAAAGCCAATCCTGCCTGAGTACCAATTAGGGGGTTTGGTACTGTTCTGTCACCACTGGCCAGGGGTCAGGCGCACAAACTTGATATGTTATGGCCCGCACTTTATTGAGTAATATTTTTGAGGCCTTGAGTAATCCATCGCCACTGTCAAGTCAGACTCCATTATAAATTGAGTCAATTTTAAATTCTTTCAAAATTACGTGCTTTCTTGGAAAGATCTTGAGGGGGCATTGTTGGGATTGACAGAATTTGTGATAGATCAAATGAGAATCAAGGGGCAGATAATTCACAATATATCCAAGGAAAATCCACAGCTATAGAACCTACTAAAATTGCTATGAGCTATGGTCATTTAGACGAGCAGCTGAAGGCTTAAATCTCTTCTGAATCCGCTAGACTAGTAGATAAAGATCTTGCCAGTCAAAGTTCAATTGAACCTTTCAAATCAATTGAGGATGATTGTGTCCCTTGAAGCCAGATTCCTTCCAGTAGTTTATTCCGAAAAACCCATACTCTACGCAATCCCAAACTCTCACTAAATCTATAAATGTTTTAGTATACTAAAATAATGGAATTCTCATTATTACTTAAAGTTTGCCTAGATATTAATGAGACTTCGCCTGCCTAACAGCAGAGACTTGACTTGCTGGAAGTTACTTTTATGCAAAAGAATTGCCCTAGATATAAAAGTCTACTAGGTGATTTAGCTGGTGTTACAAGTAACTAATAATTGCGCAGCCTTTGAAGAGCTCACCCTTTAAAATTTAAATAAAAAACTCAACAAAGTTAGAGCGTCTTTGTTTCATTTTAATCCTTTGTTTGGTAATTTTTAATAATTAAACAATGATTCATTAATCCATGCAGAGTCCTTGATAAATTGGAAGTAATAACTGACCATCCCCTCAGAAAACATGTACATCTCCAATGCTCTTTGGGGTCAACATCTAATTGCTATCACTTTCCTTTGTGGTTGTAGTCCTACGAGGTTTATAATGAATCTTAAGTATTCAATCTTCTTGAAAAAGTGGCATTTTTTTAGTTATTTATAAAATATCTGCTTCCAACTGCTTGAACAATTCTTCATGGTGCCTAGGTGATCCTTGAACATCATACTGAAGACTTTAATAATATCTAAATATTTATAATGAATGACAATTTCTAATCACCCAAATAGAATCCATGGCCTCTGAAATGTTACCGCCATGTTACAAAGTCCTTGCAGCATCCTAGTCACTTGATATAGTCATTGTATGGTTATTATTGCACATCTCTCCTGATCTTCCTTTGGCAACTCTAAATACAAATATTCTGAGACCATGTCTATAGCCATACAGATTTTACTTCAACTACCCTATCAAGCGCTTTAACTATCTGAGGAAAAGGTTAGGAGTCATTTTTGGTAATTTTGTTTAAGTGGCAATAATCACTCACCACTTGAGTGGAACTACCCTTCTTATTCACTATCAGGACTGGACTATCCCATGGGCTTGAAGATTGCATGAGGAGTTCATGATTGATCAACTTATTAGTTAATCCAAAACCACATTTTAAGTGGCTTTTGATTTCTGGGCAGGTCACAATTGTATCAATTTAAACTATAAAGTATCAATCTTATGGATCACATTAGCCGCATATCTAAGGCCATGATTATCCTGAGCAAATATTACTCAATAATTTACTCAAAATATCTTGAGCACTTCTGTTTGATGATAATCTAAAAATAGCATTTTAATAACAATCCACCAATCAATAAATTTTTTAAAAAACTTCCCAGTGATCCTAATTTGAATAACGTCCCAAAATCATAAATCTTCCTAATTTCCATTATCATGATTAAATGGGAAAACGCAATGGTTTAATTCTTTGCCACCAAAATTGAATCTTCAATCAGATTAGCTAAAAGTACTCAAAACTCCTCATGACCTGGGATCAGGATCCCTAGAGCTACCCAGGGCTCAATCCCTGACTTCCTCCATGAAGAGTCAATTTTTTCATATAGGTGTTCAGTAATTTCCAAGTTTAACCTGGTATTAACTATCATTTTCATTTTTAACACAATAAATGAATATTTGTTCTTAATAGTACTCTCTGCTTATTTTCAATCTAGGTCAACATTTTACATTTTTTAACTAGCTTTTTCTTTATTAGAACAATACCATTCTTTTAAAATGAAGCTTTTTCTTTCCGCTCAAAGTCACTTTTGAGAGATTTTATTTAAAAAGAAAAAAAAGTAGATAAGTAAACAAGTACTGATTGAGTGCCAGCTGCTCCCATTCAATCCCCAATGACATCGGATTTGCTGCTGGCTGCTCCAGTGTGGGGAAGCAGCAAAACCCCACCCAGTGTTTTCCATCCGGAGGGAAAATGCGCTCAGACTGGTTCATCCAGTCCCACTAAGCCCTTGGGTCCGTTTAATCCGCCCAAAAATCTTACCATCCATCTGGCACGTGCCCAGGCGGTGCCTTACAGCCCACTCATTCTCCCCGCTCTCAGCTCCATTTTGGCCTTCAGGTCAAGTATGGAGATTGTTCCCATATTAGGAATAAGCAATTATTGACCGGGCCCAGGCAGTGATGCTGCTGGCCAGTTTCATTGACTTCTGCCCCTTTAAGGGGTATTTGACCTCAGCTTCACCTGTGAAGCCAACGCCGCCACTGCGGTTACTGTGCCCCTGGTATTCAAGGGCACCCCCATACCAACAACATGCACCTGGCTCCCCACTGACACCACCATGGTAGGCCAGTTTGTGGGGTTGCCCACACATCTCCTCCCCCTGCAGTACTCCAACAGGAGTTGATGGAAGGGTTGGCCGCATACAGCTCCAACCCCATCCTTCAATTTGTGGTCCTCAATGGGGCTGCTCGCCCAGCTGGGCCTTGGGCATTTGCCATGATCAGCCCAATAAATTTAAAAATTGTGTTGTCACTTCCATCCTGCGCCATCATATCCTCTTCCCCCAACCACCCATTCTGGGCCTGTGTTGAGGGCGGAAGGACAGTCTGTCCTTTCTGCTTTGAGTTAGATCACTTGAAGTATAAATGCCCCTCCCTCGCGGCTTCCTCTGACCCAGCGCTGTTGTTTCATGGCCCCCACTTAGCCTCACACCCCACTGCTTTTCTGTAATGAGGTAAAATCCTACCCCCTCCCCCAAAGCCTGCTGCCATTTCAGTGCCCGCTGCAGCCAACCAGCCCCTTCCTCAAGCCAGTGCCACTTGCACCTCATCCAATTAGGAAACAGCTTGGACTCATGTGGGTTCCCACATCGTCCTGAAATCGCCAGCCACACCACTTCAATTCTCAGACCCCAATTTTGAGTTTGACTTGAACCCATGGTCCTCATTTGCTTAAACTAATGAGATGGGCAATTTAATTGTAGCTTGAAGCCCACATATGACGAATTTATCCAGGTTTGGAATCCCAAACGGGTCGCTCAATGGTTTTATGCCCCCAACTGGACGCCTTGGAGTTCTGCTTGGACCATCAGCTCGCTGTTGCAGCAGCTACCCACCCTGATGTAAACACCATCCATGAAATGGTCGAGACATCAGTAGCAGCGCTAGCCATGGAACTCCTGCCTCCCATCATTAGGCCATCCACATCCATACCACACAAACAGACCATTCTGTTAGCCCACAGGCGCGCTAAGGAAGCCATCCAGAGAGTGGTTTCCGCCTTGCAGGCCAACCCATGAGTCACCCACGCCTCTGCGGCTTCACTGTCCCAGCTTCCTGCCCTCCACATTATAGCGGAGGCCACCATTTCCAAATACATCAGCGACTTACTGTCCTACAGTGATTTCCTCAAACAACCAATCATTAGCGTCCTCACTCCCCATGTCGCTGATCACCCCACCCCTTTGCTCTCCTCATTGTCCCACGCTCTCGCCGAAGAGGAGCATGGGACTAAGGATGAGCTCCCTGACCCCCCTCCCCTACCACCATGGTAGGTTGAGCGCCTTGGTACTGTCCCACCTGGTAGGTTGGTTTCTCAATCATTATATTTTTCCCATTCTTTTGAGCAGTCATTTTCTTTCAGTTTGATTAGTTCATTCAGTTTTTTGCTTTTTGCGCTTTGGTGGTGTCCATCCCCTAATTGGCATGCCTCATTATAAATTTTACCATTATTATAAATTGTTCACAAAGTTGTTCTTCTTTGTTAACAGAAACTCTCCTTTTGAGTGATAAAAAAGGCGGTGTTTGAACCAGTATGGTCAAGATTTTTTCTTCAAAATCACGTTTAACACCACAAGTCCTTGGTAACTGAGTTTCAATAAGGATATTGTAATTTTGACTTGGTAAAACTATGGCAGCTCTGACACAATTGAGATCCAAACTGAAGAGGTGATGAGCTGTAAGCTCCACAAGAAGTTGCTATAGTAGATCCAGCTGTCCAATGATTCTTCTTGTTTACCAAATATGGCGTAATCTTCATTTGGTTCAACAATTTGATTAAAAAAATATTAATTTGGTGTCCCACTATCAATTAATGCTATTACTTTGTAATGAATAAACAAGATATCCACATATGTGCACTCAGAGTATTGCAATATAGTATTTACTGATTGAATAGTGGAATCAAATGTCAAGTATTATGTATGAGTTAGTTGGTTGAAAGATCAGAAAAAAATTTAATTGCAAAATTGGGATAGATACTTTGACTTTGTCAAGCTTTGCCTTAAGCAACTCATCATCATTTTTGGCGTTCCCTGCTCTTTTGAATAGCTGACATACATATGGTCAGGCAACCTCATTAGAATTTCTAATTAGTAAGTCTTCGCTTTTGCTATAAAAATTGGCATCAATATTAGGGCTTACTTTTTTATAAAGAAAGTCAGATATACCATTGTCCACAAACAGATTGGAGATAATTATTTCTTCTTGAGGTTTATATGGTGGAACTGGGCTATTTGAATGTTTAAAACATCCCATATTTAAAGCTTTTCTTTCCCATAATAATAACATCAGTTACAAAGATTTGATTCAAGCAGATATTTTGATAATCACACAGGTGAGATGAGCGAATTTAATAAAATCCAACAAAAATGGGCGAAAGTCATATCGGACAATGGCTAAAATGGTGCACCCAAGGGCAAAAAATGACCTGGAGGGGGACTAGGAGCCAACGCCGCCAAAAAAACGTAAACCCAAACACCGTCCAAGTTTGTGGATTTTACCACAAAACAAACCCAATACAATGAGATACAATATGCACAGCCCCTATCAAAGTAAAACACAGGCTCTGACTTTTCTTAAAGGTTGATTCTCCAACTCTGTTGGAAAAGGTAAGTGAGGCACAGGCCTCCCTCTTTCCCCACGCGGTATATGTTATCACCCACACCATCCACCGCAGCTGGAATGATATGGGTTTTGAGACCAAAGAGGACGCAGATGCCGCAGCAAAAGTCTGTTTCAAAATAGCCCTCCCCAAGGGCAAATGAATTGTGTGCACCGCATGCACCAGATGGAACAAAGCAAACACTTTGTTCATCTCGTTTGGCTCGCTCCCCACCAACCTCCCCCATAAGCTAATTGAAGATGAACTCCTATTTGGCCTTCAAAGCTATGGAGAAATAAAACAACTCAAACTACAGAGTTTCCACCTGATGCTGAACCTGTGCACAGGAAAGGCAATTTCTGTAATTGACCCAGTCCCCAACGTGGCACCAAATTTAGCTAAAATCCCATGCACTGCGGTATTTCACCTCCCAGATGGGGAGTGTCAAAACCTTTCTGCATCAGACCAGAACGCGCACCACCCATCTGCAACCATTGCACCGCACTGGGGCACAAGGAGCAAACATGCCCCATGAAGGAAGGCATCATGGCCCCAGACTTTTGTGACAATGCCATGGACAAAGATGAGGAGTCCTTCAGAAGAATGGTCAACGCCAACCATGCTTTCCTCTGAGGAGAGGATGGACACTACGTCCTCATCGACCCAATCTCACCCAAAGTATGCAAACAGGTGCATAAGGCCCGCAAGTGGGCAGCGGCCATGGCTGCATCTCTTACAACCTCCTCCATCAACCTGAACCAAATACAGATGGACAGAGAGGAAATCGGCTGAACCAGACAATCAGAAACTAATACCCAAGCTGGAGCAACCATGGAGGATGTGATCCGAGCCAAACAGTCAGATCAAACAACCCAAGCAGAAAATTTTCTCAGGCTAACAGAATCATCATGTGATCCCAATCAAATAAACTTACTGGGACATTATGAATCCACTATGGATGATCCAACAGGGCCCAGAGCGCCAAAATCAAACCCCAAAACATGGGAAGCCAATCAGAGCACCAACTCAAATCAACCAAAATCACGTGCAGAAAAGCTTAATATAATCCCAAATCTACTGATATCTGCACGAAATCATCACAAGGTAAGGAGCCAGAAGCCTCAGAGTGGACTGGCCCAATCACATGGAGAAAGTCCAAGGCAATGAGCAGGGGACTAGGGCCATAAGGCCCGCCCAACCACTCCTAAGGCGCCGCGGGCACCTCAGTGTCAATAGGGACGCTAAACATTGCAGGAGCCAGGGCTCAAGCGTCCCAAGCCAAAAAACTGGATTTCCTGTGCAAACCCCTGGTAAACATCTTGGCCATACAAGAGACCTACTATCTACAGGGGGAAGAGGGATTCTGGGCGGCCAGGGTCTCACCGTCCCAGTTGATTTGGATGTCACACTGTGGGGTGGTCATCTGTAATAATAACAAAAAATTAAAATCATTGAATCCTCTTTGCACTTTGACAGCTGCATCCTAATTGCAAGAATTGAAAACCAAGAAACCACACTATTGATAGCCTGTATCTACACACCATGCACTGCATCTGAGTGGAAACAATTCCTCAAATCCATCCTGATGATCAACCTTCCACCGGACACCATCCTGCTGGGCGACTTTAACTGTTGGGATGATCCCACTACAGATTGATGGCCCAACCCCAGGGGATACCCACTGGGACACTCTGAGTTCCACGCAATGAAGGCATCCCTTGTCCTGTATGACACCCTCCCCCCAGGTCTCCACTCCTTCCCCACATGACCCACCCCAGCATATGTAAGGGTACGTTCATCTCAATGAGCCACATTGACCACATCCTTGCACTGAAATCCTGTCACTCGTTCATTAATAACTTCGCCACTAAAAAATTAATTTCTCCAACCATCATCTAGTTTTGGTGCAGTTCATGCCAACCAGGACTCAAACACATATGACGCCCTGGAGGAAGCTATATCCAGAGAATATAAAACTCCCCAAAAATTCCAACTGGGTCAAGCACGAAGCTTTGAACCCAAAATTCACTGCCCCGTTCACATCTGATCCCATCACATCTTGGGAAAAATTCAAATCCAAAATGATAAATAAGAGTCGCCATATTGCTTCACGCAAATACACCGCAGAAACCTCCACAATCAGACGCACCCTGGCAGAACTCAATCACCTTAAACTAAATACCCTGAAAACCAGATACAGCCCAAACTGGGGGCGCAAATGGGTGGCAATTTCTGCCCGCCTTAACGCCCTCATCCATGAACACCAACACATAATCAAGGTATCATGGAAAGGTAAGCACATAAGAGAAAGCTAAACCTGCTTGGCGTTCTTCTTCAACCAATACCACTCCTGAGGCAACCTGCATGATTGCGCACAGGTCCACAAAGCTGACAGAACTGTGGCAACTGACCCAACAGAGGTCAAGGCGGAAATCCACTGCTATTACACCAAACTTTACAGCGACACCCCACCTGACCCCCAAAAATAAAAAATACACTCCGCTGAAATACAGAGTGCACCTCTGGACTATAGTCTCCTAAACCTGATAACACAGGAGGAGCTCTGAAATACAGTCTGCGGTGCACCATGTAGGAAATGCTCAGGCCCTTATGGGATACCCTACAAATTTTATAAAAAATACTTTAAACAGATCGCCCCCCTCCTCCTAGCATCTATGAACCAGTGCTTGCTGGAGACCCATCTCCTGCCAGGAGGCCAGGACTCCTATGTCATTACCCTATTCAAAAAGGGCGACAGACTAGACCTGACCAACTGGCGCCTGATAGCACTATTGAATAATGACACAAAATTACTCACAAAAATTATAGCTACCAGACTGAGAGCATTAGCCTCAAAAGCCCCATCACCCAACCAATTTGGTTTACACCAGGGCGCTCCATCTGGTCTAACATACACTCCATCTCCAATGTATGCCAATAAAAAGTGATGGGTGCCCTGGTATTCCTTTACCAGGAGAAGGCATACAATCACATTAGCTGGCCTACTTAAAAGAGTGCCTATATTCTTTCAACCTCCCACCCAGGTTCATCAACTTGGAAATGCTCCTCATGGAATCTGCATCAATGGCGGTATGTGGCCCTGGCTTCCTGACCAACAGGATCACCCCACGCAGAGGGCTCAATCAAGGGGACCCCCTCAGCCCACTACTGTACAACTTCAGTTTTGACCCACTCCTCCACATTGCCAACTCACGCCTCAGGGGCATAACTGCGCTAGGCCAGCCCCCAGTCAAGTTACTAGCCTTTGCGGACAACTACGTTACAGGTATAGATGACAACAGTGACAGTTGACAGCTGGAGCGCACCCTAGAGGAATACTCCACGGTGAGTAGCACATTCCTTAATAAATGAAAAACCTCAATTATCCTCCTTGGCAAATACACCACCAACTGGACCACATCCCCCACCACACACATCCCAAGATGCAAAAACTTACTCGCCCTACCCTTTGCATTGCCCCCCACCACCCCTTTCCACCACCTTGAGATGTGGTTGGAAACAGGGGGTATGCAAATGAGATGATCGAAAATAACCTGCTACAATGGATATCCAACAGAATTGCCTCACTCAAGGGTAGATCCCCCAGGCTAACGGGGCAAGTGGCAGTTGCCAACTCGCTCATCCTCCCAATGCTGTGGTTCCCCGCACATGCAATTTCCTTCTCCCCCACCTTTATAGTGTCAATCTATGCGCTCATCCATGGTTGGCTGTGGCCTGGATCCTGCCCACCAGTCTGGGTTAAGATGCTATATGCCCACGTCCCAGCGGAGGCATGGGATTGATAGATTTTGAGAATCACGCCAACTGTATCCTGGGCAACTGGATAGAGGACGTGCTTACCATGGACTCCCCGCAACAACACTGGTCTAGGGCAGCGAGGGCTAACTTTGTGCAAGCACTCAAGATACCTAACCCAATCCACCCTTCCAGCTTACTAACGTACCTCACTAACCGCCCCAATGCAATGGGCCTGCACAGAACCCCTCCTCTTCACTTTAAGCGCCTCCTCCAAACCATCCGCCGCATGGGGTGGACCATTTCTACCACCGGTATAGTGCAGGGAAGGGGATGACCCAGACCCCACTTTGTGTTATGAAATCCAGAAGATCACCCCCACCAAGACATACTCACCACAACCCCATCCATTGCCATAGTTGACTACCTAGATTATTTGGATATCCCCTACGACCTAACCACACAAAGGCAATATGGAGGATGACGCACTATTTACTCCTCCAGCTGAGGGTAAGGGTTAATGCCTGGCACTACCTAAGAAGGACCTACAGAACGGTGGACTGCACCCACTCCCTTCACGCAACCTGCGCAGTATGTGGAGGAGAGGGCTCCCTACACCACCGCCTAGAAACCTGCCCCCCGTCCAAACCCATATGGTGAGAAGTTGCACGCCTGCTCAAGATCAAAGATGGCCAGGACTTCTCCATCTCAAGGAGCCTCCTCGCGATCTGACTTATGTCCCCAATCCCATCCACCCTGCGCTCCCTATTGATACCCATTGCAATGTGGACAATCCACACTATTGCCTTGGATGCATTCAAGGGCATGGTCCTTACCATCCATGGGTTATCAATAGGTTCCACGTCCACCTTCTGGAGCATTTCCAAGCCTGGCTCTATGGGTATGTGAGGCCAAAGCAACAAAGGCTCATAAACTCCTGGTTCCTGCTCTGGTTCCTGCTCTGGTTCCTTCACATGGACCCTACCTTCACACCTGTTCTATAGTGGGGGCAACCCCTTGGAGTAGAGCACCAATCTTCCCATACCTGGCGGTCCCAGCTGGCAACAGGGATAACTTGTGTACCCTGGGGTGCCCAATCATATCTAGTCATTGCTTCTCTTCCCTCCCCTACCATTTCCACACACATATCAGTAATGTTCGTCCCCTGGTCAGCTTGCTTTGGTCAAATAAATAAAAAAAACATCTCATATTTAGATTAAAGGGCCTTTCCAGTTTCCTGGATAGCTTCTTTCTCTTGAGGATATTTTAGATTCACTTGTTCCTTTTTATTTTAACTCAACGTTGGAAAGCATAATGTCACATTCTTCCTTATCTATTTTAGGCAATTCTTAACTTATTATTTATCCCTTCTTGACTCTTGGGTCATTTCCCCATTTGTTCACAATTCAAGAACTCCTTATTCTGCTTGTTGGACATTCACCTTATTGACTTAGGAGAAAGAATGTTGGAGGTATGAGTGCTCCCAAATCTGCTACCATGATTGGCCCATCTCCTGCCTAATCTTCAAATAATATTGTGGTTATCAACAATATGAGTACCAATGGTGAAAAGACCTTGGTGGATTCTCAGTGGAATCCTGACTATCAGAAAAATAAGGATTATAACCAAATTTGGCGTAATAAGGTAAGAACTGATAATAGGAATTCTCTGACTTCTCAGCCAAATTTGAGGTGTTCATTACCACATGAATCTACCACCTCTGAGGTGCAAATTCAACTCAACAATGATAGGATAAAAATTAACAAATCATTACCACAAAAATCTGACCACCTCTGAGGTGCGAAGATATTACTTGATGATGATAGGGTAAACATTAACCAATAATTACCACTTGAGTCTGACCATCGCCAAGGTGAGAAGCTTTTACTCGCTGGTGATTAGATACAATTCATCAAATTGCTACCACATGGGTCAGTTTTGCCTCAAAAAATTTTATCTTCAATCTGATAGGCCAAAAGCCTATATTTCCTAATTTGGAGGACTCAGCTTTATATACTTTTGCCTTGAATACCCCTGGTCTTAAAATCCAAACTAGTTTTAATAGGAAAAACTAGTATTGAGAAAAGGCCCTTCTTTGGTTTTACCCTGCTTAAACAATAAAAAACTTAAAAAACTTTAATAAAGCGCTATTTATTACTTTTATTATAAAGTAAAATTCTCACTTTAAACAAAATATTTGTGGCATCCATTGGCGGATCCCACACTGCTCATTTAGTTTCCCCATATTCTGAGTATTGTTTTGAGGGTAGTTTTGGAGTTCTTGTTGGGGCATCAAATATTGAGCCTAGCATCTAAAATATTCTACAATCTGTGAGTTAGATATCTTATTAGCAATGCTACAACTATGACAATTTAGGTCATTATAGTGTCTAAGTGCCAATTGCATGTTTATGCAAGAGTCAAAAATCAGTCAACACTTTTACATCTGCCAATATATATGCCTCTTGGTTAATTTTTTAGAAAAAGCTGCTAATAGCTTGTCCTTTTGAAAATGTATCTTTATAAATTCTTGTTTACAGGTAGCCATTTGTTCTGGATTACCAAACTTGTGTATAATCTCATTTGTGGCTTCTTCATCTGTCCAAGTATCCCCATTCAAATGAGACAACACTAGATTCTAGCAATCTGTGCTCAGACTGTTAGTTCAAATGACAACCTTCTGTTAATCACTGCATCCAAACTTTGTCATTTCAAATAATCTAAAGAATATAGGGGCATTATTCTAATAAAATTTAGGAAAATTTAAAGTGTTCTGAGGTTCTTCAGTTGCAAATGTGTCAACTTCAGTATCCAAAATTATATTGTAATTCTTGTAGCTGTGAGAGTGTTCTCCAGAGTCATTGACAAGATGGATTTAAATAAACTGGGACTGTTTCTTGCAGCTTTGACACTTCCCACATTACTTTTCTCATCTAAGTTTGTTTCCACACAACTAGTCTCTAATTGGGCACATGTACATTTGTGGTTCTCAACTTCTTATAAACGCTGGTTTTCTTCTCCCCTTGGGGATGAGTTCTCCTGACTTCTGCTAAGATTTTACTTGTAACGTCATTAGATCTCTTAAGAATTTTGATTTGTTTTTCCTCCAATTTGAAAATTCTCCCATTTGATTCATTATTGGTTCTTGCCACAAGCTCTGTTTCCTCCTCTGTTTTAAAGAACTCTTCAACTTTCATAAAGTTGCCTATGTTGCTGACATTTGATAGTCTGATTAAAACTCTTTAATTCTTTCAATGACTTTAAAATTTTATTCTTGACAGATGACATGTTACTCATTCTTCTAATAAACTTAATTATAAGAACCCCCTTTATTGAGCACCACTTTAAGCTTTATTTCTAAGTTTACTGCTCAGGTTCTGACTCTGTAATAATAAAGAATATTATTAACTGTATGAAGACAATTAACAGCCAATTCTCCTTTATAAGTGATTCAATCCCACTTGAGTGTATCTTACTGATTTCTTTGAGAGAGTAGATAAGGAAAATTGATCCCACAAACTTTTATATTTAAAATATTATATTTTAGTAGTTAATAATCCATAATCTGACTTTGTTTAAATAATCAAAGAAATCTATATAAAAGCAGTGCTCAACCCTTTGGTTTACAGCTTATCATTTAAGACATCCATTACCAATAAACTTGCCCTGAAGAATCATATCAACAATGATTTAACTCTACAATTATTCATCCATCTAGTCAACATTAATTATTAACTAAATTATAGTCCTTCCTAGGTCAGTTTGAAAAAAGCATAAATCATCTTTACTCAACTTCATTAGATTAACTTATATGAGTTAACAACCATAATTAGGTGATGGAACAATTACCCAATACAATAACCTGCTCAACTAAAGATTAATCTAACTAGTTACTGTCATCAAAAGCGCTATAAACTCTTCAGTAACTTTAACAAAGCTTATCAATTGGTAACACACCCCAATTTATTTGGAAAAGAAATTTATTTGTTACTTAATACCCTAGTAGTTAAATTCATATATTAGCATTGTCAAGGGCTATCCCCAATGAACCAATAATATATGTTAGTATTGGAATCAAATTCATTAAATAAAATACTTGTGTTTTCAAAATATAGCTCCAAACAATAGTTACTAAATACTTATAATTCCTATCTAAAGATTAATTCTTTATAAGCCAGGCATGATAAGACAAACAGAATGAAAATATAGCTGAAAGATGTGGGCATGCAAAAATCCTAACTTTTTTGAGTAAAAATTACATGATTTGTGTCACCCAATGGTTGTTTTTATATCAATAATTTTCTTTTAATCATCTATTATATTGATATTCTTCATAGTGGTCTTTATGTGCGTCTTAATGCTGTATAAAAGTTAAAAAGCTCCTCAAAATTATCAAGTTGTGAGATCAATAAAAAAATCTTTTTATTTTATACAATTTTAATTAGTATTTTGTGGTACTTTAAACTGCCTAATTTTATAATTTTGTAAAAAGTAAAAGCTTATTATGTTTTTGTAAGAAAATGTAAACTAATAAATCAAGACTTCTTTTAATTTATGCCATGGTATCCTATCTATAATTTTTAATCACTTCTTGTAATACTCAAAACATAAATTTTTTGTTATGGAGGATTAATGTTTAATGCTAGCTCCATTTTAGCTATTTTTATACAGTTGTGCACCCTGAAATCAAAACTTTGCTTACTTTAAAATATCTTCTTAAAGCTAATAAGTTAGGCTTTCTACATCTACAGAAGTTGTTCACCTAACTGGTAGCATTACTAAAAAGTTGTTGTACTAAAAATTAGTTTTAGTTTGACTAGGCCACATGGGTGGCTTCTTAAATACGTTTTTGTAGCTCAGTTATATATTTTTATCTTAAACAACTTATTATCTGATCTTATCTTTATGCTTTTATAGAGCTGCTAAGTTATTCATTTTATAAATTAAAAAAACTTCTAAAAAAATCTTAATTACTAAATCTCATCTCATTCATGAAAGAAAGCTCATTGGCTGCTGTATGCCCAATTGCATATCTGGTTTTTAGTAGTGTTTATTGACCAGGTGGTCATTTACTCAATATTATATATGTTCCATGTCTTTTGACATAACATATTTATGCTTTTATAATAACTCAATAAGCTGCATCCCACTGCATTTGTCTCTAAGTTCAACAAACTTTTCTTAAACTCATTAAAGGTGAGAGCACTTCTATTTTCACTCATTATTTACTTATTTGTAATAGAAATAAAAATAGCATTAGCTCCTTCAATGAGCATCACTTGTGTTAAAAATTTATAATATTGGAGGTAAAATTATTGGTAAAAGGATATGTCACTAATTTACAGCCACTTGACACATACATAAAACATATTATACTTTCATATACTTCCTTATTGCTTAAAGACTTTATTAACTGCAAGTTCCCTAATAGCTATCATATTCTTGTCTCTCTTTTATTTATATAGCTTTTAGCTAAAGATGATGTTGATTAATATAAAAAAATAATTACAATCTTAAATATTAGATAAGGTGTAAAATCTTTTATTAAAAAATCAAACAACTGTATCTATTACTTCTGTCCACTATTGTACTGATAGTCTGGGGGATAATATTATAAAATAATTTTCTGTCTAGAGCAACAATTAATTATTAATCTTAATTTACAGCATGCCAACAATCTTGAGTTCCCATACACTTTATCATTCTTAGCTTAGCGCTCTCATGCAACAGTCTGAGGGTAAATGATTAGCTACTTTGATGTACTTGGCAAGACAACTTAGTTTGAAATCTTACTTTCTCTAGAGGCTCAGAGGCTCCTAGTAATTCTCAGTGGTAGTAAATATTTCAGTTTTAGATAATTGGACTTTATATAAAAAATAAATATATTTTGTAGAAAATACTTTATTAAGTAAAGGTTAGTACTAAAGTACCAAGTCAAAATCATGACTGTTATGAGTGATAGGAAAATACCTTGTATATGGGTGGAAGGATATTCAATAATGCAGGAGGCAATGGTACAGTTTAAGTTCATAATTGGAGTATATCAAAATCTTTGTTGAAGAATGGACTGAGATCAAATAATGGTAAAACAGTTAAGTATTTTACATTATCTGTTATTAGGAAGCAAATAGGTGATAAAGCATAATATGTGATGTAAGGTGGTTAATGGAGTGAGTAGAGAAGTTAAACAATATTTACATCCTCAGGCCTAATATCAGGATATATAGTAACTTGACTTGGGAATTCTTCCCCATCTTATCAGCTATTGGAACACTAATGAGGCGATTTACCCAGAGTTCATTTGTTTATAAACTTGGCTTTATAATAAAAAATTCTTAGTATTTTTTAAACAAAGAGTATAATGATTTTGTGCTTTAAGCCCAATAAAACATGATGGAACCATAATAATACAAACTTCAACCCCATCTAAATATAAACAATAAATTACAAACTATTGTCATTAGTAGTATTAAAGTTGACATTGATCGACGTAATTACCATATATTGTGCCCTAAAGTCAAAGCTTCTCCTAAACTTAAGGTGAAGTCTGACATTTATCTAAACCAATTAATAGTTGTCAAAATAACCTTCTTTTATTAATTTGTTATATGGTATTGGATTTAATTTTTACATGAACTTCTTACTTAAATAGAATAAAATTAACTAAAACCATTACCTTCATATATGTTATAATTTTCTATATCTCTTATATAGACTTGACTTTTAAAAATGGCCAGGAATTAGTATGATGCTTAGAACTTTTTATGAAAGTTCTATAGAAAAAAAATTTTGACAAAAAAACAATAGTCCTCTAGAATTAGCAGAATTATCAGCACAGAGCTCTAATGATTCATTGAACAATACAAAAAGAACCCTCTTATTTCAAGTATAAGTGAGAAATTAAAAATCGTCTCATACAACATTTCTCTATGATATATCACATATAAATAATACTTCATGGTGCCCCTGTAGAATAAAAACAAGTATCAAGGGCCAGCCCCTCTTTCTAGACTATACCATTAACTTTTTTAGGTTCAGGATAGGCCACAAACCCTCATTCAACACCCTGCTTTAGAAGAGTGACCTTGACTATGTAGTAGATAAGTGATAGGTCAAGCTTTTGCCCTTGAGTATTTTCCCTTCATACACATTCTTTATTCCTCTTTTTAAAGAAGATAGTGGGGGTCTACAGGGAAGTTTTCCAATTTATGGGTTACCAGTGGTCCTAATGTACCATCTAATCTTGCAAATTTTTTTCATGACAGAGTTTTACCATGTCAAACTCCATATACAATTGGCTGGATCTGGTTGGATTGTGTCCAATGGATTGATTCAGTATCCCAGATTATTTAAGTTGACTTAGAGACTGGTATAACCAATACATCAGCTAAAATGTTCTTTTCCATTTCATTTATCAGTCTGAATCCTAATATACTATGAAAGATTAGTTATAGCCTTAGAAACTGCAATTTATCAGAGTGCCCTTCTAGATTATTTTAACCACTTAAATATTTTTGTGGCTTGTTTTTCTCAATCCATGAGGTTAATGTAAGTCCCAGGGAACGTCCCCTGTGTATTTATTGGGCTCTTTTCCCATTCACAAGTAAGAAGGTATTGAAGAGGGTGGCTGTACCCCTTGTTACCCAGGCAACCTTGCCCACATGGTAGATGAGCGCTGGGTAACAGCCCTTCCACTTTGGATCCCTCCCCCAGTGCCCACACTCACCTCAGCATAACTAGTACATCTAATCAGGGAAATCTGCACTGAGATCATTAAAATGAAATTAATTGGTTCAAAATTGAGTGTGAATCAGCCCAATGTTCAGATTCCATGCAGTTGAAAAGGGACAAAGACTGATTCATCAGCTGGAATCACTGACAGTTTTGATTCAGCCAACACCATGATCATAAAAACTAACCCCCTCCAAAAGCATCGGGGATGATCCCCAACATGCAGGTAGTAGCATCGGACACCATCAATAAGGTTTTGAAGCTCCCTTTTCAGAAAATTGGGTGTTGCAGCCAATGCAATGCTTTTGACCAAACAAATGGCCCAGCAACCAGGCATGGGTTAGTTGGGCATCTTGAACCCATTCCAACCAATTGGGACTGCCCCTACATGGGGTAGCCTTGGGGGATTCCTGCTGCTCATTATCCAAATGCCATCACGCCAACCATTGAAAATGTAGCTGAGCCTTAGTTTGGCCATTCGAGGTCAAACTGATAGCAACTCGGCCTGCTGCCAAATTCTTTGATGTTGGTTCCCAGTGAACTTATCCACCCCATTCCCAATTAATTGCCAGTTAGGTTGAAATTGAGGGTCTCAATTTCAGCTTGTCCCCAAATCAATAATCCACTATTTAATTAGTTGCATCACACTGAGAAAATTGATGGTCAATTTCCTTTACTTTCTTTTTAATAAAATTTTGCCTCAAAAAACTATCAATTTTGATTTTATTGATTCCCTTCTGGCCACATTCCTGAGGCTTTTCTCTGGTGGCCTGTCAGTCCATATACTGGATGGGCTCTACCAGTACTCATGGTCACTATGTCCCCACCATCATAAACTGGATTCAGCGAGCTAGATACTTCTGGCAATTTAACCCTGTTAGTATGAACTTTCATCAACAATATACTGTGATCTTGTAGCCTTACATCCACCATCTTCAAGCAAGGATCCACCCCCTTGTCTCCACAACTGAAACAACCCCATCTACCAGTGACCTTATTGAAACCACTCCTATGGTTCCACCCCCTGCAGCAAGAACTCCAGGGTCTGGGGCGGCCTCAATTTGGTTCATTCTCAGGATGCTATTCACTATTGTCTTACACCAATGATTTATTGTTTCCCAATGCCCAGCTCCATACAACGTTATTTGTGTGGCAATGCCTCTGGCATTCTGGCTTGCTTTTTGGGTGCTTATGCATCCCAACTGGCAGGCTGGTCTAAACTTCTTCTGTCATTACCATGACATAATTGACCAACCATTGTTTCCATCCACTTCCACCCTGCTCTTCAAGGTGGGCGTCATAGTGGTTACCCTTTACCAAATGAACATGCAATCAGTAGTCTGCTTTTTTTTGTTTGTTTGGTCACTTGCTGACTTCAGGAATAGTATCCGCTCTACCTTGGAGCAATTCCTTCAGACTTACCAAGCTGCGTGGATTACTACTCTTCCCCCCTCCTAATAGCCCAGAGAAAAGTTCACGTGTTCCTTTTTTTTGAGATAGTTTATCAAGTTCTTGACACCCTTGATGAGGTGCAAATGCATTTGGCAATTGCACTTAATAATGCCTCCATGTTATCTCATGCCCAATAAGGGGTCACTTTATTGGACGCTGTGGAAGGGGATGCCCATCAGTGGGTTAAAGGCCTTCTGCGCTCTTCCTCACAATTAGAGAGATCCCACTTCGCCTGATTGCTGCTGTATCAGCTGCCTTGAAATCTCTGGTGTCATGCTCAGACTACTTATTCAGATTGCTCTATACTATGGCTGAAGCCCCTAGCTTGGCTTCTTTGATCTCTACCTTCCATGAACTGGCTCCCACACTAAGCCTCTCTATTAATATGCTTCAGGCAATCTTTAGATAAGGCTTGGATATGGTTTCTGCTCATCATGAGGTTTGTTCCACCTCAAAAGGAATAGTAGAACAAATATGTGCCACCACAACTACTATGAATGCCTCCCCCCACCATGCTTCCCACTATCAAAAGGAAAATTTTATGATAGGATTACCCAACGATGATGTGGACAGAGTGTCTACCCTCAAACCAGTGATGGTTCCATCTGCTGATCCCATTGCAACTCCTGTGTCCTAGTTGGCTAATTCTGATTCACTTATAAATGAATCTGTAAAAGCCCAGATGGAGAAAGCTGGCCCTCCCGCCCTCATTCTCCCCATCTTTGCTCCATGGAAAGCTCCTGACCTTCTTCTTATTTGCCAGTTATTTCTTCAGTCACAACAGAAACAGCTGAATTTTGCAATAAACAAAACTTCATTTATTTCTATTGCCTATGAAGATTAGTATCAAATCTCACCATGTCTCCTTTGAGGCCCTGGTGGATACTGGAGCTGCGGGTGATTTCATGAGTGTCAAGTTAGCCCAACAATTAGAACTGGACATGGATGTGGGTACATTAGTGATGGTGGCTTCTTCTGCCTCCCAAACCTCATATGTTGTCCATCGGCCAGTACCTTTCTTGGTACACCAGTTTAGCTTCTGCAATTGGTTTTCTACTATGCCAAACTTGGTGTTTCCAGTGATTTTAGGAGTGGGATGGTGGCGCTGACAACATGTCAAGATTTGCCTAGAGTCTAACATGTTGTCATTCATTAATGATCAACTGGAGGGTGAATTCCCTCTTATTGACACTCTTATGAAATCACAAGGTCATAGTTCTATTACTTCCCTTGTCTCTACTGCAGGCATACCGGCCAATTTTCCCACAAGCTTAATGCTCTATTTAAGCACCTTTGACTCTGAAAAGGCAGATCGCCTGCCCCCTCACACCAGATTTAACTGTGGATTTCGTACTACAGTGGAGTTGGTGAATATCAACTGTACGTTGTATCCCCATACAGCGGAAGAGGAAATTGCACTCAACACTTGGTTGGACAATATGCTGAAAAAAGGGTGTTTGTTTGAGGAGACCTCACCAGTTGCATCCCCCATTGTCTTCACTAAAAAAGCTGATGGTTCCCTCCATCCCTTCATGGAATATGGTCATCTAAACAAGATAACGGTTTCTGATCCCTATCCTCTGCCTTTAGAGCAGACAATAAGCCAAGCAATCGCCAAATCTCATGTGTTCTCCAAGCTAGATCTCGTTAAAACTTTTAACCAGATTCAGTTAATGAGAGGGCTAGAATTGTTAACAGCGATCTAGATGAAGTGAGGCGTTTTCTAATTCCATGTAATGCCTTTTTGGGCTGAAGATTGCTCCTGCTACATTTCAACATATGATCAACAATGTACTGAGTGACCTCCAGTTTACTTGCGCGGCCACATATATTGACAACATTCTAATTTCACTCACCAACTCCCAAACAACATTCTATTAACTTGGAAGCAGTCATGGCCACCTTGCATAAGGCAGCTTGTTCGTCAAGCCTTCTAAATGTGAGTTCTATATGGAGGAAGTTACCTTTCTTGGGAACCTCATCTCTAAAGATGGCTACACAATTCCTCCCAATAAGTTGGACGCTATCTGAGAATGGCTAACCCCAACAACCCAGAAACAATTATGGAGTTTCTTGGGAACAATCATTTTCTTAAAAATTTTCCCTGGCACTTTCCCAGCTTGCTGCCCCGCTCCACCTCCTTACAAGGCAAATGTACCATTTTGCTGGACGTTTGAATGCCAACAGTCGTTTGAATTGATCAAAGAGGTGTTTTTATCCCCTCCCATTTTGAAACATGAGGATCCTGCCAAGCCATATATTATTGCATGTGATGCCTCCTCAGTAGCAGTGGGAGCAGTGTTGCTCCAAGAGCATGATGGCTTGGAACACCCAGTCACCTATTTTTCCTGAAAGTTTACCTCTATGGAGCAGTCTTGGGCCATCTACAACAAGGAGTTGGCAGCCATGGCATGGGCATTAACTCATTGGATGTATCTGTTACAGGGTGCTCAACATGAATTAACAGTCCGCATGGATCACCAGGCTCTCTTGTATTTTTGCAAACCCCAAAAATTGGCACACTGGCAATCCTGAACCTATTGAGACTTGTGCAGTTTTAATTTCAAATGCAAACTTGTAAAAGGTGCGCTTAACGTGCTTCCCAATTTTCTCAGCTGCAGCCCCACCCACTGTTCCTCAGACCTGGAGGAAGTGGACCTCGTTGCCATGATTCCTGCCGCCAAACCTGTTGATTGTCCCCCCTGTTGTTTCTTCCATCACTCTGGCTCCCAACGCCCCGCTAGTTTCTCAGGTCTTAGCTGGTCAAATGGCCTGCCCTGAGGGTGTGGAGTTGGTTGAGCAGTTGTCCCACCAAAACCATAAACACTCTCTATACTCCTTATAGGAGGGTCTCATTTATTTTCAGTCATAAATTTGGGTTCCTCCCTTCTTCAGAACCGAGGTATTTCATGCATATCACAATCCCCCACAGTCAGCCATCCCAGGAATAAGAAATGCATCAACTTGATCAAGCAGACCTACAATTGGGCAGATTTAACAAAAGTGGTTCTGGCCTGGATCGCCAATTGCATTACTTGTGCTTGGACTAAGTTAGATTGCTCTGGTAGAAATGGGCTTTTACATCCCTTACAGCAGGCGGAGGGTCCATGGACATCAGTGTCCATAGATTTTATTGTCAAACTTTCCTGCTCTAATGGGTTCACAGCGGTGATGGTAATGGTGGATTGTTTCACTAAATTTTACCTCTTTATTCCTTGTACTTCCATGATTATGTCAGAGGAAACTGCTCGCCTCTTTGTACGCCGATGTTCTCAATGTTTGGTCTCCCACAGAAGATCATCAGTGACCATGGTTCACAGTTCACAGCGTGGCTTTGGAGCAAACTCTTATTTATCCTAAAAATATCCCCCTGTCATTCCACAGTGTACCATCTCCAGTCCAATGGACAGACCAAGCGAGTTAAACAAGTCCTTAAAACAGTACCTGCACTGCTATGCTGCAGCTGCACAGGACACCTGATCCAACGACCTTCCCCTTGCTAAATTCTCTTATAACAATGGGACTCACACTTTCATGGGGTTTTCTCCCTACAAAGTGACATTAGGTTATAATCCTTCCTTTTCAGTTGGACCTTGCTTGTGGCCTGAGGTCCAAGCTGCTGCAGATCATGTGGAACATATTAGGTTAACTCAATCCTTAGTGCAGAAACACCTCACTAAAGCTATAGATGACTAAAAGTGGTTTGTGGATCATAAGCAGCTTCCAGGTCACAACCTAATGGTGGGCTCCTATGTTATGCTCAATACCCATCAATTACAAATGCAAGCCCCCTCCAATAAGTTTGCAAGTAAGTGTTTGGGTCCTCATTTGGTGGAGGAAGTCTTGGGCAATGGTGCATTCTGGTTGAAGCTTCCAGCTCACTGAAAACAGCACCCCATCTTCCATGTATCCCAGTTGTCACCCTTTAAGGGTATGGTTCCTGCAGAACCTAAGCTGATCATCATCAAAAACGCGGAATAGGACAAGGTGGAGAATATTTTGGCATTCTGTAAGTTCTGTCAGTCTGTTCAATATCTTGTGGCTTGGAAAGGGTATACAGCTTATGAGAACAGTTGGGTCAAGGCTCATGATTGCACCAACTGTATGGAACTGGTTTAAGCATTCCACAAATCCCACCCCAATGCTCCCCATCCCCTCCAAAAAAGTCACAACTGTAATGGTGATCAAGTTACCAAAGGCGCACAAGAATGTGGCCCTTGTGAAGTTTTCTGGCAGTGGTACCCTTCCTTTGAAAAAAGGAAAGGGTAATGTAAGTCCTAGGGAACATCCCCTGTGCAACGATCAAACCCTTTTCCTATTCCCAAGTAAGAAGGTATTGAAGAGGGTTGCTGTGCCCCTTGTTACCCAGGGCGACCTTGCCCACATGGTATACAAGTGCTGAGTAACAGCCCTTCCACTTCAGATCCCTCCCCGGTGCCCACACTCAACCTGGCAGAACTAGTACTTATAATCAGGGAAATCTGCGCCAAGATTGCCAAAATGAAATCAATTGGTCCAAAATCAAGTGAGAATCAACCCAATGTTCAGATCCCATGTAGTCAAAAAGGGATGAAGACTGATTTATTGGCTGGAATTACTGACGGTTTCAATTTGGCCAACACCATGATTGAAAAAACTAATCCCCTCCCAAAATTGTTGGAGATCATCCCCAATGGCAGGTAGTAGCATCAGACACCATCAATAAGGGTTCAAAGCTCCCTTTCAGAAAATTGGGAGTTGCAGTCAATGCAACGCTTTTGACCAAACAAATGGCCCAGCAACCAGGCATGGGTTGGTTGGGCATCCTGAACCCATTTCAACCAATTGGGACTGCCCAACATGGGGTAGCTTTGGGGGATTCCTGCTGCTCATCAGGCCAAATGCCATCACGCCAGCCATTGAAAATGTAGCTAAGCCTCAGTTTGGCCATTCAGGGTCAAACTAACAGCAACTCAGCCTGCTGCCAAATTCTTCAATTCAGTTTCCAGTGAACTTATCCACCCCATTCCCAATTAATTCACCAGTTAGGTTGAAATTGAGGGTCTTTATTTCAGCTTGTCCCCACATCAATGATCCACTATCTAATCAGTTGCATTGCACTGAGAAAATTGATGATCAATTTTCTTCACTTTCTTTTCAATAAAATTTTGCCTCAAAAAACTATCAATTTTGATTTTGTTGATTCCCTTTTGGCCACATTCCCGATGGCTTTTCTCTTGATAGCCCATCAGTCCATATACCAGATGGGCTCTACCAGTACTCATGGTCACTATGGCCCCCACTGTTGTAAACTGGATTCAGCGATCTAGATACTTCTGGCAATTTAACCCTGTTGTTATGAACTTTCATCAACAATATACTGTGATCTTGTAGCCTTACATCCACCATCTTCAAGCAAGGATCCACCCCCTTGTCTCCCCAGTTGAAACACCTTGTCTACTGGTGACCTTATTGAAACCATACCTGTGGTTCCACCCCTGCAGCAAGACCTCCAGGGTCTGGGGCGGCCTCAATTTGGTTCATTCTCAGGATGCTATTCACTATTGTCTTACATCAATAATTTATTGTTTACCAATGCCCAGCTCCATACAACGTCATCTGTGCGGCAATGCCTCTGGCATTCTGGCTTTCTTTTTGAGTGTTTATGCATCCTGACTGGAATACTGCTCTAAACTTCTTCTGCTGTTTCCATGACAGTTAAGTGGCAATGACTTATGCAACCCAAACTTAAGCTTTCTAGCATCCCTTAATGCTTGCCATGATACAGCTAATGGCTTCATGATTTATATGTTCTAAGCTAGGAACCTAATCCCAAATTTCCCAACCTTTCTCAATATATAGCATATGGCAGCCCCACCTAGGATATAATACAGGTTTATTTCCTTTTATGTACCATTCTTATGATATCATGTTGTTTGCTCTCATTGCCATCATTCTTGTAATTAAAGACTCTGTCACAACTTGACCACACTTTTAACTTTGAGAAACAACTGGGAAAGCATGCCATCTTTTAAATTATGCTTTCTTGGCTCTCATATACATTTTCTAATCTATCACCTCATTAACTTACCACCAATATCATTTAACCCTACAACTAGACCCTGCTTTTACTCCATTACTTAAACAACACAACCATATAATAAAAATCATTATTTTAATCCACTTCTGACTCCACCTTGTCACCTATTTTTTTAGTACTAGATGGTCTCAACCCAAGGAGGGCTTGTCACCTATTTTTCAAAGGCCTAAAACTTAAGATTATAAATGAGATTTCTTTTTTCCCGCCTCACCCAATTCAGATAGTTTCCCCACAAAATCCCAGTTTTCCTTATTACAGCCATTATAAATGTTTATGAGGGCCTTTGTGCAATATTGGACTTTATTGTTTACTAGCTGTACCCAGCTACATGTTGCTGTGGCTTAGTCTGGTTAAATGAAAATAAAAGAAAAGAGAAAGCATACATTTCTAATAGCAAAATTTACCTGGCGTTGCTCAGGTTTATTTATAAGCTCACACTGATATAGCCTATAGGTTTTGTCAGTGCTACTCTTGATCCACTCAGACTAACAGCTTTGCTATTGCCCTTGTAGCTAGTGAATTGAGTATCCTAACTTTACTTAATTTACTTAAACCTCAAACACTGATTTCTATTTAGTTTGGGTGAGCAATTTGGTAAATTATGAAATAATATTTGCCAATTCTCACCCACTTGCCCAAATAGATTGAACTTATTGGAACAGATAGTTTCAGATTTAATAATATTTGACAATTTATTACACATTTACCCAAATAGATTGAACCTATTAAACTTGAAGGTTTCAGATGTCAGTCAGTCAGTATGTCAGTCAGTCAGTCAGTAAATGTATTTTATTGAGTAAATTAAATGATGCTAGAACTTCTCTTCAAAAAAATCTAAAATGGATGTTCTCTTGGCTGTAAGGCTTTTCACAGTGGTCAATAAGCCAGGTGGTCCTGCTACCTTATTTTCAAGTATCTTACTCCTATCACCACATTGCCAAGCTGGTTGTATGTTGAGATGATTAGGCTCTAGTATAGACAAATTCCCAACCTATGCTGCCAAACTAACAAAAGTTCTTCCAGGTATATTCCAAAACCATTGCTATTCTCCTAATGTTTTCAAGTTTCCTGGATCCTTTTATTTTTAATTTTTGTAGTAAAATCTTTAAATTTTACTACAAAAACTAACTTTCTGACTTTCATTATTGACTTCTGTTGAGCTTTGTCCCAATGTGAGGGAAGCCTCAACTTCAGGATTCTTTTTACTTATCATTTTTTTAGTACTAGATGGTCCCAACCCAAGGGGGGATTTATTTATCATTTTAATTACTCATATTTAAATTTCTTCAATAGTTCATTAAATGATGTGTTGTCAGGTCAAAGGGCCAAAATTATCTTAGTCTCAATGTATTCAGCATTTTATAATTTCCCACTTATCAAGTTAAACTTTACAATAAATATTCTGGATGAATTGCCTGATAAACACATTCTTTTAAGCTTAAGCAATTTTTCTCTATTTCTGCCTATTTCCTAATTTCCCTAGCCCTATTAAAGGGCTTGAAAGATCAAAAAGTAAGGGCTTTTTTATATGTATATTTTTCCCAATTAGATACTAGAAAATTGCCTAGTCTAATACTTATAATTTTTCCTGTTGATAGTAAAAGAGATTTGCCTTGACAACTATTCCATCATGTAATTTCCCTAGAGAAAGAAAGTCTCATAGATGATTTTTCTGGAGCTACTGATGACTAATTATTGTGTAGTCTTTGGAGGACCCACCTTCTAAATATGTATAAAAAACTTAACAGCTTCTCTTTTTATTTTCCAAGGTCCAGTTTAAGTTTATAATTTCTAATGCTAACTAAGAGCCAGATCATAATGTATGTATTGCAACTTGATTTATAAAGTTTTTATAAAGATTAAAGTGCTAAATTGAAGCAGTCAATCATAGAGTGCACCATAATTCCACCCACCTGCTATAATTGCAACAATTTTCAATTTTGAATATTCCCCATGTGCAAACTCACAGTATATCCCATAAGTAGAGAAGATACCATAGGTTGTGGTATCCTAAGGGCAGTACAGCTATCTACTTATACCTATCTTTTTATAAAGGCCATTGCTCTCACTTGTGAGGTGCTATCCTGTTCTGCTTTCATTTCTCCCATTTAAAATAAAAAAATGCAATTCCAACATTGTGGTTTTCTATTTTTGTAAATAATTTTAATGCATTATAGTGTGAATAGCAATCAACATGCACCCACTTTGATGAATAACCCTTTATTGAATAGAGAGCTTTATAGACATTTTCAATTTAAAGTTGCTTGGTGCCTCAAAGGGTTCTGTGAAAATTTAAAGTGCTTGCCAATGCTAACTTGGGATTCTCAGGTCCCAACTTTAGCCTCCTGTGTCTTTCACCTGGTCCTAACTCACCCTAATTGGAAGCCAAGTCCTTTTTTGATCATCCAGTTCCATGACAAAAAGTTTTTTTATTAATTGATAAAACAGATGGTTCAAATTAATATCCTTGTAAGGAGTCATAAAATATATCATAAAAAGCTTTAATTAAAAATCAGAAATTTAATTATTATAGTATCAATGATTAGTTTTTATATACCATGCCTATAAGATTTAGTTGTATTATCATATTATGATATCTAATAAGTGACATCAAATTTTAGATGTATAGGACATATCAAAATTAAAAATTTTAAAGCTTGATTCTTCAACTAGTAATTAATGTTGTCTTTATATATAAGGTCAAATTTATATATAAATTAAGTTATTATGTATCATTTTATGATTACCTACTTGCCTTTAATTTATATATACATATATCTATGTGCAATGTGTTAATTAGCTTTATTATTTTCTTAACCATTATAAACTGATTGGTAAAGTTTAATATAATTTCAAAATATTATATGAATTGTAAAATACTTAGCATGTATAATCTCTGCAAAATCTTTCCTTCTAATTCTAATTTTAAAAAAGTTGTCTATTAACATCCAACCTTTAATATTGTTGATTTTTTTGAGGTTGCAATTTTGCTATAATGGATATTACTAATTCTAGAATGATAGTAAAAACAAGAGAAAAGATAATTTAGATATCAATAAATTAAAAGTAACATATAGATGAATAAGATATAATTTTTTTACATAGATAAAAAATAAAACATTGTAACTTATAATAAATTGGTGTTTAAAATAAGAAAGTTATTATAGAGTATATAATTTATTAAGAGGTATCGTTAACATTATAATACCTAGTAACTGCTAGATTTTAATTGAGCCTAAACTGTTTCTTGATATCCAAATGTAGATCAGTTGTATGCCAAATTTCTCTCTTATATTCATCAGGGCTTCTTGCACCAGGAATAGGAATAGGTGCAATATAGTATCTTGTCAAATCAAGATTAAATCTGACCTTCTTTGGAGGGTTTTCTATCTTTTTTGAATCTGGCTTCCCATCTTTTTTTATATCCTTGCTATTAGATTTTGAGCTCGATGCTTCTAGAGATGATATTGCATGGGTGGGAAGAATAGTATTATTTGAACTTAAGGTTGCTTCATTTGTACCATTTTGCTCTAAATTAGCATTGATTTCTTCAATACCCTGATTAGATACTCGCCCGGAATTATTATCTTCATCATTACTATGAATTTGAGGAGGATTCCATGATTCAATAATATATGGATCAAAGAAGAAACATATGAGATTCAGTGTACCATTGATACTAAGTCCAAAATATGCACATGATTCAATAAAGTTATATGTTGCTTTCTCATATGAAACATATATATTATGAACCATGCATCCCAGATGACATAAAGAACAAGCTAGAGGATAAAGTGAACTGACGATTAGATATTAGAGTAATCTTACACTCTGAATCCTAGTTTTCTTGAAAGCGGATTTTTTATTGTTCTTAGCAGAGGCTGTAACTCTGGGTCCTGGTTATTTTCAGGCATCTTTCTGGTTGATAATAGTTTGAACATCAGGATAGCGGGAACAGCAAAGCAGTATAGTAATAAAGGAAAGTTGGCTATATATAATAATAATATTTTTATCCATTCACGACCATCATACTTAAGCTTTAGAAAGCAGAATCTATTATAACCTCTACCATAGGCACCTAATACTAAAGTCATTAGAACATAATAATATTACTTACTTAAAGGGATTAAATCTATAGTCAAGGACAGTAAGATTGGGAAAATATATAAAAATGGCCCAAGGTATTGAGATGGGATTCTTTCATGAAGGTATAGGATTTGCAAGTTGAAAGCGATTGCAGCATTCAAAAAGGTGTTGACATGAAAGCAAAAGAAATAAAGAAATGCACTTATTATACAAACATCATCGTTTAAGCTTGAGCCATGTATATAGTTAAGATGACGTACAATATCATTAAATGCAATAGCAATTTGGATCCTGAGTGAAACTCTATCTAAGTAAGCAGGTCTTGACAATTCTAAATGTAAGCTCTTTAGATATATGCAACGACTTACTTAAAAATATAACATATGAAAGAATGATAAGTGAGCTGACAATGCTACCCCAATTTACAGCAACATATTCAGAGGAATTGACTTTAAAGAGATACCAATCCATTTTTTGTCTATAGTTTAGAACTCTGCTTAATATAAATAGTGGCTAAAAGCCATAAAAGGTGCTTAAACTTTATCCCATGCATGTAACAATCATTATGTACAAGGATCACATTATACTATAAAGTCTAAAACTTTTCTCGGTATCTAATTAAGGTTTTATATGGTTATGCTTAATACTTTTTATATAACTGACATCTAAAATTAGTTTATGATAGTAAATATGGTATCACTAAATGTCAACAAACTAAGTATATTCGTATATAATATATTATAGTTAATAGAAGGCATAGATCAAGCTAACTTGATATAATGATAGCTCCACTACTAATTGTTTTATCCATAGTCCTTATTAACGACTCAAAGAGTAACACCATCTTAAAAAGGACGAAAATCATTTAAACTTATAAACCAAATGATCTACATAGAGAAAGTGAAATATACTATCCACTTAATATTTCGAATTTCTCCTGAAGATAGTTTAAAAGCTATCAAAATTACTTTAGCTTATGAAGGTAATCATTATTTATTTTTAATATCCAGTTCATCATAGGTTGTTTTAGCTTATAAATCGAAAATGGATACTATAGGTTTCCAATAATATTATTATGCTTATCAGATCCCCTGTGTTGAGATCAACTAGTTCTAAAATAGTACCATCAAAATTGAAAATATCATTTAAATAGTAATTTAGAAGTTTACTTTATAACCTTTTCGGATCAATTTTCAGGATAAGTCTCTTTTTTTAGCACTAGTGGTTTCAGGATCAGTCTCCACTTATCTAACACATTACTGCAGATCAAATTTTTGAAAGTGGAGAAATGTTAGATAAACGTGTTTAATATATTTTTTAAGCTGGCGATACTCCACTTAATTTATAACTAGGATCATGATAACATTTTTATTATTTTACTCTTATCTAAATATTATAGTTGAATATATATACTCGTTCTTGGCCTATCAGAAAGCCGCGCGTGGAGGTTTACCGGGGTTTATCCTCCTTTCCCACTATTCGATTTCCCCATTAAGCGGTGCGGTATCGTCCCTGGGTCGGCTCACCTCAGATGTAAAATAAAATAAAATCGAATAAATAAATTATATATTCGCTACCTAAGGTTGAAGTTACATTGTTAAAAATTTAAATCCCATGCTAAATTTTAATAATGCTAGATCTATATTTGTCAAATCAAATAATCTTTTGGATTAAATAAGAAAGCAGGCATATAAAATTATATCACTATATAAATAAAAACAATTTTATGTTTGTATATATGTGGGTATATCTCTATATCCCCTCCTAAACTAATGAACCTATTTCTACCAAACTTGGCACAAAAATTTTATGCAATAGAAGAACCAACATAGCCAGTTTTTCATCAATCATAATAATATATAAAAGCTATATATAAAATGTAAACCTGTTATATAAATTTAATAGAAATCCAACCATTAGTTCGCTGGTTTGATCTTGGTAGATGAACTTGGGTAGGGGATGATTTATTATTTATGACTGTGTTGGCATTACACACCAATAACCAGAACTGAGATACCAGATAGCAAGTTGTTCTCTGGAGTTCCTAGCCTATCAGAACACCATGAATGGATATTTACCTGGATTTATCCTCCTTTACTAATGATTTTGATTTCCCTTTTACCACAAATTGGTACAGTATTATCCTCAGGTTAGACTTCTTCAAATATAACTCTAATAATAAGCAGTACATTTTATCTGAGCAGTTTGTTATTTTTAAATTGATTCAATAGGCTCAATGAGTTCAGCAAAGCATCAGGAGCAGTTGCATGCTTCTGTAACCATAAGCTAAGTTGGGGTGCTGAATGTCATAATTTCTTTAAAAATCTATACTAGCTATGATGAAATATTATATTATCTTTTTTAGCACTAGGTAGTCCCAACCTAAAGGGGGATACACTGATCTAAAATATTATATTCTCCACTCTTATAATTATCAAATTAAAGATAAGGAGTTAAAATAAAAGGAATATGGGATGGTCATCTATACAGGGTGGTTCCTGCTACCACCAGATCTTTTTTATAAAGGTACATTCAACTGAAGTTTGTTATTGTTGTGAAGAGACTAAAATCTCAGTTATTAATTAGGGGTGTGTTAGGGTAGTGGATGTTTTGGAAGAGGAACAACCATTAATAAGGTGAGTTAATACCCATTGGAATCTTAGAAATCCAGAGAGTCACAGCCAACCTATTAACTTTTACAAAGGGTACTAGAAGGTTATCATGAGGAGTATTACTAATCAAAAGCCTACCAAAAGCCCCTATAACAAGCCTAATAACTGGAATGGGGCAACCATAGATTTTGTGGGGTGACTCCCAGGAGTGAGAGAGGCAGGGAGAACAATGACTCATTGTTGAAAAGTGATTGCTGCACAGGTTTGCAAGGGTTGACTGCTTACCTAATAAAGCTTCCTATATGACAAATGAAAGCATGAATCTAATCTGGTAACAGTTCATCCAGAACTTGACCTAGGTTCACCTAAATTATTTAGGCACTTTCATCCTAAAATAACTAAACCAATTACTAGTAAAATCTAGTAATACCAAGAAAGAAAAAAGTATTAGTGAAGCAAGTTCTATATATATAGGTTGTTAATGGCAATCTAGTGCCCACCCATTAAGATCATTAACATCATCACCAGAGAATAGCTTTTCATTTATTCATTGACCTATAGAATTTAACATAATATTGTTTGGAACTTACAGAAAATTTAATTATAAGTGTAGGTGAATGTGCTCTTAAGTCTGGTAATCTAAACTATTGAGATCTTCTTATATAACTCATAAAAGTCTAATCATTAATTTTTTGAAATAATAATTTCAAGATTTCTCCTCAGGAGCCTAAAAGTCATTAAAATAGCTTTAAATGATCAAATACTAAGTCAGATATCCCTCCACAGAAGCATAAAAGTCATTGACACTAATAAACTCTATCAGTGTAAGTCCAAGGGAACATCCCCTGTGTTTCAATTGGGTCCTCTTCCCATTTCTGAGTAAAAAGGCTCCAAAGAGGGTGGCTGTACCCCTCCTCACCCAGAGCAACCTTGCCCATGTGGTAGACGAGCGCTAGGTAACAGCTCTCTCTCTTCAGATCCCTCCCCCAGTGCCCACACTCACCTCATCTGAACTTATACATTTGATCAGGGAAATTTGCACTAAAATTCTGAAATAAAGTTGATAAGTCCAAAAATGAGTGAAAATGAGCCTAATGATCAGAATTCATATAGTTGAAAAGGAATGAAGATTGATTAATTGGCTGGAATTGCTGACAGTTGTTTTGGCCAACACTACAATTGTCAAGATCAACCCCCTCCTAAAATTGTTGGGGATGATCCCCAACATGCAGGTAGCAGCATTGGACATCATTGACAATAGTTTGAAGCTCCCTTTCAGCAAATCAGGTGTTGCAGCTGACACAACACTTTTGACCAAACAAACAGCCCAGTGACCAGGCATGGGCGGGTTGGGCATCCTGAACCTGTTCCCAACCATTTTTAGCTGCCTCTATGTGGGGTGGCCTTGGGGGATTACTGTTGCTCATTGGGCCAGAAGCCATCATGCCAACCACCAAAATGCAGTTGAGTCTCAGTTCAGGCATTTGAGGTTGAACAGACAGTGAATCAGCCTGTCACCAATTCCTTCAATGTCAGTTTCCAGTGAGCTTATCTGCCCCCATTCCCAAATAATTCACTGGTTAGGTCAAACTTGAGGGACCCAATTCCAGCTTGTTTTCTCATCAATCAACCACTATTTAATCAGTTGCATCACATTGAAAAAATTGTTGGTTGATTTTTCTCTTTTAAATTTCCATTAAAAAACCTTTCCCAAAATTTAGTTTTTTTATGTTGAAAAATAAACTGCCTTTTTTACTGACACACACACACCCCTCAGGGTTAATGGCCATATTTGTCTGGTATTTTATTTTGTGCCTGTACAAAATTCTGGCTCACTGGTAGTTATTGGCAAAACTTTTTTCCAGTTTTATATCCATCATACCAGAAGCAGTGCCTTTGCATTCTGGTTTGCCATTTGGGTGCCCAGCACCTAGGCTGGCAAGCTGGTCTAATTCTAACTTGCTGTTTGCCTGACATAATTGACCAACCATAATTCCTAACCATTTCCGCCTCTCTTGTTGATATTGGCATAGCAATGGCCCTTCTTTGCAGCTGAACCAGGTTGTGAAGAAAATTTTTCCTGTCCTTAATAGCCTAGTTTCACTCAAAATGTCAAATCCACACCCCATAATTGGTGCAGCTATTGTGCTTATGTCAGTAGGATCTGACATTCCAACTTGCAATTGGTTTGATCCCCTATGAATCTAACAGTTTCCCTGACCCCACTACCATCTCTTTGGTATCACTAGATTCATCCACAACTACCAATAAAGAGAACTTTGCTTACTTCTTATTACCCATGAAGATTAGTGTTGGGTCCCATCACATCTCCTTTAAGGCCTTGGTGGATACCAGAGATGCAGGCAATTTTATGAGTGTTGAACTGGCTCAACAATTGGAGCTTTACCTGGATGCAGGTCCTTCAGTGATGGTTGCATCATCAGCCTCCCAAACCTCATACCTAGTTTGCCAACCAGTTACATTCTCAATACACCAGTTCAGCTTCTGCAATCAGTTCTTAGCAATGCTGAACTTAGTGTTCCTGGTTATCTTAAGAGTTGGTTGGTGGCATTGACAATATGTTAAAATTCATCTAGAGACAAATACATTGGCTTTTGCCAATAATCAGACTGAGGGAAAATTTTCTTTAGTTAATACTCTCAAGAAAGCTCAAGGTCATAGATCAATAACTTCACTCATTTCCCCTTTGGGCCTCTCATCTGATTTTCCTAAAGAATTGATGTGCTACTGGAGTATTTTCAATTCTGAGAAGGCAGACTGTCTTCCCCCTCACATCAAATTTGACTGTGGATTTCACATGATGGTACAGTTGGTAAATATCAACTGCCCATTGTATCCCCACACAGCAGAGGAGAAGGTTGCACTCAACACTTGGTTGGACAATATGCTGAAAAAAGGGTGGTTGTTTTTAAGGAGACATCGCCAGTTGCATCTCCCATTGTCTTTGATAAAAAAGCTGATAGTTCCCTCCATCCCTGCATAGATTATAGACATTTAAATAAAGTTACAGTTCACAACCCATACCATCTGCCTTTAGAGCAGATGATAAGCCAACAATTGCCAAATCTTGGGTGTTCTTTAAGCTGGATCTCATCAATGCCTTTAACCAGATTTGGATAATGGAAGGACAAGAATGGTTAACAGCAATCTGGACAAAGTGAGGCATTTTTCAATTCCGCATAATGCCCTTTGGGATGAAGAATTCCCCCAATATGTTCCAATGTATGATTGACAGTGTACTGGGTAACCTCCAGTTTACTTGTGCAGTTGCTTATATCAACAATATTCTGGTTCACTTCTCAACTTCCAAACAACACGCTATTGACTTAGAAGCAGTCATGGCTGCTTTTCATAAGGTGGGCTTGTTCATCAAGCCTTCCAAATGTGAGTTTTATAAGGAGGAAGATACCTTTCTTGGAAACCTCATCCTTAAGGGTGGCTACATGATTCCCTCTAATAAGTTGGATGCTATTTGGGAATGGCCTGCCCCAACAACCCAGAAACAATCATGGACTTTTTATGGAAACCATTATTTTTCTAAAAAAATTTTTCTTGCTCTTTCCCAGTTGGTGGCCCTGCTCCACCCCTCACCGGCAATAACATACCATTTTGTTGGATGCCCAAATGCCAGCAGGCATTTGAGTCAATCAAGAAAGTGTTTTTATCCCCTCCTGTCCTGAAACATGTGGATCCTGCAAAGCTATATATTGTCACATGTGATGCCTCCTCAGTGGCAGTGAAGGGCAGTGCTGCTCTAAGAGCATGAGGGCTTGGAACATCCAGTCGCCTATTTTTTCCAAAAATTTACTTCTACAGAACAATCTTAGGCCATCTATGAGAAAAAAAAGTTGGCAGCCATAGCATAGGCATTGACTCATTGGTGGTACCTGTTACAGGGTGCCCAGCATGAGTTATCTGTTAACACATATCACCAAACTCTCTTATATTTCCATAAACCTCAAAATTAGTGCATCAACAAGCCTGAAATTATTGGGACTTGTGCAGTTTCAATTTTAAATACAAATTTGTAAAAGCTGCACTTAACGTACTTCCCAATTTTTTCAGCTAAAACCCCACTCATTGTCCCACAGATTTGGAAGAAGTGGACCTCATTACCATGATTCCTGCTGCTCAAATTTTTTCAATTGTTCCCCCCGTCATCTCTTCTGCTGCCCTTGCTCCTGATGCCCTGCTTTTTGCTCAGGTCTTAGCCAGTCAAATGGCCTGCCCTGAGGGTGTGGAGTTATTTGAGCAATTGGCCCTTCAAAATCATAAACACTCTCTGTACTCCTTGGTAGAGGGACTTATCTATTTCAGGTTGCAAATTTGGGTTCCCCCTATTTTCTGAGCCAAGGTATTTTGTGTGCATCATGACCCTCCCACAATTGGCCATCTGGGTAACAAAAAATGCATCAAATTGATAAAATGAACCTATAACTGGGCAGGCTTAACTAAGGAAGTTATAGCTTGGATTGTCAATTGCATTACCTGTGCTCAGGAAAAGTCAGACTGCTCAGGAAGGAAGAGTCTCCTGCACCCATTACAATAGGTGGAGGGTCCATGGACATCAGTGTCTGTGGACTTTATTGTCAAACTCCCCTGTTCTAATAGGTTTATGGCAGTGATGGTGGTGGTTGATTGCTTCACCAAATTTTCACTTTTATTCCCTAGACTCTCTGCAATTGCATCCAAAGAGACTGCTCAGCTCTTTGTATGCCATGTGTTCTCGATGTTTGGCCTCCCACATGAGATCATTAGTGACTGTGGACTCCAATTTACAGCGCAATCTTGGAATGAGCTTTTATCCATCCTAAAAATCACCCCCCGTCATTCCACCGCTTAACACCCCCAGTCTGATGGACAAACCAAGTGGGTTAAACAAATTTTGGAACAGTATTTGCGCTGTTACACTTTGGCCACCTAGGATACTTGGGCTGATGACCTCCTTTTTGCCCAATTCATCTATAACAATGGCACTCACGCCTTAATGGGGTTTTCTCCCTATGAAGCAATGCTAGCTTATGATCCCTTTTTTTGGTCAGTCCCTATATATGCCCAGAGGTTTTTGCTGCCGCAGATCACATTGAGCATATCCAGTCTACCCAGTCCTTAGTATGGGAGCACCTCACTAAGGATATCAATGATTATAAATGGTTTACAGATTGCAAACAGCTTCCTGGTCATGATATTGTGGTGGACTCTCATGTCATGTTGGACACTTGCCACCTCCAGAAGCCAATACCTTTCCAGAAGTTTGCAAGAAAACGTTCAGGTCTCCACCTGGTGGAGGAAGACTTGGGCAATGATGCTTTTTGGTTGAAACTGCCAGCTCATTGGAAACAGCATCCTGTCTTCCACATGTCTCTGTTGTCCCCATTCAAGGGGATCGTCCCCACTGAACCTGAACCAATTGTGATAGAGGATGCAGAAGAAGCCAAGGTGGAAACCATCTTATCATCCTGCAAATTCTGGCAGTTTGTTCAGTATCTTATGGCTGGAAAGGTATCCAGCTTACAAGAACAGCTGGGTTAAGGCTTACAATTGTGCTAAGTGCATGGAATTGGTCAATGCGTTTCTCCAATCCCACCCCCAACACCCCCATCCCCCCAAAAGGTTGCAATGGTAATGGCGATCAAACTACCCAAGGTGCACAAGAATGTGACCCTCATGCAGTTTTCTGGTGGTGATGCCCTTCCTTTGGAAAAAGGAAAGGGTAATGTAAGTTCAGGAGAACGTCTGCTGTGTATCAATCTGGCCCTCTTCCCATTTCTGAGTAAAAAGGCTTTGAAGAGGGTGCCTGTACCCCTCATCACCCAGGGTGACCTTACCCACATGGTAGATGAGTGCTGGGTAACAGCTCTCCATCTTTGTATCCCACCCCCAGTGCTCACACTTACCTTGTACAAACTTGTACATATGATCAGGAAAATTTGCACCAAAATTGCCAAAATGAAGTTGATCAGTCTGAAAATGAGTGGAAACAAGCCTGATGATTGAAATCCACATAGTCAAAAAGAAATGAAGATTGATTCATTGATTGGAATTGCTGATGGTTTTGATTTGGCCAACACTGCAATTGTCAAAATCAACCCTCTCCTAAAATTGTTGGGGATGATCCCCAACATGCAGGTAGCAGCATTGGACATCATCGACAATAGTTCTAAGCTCCCTTCTGGCAAATTGGGTGTTGCAGCTGATGCAACGCTTTTGACTGAATGAATGGCTCAGCAACTGGGCATGGGCAGGTTAGGCATCCCAAACCTGTTCCCAACCAATAGGGACTAACCTTATGTGGGGTAGCCTTGGGGGATTCCTATTGCTCATTGGACTAGATGCCATCATGCCAACCACTGGAAATGCAATCAAATCTTGGTTCGGGCATTCGAGGTTAAACCAACAGTAATTCAGCCTGCTGCCAGTTCCTTTGATGTCAGTTTTCAGTGAGCTTATCTGCCCCCATTTCCAAATAATTTGCCAGTTAGGTTGAACTTGAGGGACCCAATTCTGGCTTGTTTCCTCATCAATCAACCACTATTTAATCAGTTGCATCACACTGAGAAAATTGTTGGTCAATTTTTCTTCTTTAAATTTTTCATTAAAAAACCTTTCCCAAAATTTAGTTTTTTTATATTGAAAAATAAACTGCCTTTTCCACCAACACACACACCTCTCAGGGTTAATGGCTATAGTTGTATGGTATTTTTATTATGTGCCTGTATGAGATTCTGGCTCACTGGCAGTTATTGGCAAAATTCCTTTACAGTTTTATATCCATCATATCAGCAGCAGTGCCTTTGGCATTCTGGTTTGCCATTTGGGTGCTCCAGCACCTAGGCTGACAGGCCAGTCTAATTCTAACTTGCTGTTTGCCTGACAATCAGGGATCATCCCCTAATGTATCTCTAGTATCAGAACATATTGGAAAAAGCATAGTATCATTAAAATCCTAACACTTCTCCAAATTACACAGGTGTAAGCTTCTAGATATTATCAAATAAGCAAAGGGGAAGAACACCTGCTAGATGAGGTTTACCAATTTGGTAGCAGATTTGCTGATTAGATTGCAGGTGCAGGTGTGCACAGTATAAGCAATAGGTAAGCAAACATTATTAGGAACACAAACTTTACTAACTTATCTATAGTGCAGTTTGCCATTGGATCAATAAATCATAATTCCCACTATAAGATCATTAGTATTTCACAGATGGCAGTGTGCATTGCCAGATGGTATTGGTAAAAGTAAAGATATGGTTTGTAGGAAATAATTTTACAGAAAGTAAAGTAGTAAAAGCTTAGTTTATTGAAGAGGAAATTATAAAGCGGGAATAAACTAGCAACGTACCATCTGAAGGGCTGTTACCTTTATAGTAGGTGAAGGAAGAATCAGAGGAGAGCTCAAAGCACTGTCCAGGGTCTGGGCTCCTATACTCATTTTGATTGCATGGATTGCAAAGATAGATATGAAAGGGTGTAGTTTTGGATTGAATAATAAAATTTTTGCTAATAATTTATGAGTAACTTGAATTAATTGATCCAATTTTGTATGGATTATTTGGATTGGTGAATGGGCATAGCCAGATTTATATGAATTTGTTCCAACTTGCTTATTGATTAGATTCATTTAGGGCAGTCTAAGCAAGTTAGGGGATTTATCCATATTATGTTATATTCAAAATTCTTTTAATTATTGTGTACTGGGGGAGTTTTGGGGAAAATTTGCATTTTACATAGTACTAGATGTATCTTGGCTAAGAGTGAGATAAGCCTTAGGGTCCTGCCGGTAGCCCCTGGACTAGAACACCTCACTGCAACCCCTTTTTTATCATTTTCATCAAGGTAGTAGAGGAAAAAGTGGAAGAGAGTGAGGATCCTTAGGGTAAGGCAGTAACCCATTATTCATCTACCATTTGCATCATAACACTAAGATGCGCAAGGTTAGCCTCTGGATGCCTTAAGTCCTTCTTGTGTCAGAAGGTAAATTGCTCTCAGTCCAATTATAGAGGCTTGGCATAAGGATTTACAGGGCTATATTGTTAGCACTGTATAAATTACATTTATTGGAGATTTCAGGAGTCGTTATCATCAGGTAGCAAGTGGGAAAAATGACCAGATATTGGTAGAGGGGCAGACAGGATTTAACTAATAAATAAACCTGTCAAAAATAAATTTTTATAATATTAGTTGTGTTATTAATTTTATTATGTTTTTGTACCTGATCTTCTAAAAATAGTCAAAGAGAAAAGATTTTTGGGGTATAAAGGGAATCGGGTAAAAATAAATAATAGGACATAAGGTTAAAACTAGGGAGGGAGTATCCTTGATAGATTGGCAGAAACATTACTTATTTGACACTCCCCCTATTAATTTTTATACTGATAAAACTTGTGATGATTTTTATTGATCTTAGAAAGATATGAGATTTTATTTAGAGCTAGCATTCATTACCCGTGCTTTGCTAGGGTTTTTATAGAATTTCAGGCGATTTGAATTTATTAATTTAGATTTTATATATAGTTAAACAATAACTACTCGGCCAAATTTAATTGCTCAATCGAAGCAACCAAAAACCACCAACCATTCAGCTAAAACTAACTGAACTTATCAACTCAACCAATAACTAATCACCCCCAAGCTAAACTGTATCCTAACGAATCAACCAAAAACCATCAACCACTCGGCCAGATAAAATAAACTTATTGAATCAATAGATAATACCAAACTGCTACTCGAAACATCTTTATATTTAAAATCATTACGTGTTTGTGACACGTCTTATTTTATTCGAGGTGGGCCGCCCTGGGGACGATACCGCACCGATTGAGGGGAGATCGAATGAATGGGAAAGGAGGATAAAATCCGGAAAACCTCCATGCGCGGCGTATGATAGGCCAGGAACTCCATGGACCGTCTTTGCTATTCGCTATCTCGACTCGGGGCATTGGTACGCAACGCCAACACAGTCATAGTCGTCCCCTACCCAAATTTCCTGTACCGAAATCGAACTCGGGGAGGCAGTGGTAGAGGTCCCTATTCTACCACTGGGGTATCCTCCCCTTTGTGACACGTCTTCCAAACTACTAAATCAACTTCTACTTACTTTGCCAAAAGTATTTTATTAATTAGGTGAACCAAATTAGGCAGGTTTTAAGATTATATAAAACTAATATCAAGATTCCTGTGCTTTGCTATGGTGTTTAAACTTAATCAGGTAATGCATATTGATAAATCACCAAAATGCTTAGCTAAAACCATTGAACATATCAAATCAACCAATCACGAACTGCCTCGCAAAACTAAACTTAACAAAATCGAAACCAAAACCACCAACCACTTACCAAAACCAATTAACTTATCGAATCAACTAATCACTAACTGCTTTATTAAAACCGTTAAGCTTAGAAATTAACCCAAAATCACCAACCGCTCGCCAAAACCATTTAGACACGAATCAACCAGATATCGAACTTCTCAGCCGTAAAAATATACCGATTTCCAATAAAAACATATAAGATTTTTACTTCTTACATATAAAACTTTTTAACTTATTATGAAAATTAAAAATCCGGCTTCGAGGTGCACACGGACCCCCTCCCGTCCACCTATATCCAAATTTTCAAAGCTCTACATGCTGTAGTTTTGGCTGGGCATCACGCACACCACATGCTTTTATTAATATAGATTGCCAACTGCCAATTCAGATAAGGCAATAATTTAGAGACTTGGAAAACCCCTTGAAATAAAGCTAGGTTTTTCTGGATTTTGAATTAAGTAGTTTGTTTCAGAAAATTGGGACCATACTACCATGCTTAATTTTTACCCTTTAGAGCTGATTATTAAAATGTTATTTTTATCTGATTAGCTTGATCTTTGGAGGCAGCATCAGCAGCTATTCATATATAATTGTTAAAATTTATTAAATTTTGTAAAAGATGAAGTTGGATTGATACTTGGTTCCAAAAAGAGTTTTAGGGGTGCATTGAGTTGTGGTATATATTTTGGTGCAATATGCATACAATATTGTTGTTAATTGTTCAACCAACATTCAAGGTTATACATGAAGCTTTTCATTAGGATATATACCAAATTTATCAAGTCTATAAATAATTTCATATACACTGAGGTTTGTAAAAAATGGTCAAGAAATGCTTGGTTTTTACTTGAGCAAGTGTTTCAGCAACTAATCTTTTGTTGAAATGGGTCCATTGTATGATAGTATAGTGTGTGGTAGTACTTAAGTAATGATTTCTTCTTTAATCAGAAACTGAGCTGCAGTGAGTGAATCAACTTTAGGTACAGCCTTGCAAACAGACCATCTAGTGAAATATTTGGTGGCGACTAAGATGTTTTTGTAACCATTACTGGTGATATGGAATGGCCCTAAAAATTAAATTTTGAACATTACAAAGGGCTTGTAATGACAATAGGATTGAGGGGTTTGAGGGGATTTGGTTGGTTGGTATGTACTTGGCATGAGGACAGATATCAATGTAGTTACATAAATAAGAGTAGGCATTAGCTGACAATATAGCAAAAATAGACGATCACATGTAGCTTGTTTACTTATCTGTCTGGCATCATTGTGAGCTTCTTTTAAGTACTTTAACTGTAAACTTTCTGGGACCATTGTTGATGATAGATTTCTTAGTGTGCACATAGAGCTGATTTTAATTGATCTAAAAACTTAGTTCACTTGAGTTTAAACTAAAGTTTGTTGGCTAATTCATCAAATAAATAAAAGTTTGACAGATATTGTTGCATTATACTAATTCTGGTTTAAAATCTGTTACTTTCACATAAAATTATAAGATTTTATTAATAGTTGGAAGGATATTAGAAAGACTATTGCAATATAATCTAATTTTCTAGAAGGTGTAAATTTTATATTAGATATTTGTCATTTTGTATAGCTTTTAGATGATTGCCATTGGGAATTGTAATATCAAATTAAGATACACACCAAAGGTTTCTATGAAAATGAAGCCATCTCAATCTATAGTGCGCAGCAAATGCACACTACTTCACAGGTTAAGTTCTTTGCTGGAACTCTCAGGTCTTCCATGATCACTAAGCCTTTGTCCCCTGACAAGGTCCTACTCTGCTGTATATTGTATAGAAGCACTACACAATAGCCAATTCCTATAATCTTTAATATTATAAACTCTACTTCAGAAATTACTTCAAATACTAATTAACTAGGAAAAGAGACTATGTTTTAATAGGATAATAGTGGAAAATACTATAAGTTAGCCTCCTTGTCTAAAAAAATGATGTCCAGACTTTAGATTATGTTCAATAGAGGTAAAATGGGTATAATATTAATAATGGTACCCATTTTTAAAAAACAACTCATAAAAGGGTGAGGAACAATAAAAATTAAATCTGGATTAGCAAAAGGGTTCAAATGTCAGAACAGACTAACACGTTTTGACAACTAGTCACACACATTTATCCTATCTATGTCAATTGAAATTGTAAAAGAAGTAGAAGTGTCCAATGACCTGGGTTGAGTCAACATTTCAACAACACATTTCCCCCTTGTCTTATTTCACAGTTTAAATAACTCTTAAGCGCAAGGTTGACTGTCATCATAGGGTATTAAAAACTTTGCAAAAACTTTGTTGAAAATTTTCTCATTGTACAAGTGCTTTATGGTATAGATGTTAATTGATGACCACTCTAAGATTGCATATGGTCCTCTCCATAGTGTTGAAATTTTATGTTTTTCTATCAACTCCATACTTATTGCAGTAACACACCTTATTTCAGGAGCTAGGTAGGGTAAGCTGGGGCCTTCTTGTGGTGTACCCAAGAAAAACTCATGGAAACATGGGTGAGTAACTAAAGTTAGAACCCAGAGAGGCACTTTGTAAGGGTCCTTTAGTGGCCTGAAAGAGGTGTGGGATGGAAGCTTATGACTGTGATCCAATCTTTTCTTGCAGGTGCTTCCACTACCCTCTGGGGGAGAATATTTCCAGGAAGGGGGAGGCAAGAGTCAGGCATATTGTCTGTCACACTACTTTCCTACAAGGCGGGGTGCTGCAAAACCAGGTCTCAGCAACAAGGGTGGGGCAATTCTGACTGGATGGGATTTGCCCCACCTGTCTACAACAAATCACTGCAGTTTTCTAGTCTGGCCTGAAACTTGAATAGCGGCTAATAGATTATGTGTGCTTACACTGGTGAAGCAAAAGGCAAGAGCACTTATATACCAAATTGATGGACCAACTTGAAAAGGGATGCAATGGTTCCCATACAAAAAGGGCCCAGAGAGCAAACTTCATAACAAAAACAAACCGGAGAGACCAATTCTATTAACAAATTAACATTGGAGGTGGCTCCTGCTGTGCAGAAGACTCCAGCCTCCTTTGTGGTGGTGGCCACTAATAAATTTGGGGTTATCCCAAGATTTTTGAAATGGGTAACTCCAGCCTCTCAAAAGATTTGATGGCGATCATGGTGGAGAGCCTCAAGAGGGTTCAACCTGAGGAAGTGAAGTCTGGGTAGTCTAAATAATTCTCATGGGCTGCATAATTGAGGTGTGTGGGTTTACCCCACTCCATAATTTGTATTTGGCTTTTGGGTTAAAACTTATGACTTTCCAGTTTAAGCTTCAAAAGGAACAGGTTTTGTCTTCCAGTTTGAGCACAAAGAATGAGGAGGCTGTATGTCTTGACATCAGCACAAGATCATAAGGTTCATTCTGAGGGATGTGCCATCTGTTGTCCTTAAAGTGGCCATGATGTCTCAGCTGAAAGGCTTTGGCAGAGTGATCTCCTTTAATGAGAACAAGCTGGTAAAGATCTTGAAGCAGAAGGACGGTAGCTTGAAAAGTTTACCGTAGGATCTAGAGACTGTGTTTTGAAAGTTGAACTTTCAAAGTCATATAGGAAATTGCCTTGTTCAGTTACTTTGGGGACCTGGAGTGTCCCTGTGGTGCCGCTACACGGGTGATTCTTGTGTGGCGTGAAGGGGAACTTCAGAGCCAAATGTCCCCAAGTTCAACCTCCTGCAGCAGTGGCCAAAACTAATGGGCCTAGAGAGGGGGCATTATCCATGGGGCCCTCAGAAAAGGAGCTGCTAGCAACCAAAAAGGTGTTGGAGAAGCTAGCAGAGTTGTCAGCCAAGGCAAAGGAGGCGGCGGCGGCTGGCAACACCAGTTCAGAGGCAGTGACTGAGGTTCTGAAAGGTTCCAGGAAGGTCAACAAGGTGTCAAAGCATTCCAAGAAGGCGAGGGAAGCTGCTAGGCTCCAAATTGAGCTTAGTGGCGCTTTGTCCCAATCTGCAAAAGACATTTTGGAAATGGTCACATCCCAAATGGATGGGGTTCTTCCCATCACTCAATCACAGAAGAGGCATGCTACCACAATAGATGTGGGTGGGTTAGAGCGCGCGAGTCCTGTAGGGGAAGAGGCAGAGGTGAGGGAGGTGCTGTCTGCTAGCAATAGTGGGCTGGGGACTTCTAACTTGATGCCTCTAACTGAAGCTGAGGGGTCTTTTGAGGACTCCAGCAATGGCAAGATTCCAGTGGCTGCTGTGACCAAGCAGCCACCACCCTCAGCCCAGTATAGTACTGGAAAGGGTAGGAAGAAATGTGGTTTCTCTAAACTAGCTGAGGTGGAAGAGGATGGGAACCCCAAGATCCTGACACCAAAGCCTCTTCAGTTTTTAACCTATGATGATCAGGGTTGAATTTGATAATGCGCAGGGTCTGAATGTCCTCATGCAGTGGCAGCAAGTAAAACTTCAATTGCAACAACATGGGATCAATATCAGCTTCCTCACTGAGACTAAGTCCAAACCTGGGGTGAATGAGTACTGGGATTATCAGTTTCCTCTGAAGCAAACATTTTAATCTCACTTGGTGGATCAACCAAAGTCAGACTTGTCCTTAGGGGAGGGAAAGAGGGAGGGGAGAAACCAAAGGGGGGTGTTTTTGTCTGGTAGGCGGATAAAGTTAAGATGCTGGATAAAAAGGGTATTGGTCTCTGGAAGAGCAGTGGTAGTAATGTCATTGTTTGGAAAGAAATCAATTTGATTTATCAGCATTTACGTGCTCAATTCTGGTTCTGAAAGGAAGGCCTTCTTCCAGAAAAGAGGTCTGAGGATATAGAAGGAAGGCATCATGGGTCAGTAGTGCTAGGTGGAGACATTAACTGTGTCTTCTTTAGGGATGACAGGGTCGAGGCTTCAGGAAACTGGAGTTCTGATTCTGGAGTCCACAAGTTGGCCAGTTTGATGATTGATTTTGGCCTACTGGATGTGTGGAGAGCGGTCTGTGGTGAGGAGGGACTGACTGGGTGGACTCACTTTCAGGGGGATCATTTCTCCTGCATTGACCTTGTGTCAGTTCCCCAGCCTTTCCTGAGTCGCTGCAAGTTGATCCTTTGGAATCATGATACAGGTGCTTCAGACCACAGACACCTTGAACTGCAGATCAGTGACCCTCAGGTTGCTTCTGCAGGGAAAGGATCTGGAGACTGAGCCCTAAACTCCTGAAGTTGTCTCCACTCCAGAAAATCATGAGGAATAAGGTGAGATGGTGGAGAAGCCAGATTGTGGGAATCCAGATGCACCAGTAAAATGGTTACATACAAAGGCTGACTTCAAGATGGCGTATAAAATCTTTGAGGGGCAACTAGGGGCTATGCGTTTGAGGTATAAAACCTTAAAGAGGAGCTTCAAGAGTACCTGCAAGCAAGCTGTGGTCATGGAGGCATCTGCCTACTTGGCCAATGCTGAATTGTATGCAAAATTAGTGAGAGCCTTCATGATGGATCGCATCAAACAAAGAAAATCTAGGTGATGAGGACTCTAACAGCAATGTGGCTCTACTCCTCAAGGCATTAGGGGCATTCAGACCCTTGGCGAGAATATTGTTACTTTGTGATGAGGGAGTTGAGGTAAAGTATGAGCTCTCATGGCTGAATTGGCCAAGTCCTACTGTGAGGACCTTTATGGCCTCTCAGAGAATGACCTAAAGGCATCCAAAGTACTCACAAGCGGACTGGGGGTACTTTTAAAGGAGACTAAGCTGCAACTATGTAGAAAGTTCTGAAAGTCAGAGGTGTCAGACGCCATCCGCAAAGGAAAGAATGGCAAGGCTCCTGGGGAGGATGGGTTGATCCTTGAGCTCTACAAGTTATTTTGAGCAGAAATGTCTGAGATAATTGCTAAGCTCTACAATCAACTCCTAGTCTCTGGTGCAATTGAGCTGGCGTTTTTGAAAGGCGTGGTGGTTTTGTATAAGAAGGGCAATCCCTCCCTCATGGGGAACTATTGGACTTTGACTCTTCTTAACGTTGACTATAAGATCTTAATGAAGATCCTAACCAATCAACTAAAGGGGTTATGGTGGATGTTGTTGGGAAAGTGCAGAATGGGTTTATTCCAGGACGCTCAATTACTGACATTTTGATGCTGATTCACCTGATAGAAGAGTGGGCAAGTAAACAGTATAACCAAAGAAGGTGGCTAATGTTTCTTGGTCAAGAGAAGGCGTATGATCAGATTAATCATGAGTTCCTTTGGAAAGTGTTAAGTAGGGTTGTAATCAAAGGGCGCTTGCTGAGACTGCTTAAAGTGATTTATGGTGAAGACCATCAGTTGTCAATATCAATGGGGTCCTCTACCACCCTTTTAAGGTGTGTAGGGGCGTACTTCAAGGAGACCCTCTATCTCCCTTGTTGTTTGTTATTGCAATAGAGACTCTTTTAGTGATCTCAGAAAGTTGTACTGGAGGAAATCACCATCAACAGTGAGGAGTACTCTCACTCAATGTTTGCAAATGATATGTGGATTTATGTTTCATCAAAAAAGGAGGAGAAAGTGGTGATGAACATTCTAAAGATATACCAGAACGCAAGCAACGCAAAGGTCAATCTGTCAAAATCCAGGGCTTAGCCCATCAACAGAACGGTGACGTTGGATGTGGCTTCAAAGAGCTTAATCCCCTGGATGGCAACAGGGGATGAGTTTCTGTACCTTGGGTTACATCCCTGGGCAGGCGTCACTGCATGAATATTGGCTTAAACTTAAAGTGGACCTTAAAATAGCGTCTTGGAAATGGCAATGAATCAATCTTTCTTATCGGGGCAGGGCCATTGTCACGAACACTTTCATTCTAACCAGACTATGGTACATTGCCAGATTTGTTCCACCGCCAGCATCTTCCATTAGAAGAATACAGAGTTTGGTTATCAAATTCATCTTGTGAGGGTGGGCGTCAAAAACCAGTTACTCTAACTTGTGTTAGGATGTGAAGAAGGGGGGCATCGGTCTGATTAAAGTCAGGTTTATAAATAAAGCACTTCAGCTGAAGTGGATCACACAGTTCATTTGGGAGGGGAAGTCTATCTGTTAGGCTCCAATAGCGGAGGATTACCTTTCTAAAGCTTGCAAGGACAGAACAAACAAGGATCTTGGTGTCATCTGGGGCATCAATCAAGGAGCCATTCCAAGACGGGGAACCTACCAGGTTACTGGAAGTATTACTTTAGAGCTTGGCAGGAAACAAGGTTAGATTGAAGGGTGGAGAGTGGACCATCGAAAGGATCTGGTTGATTCTCCTTTGAGGAAGAGCTTGGGGACTGGAGATGGAACCTCATCTGCGCAAGGCCTTCAAGCACTTTACTGGGGCGTTTCCACAGGTGGGACCTCCTTGATGGCAATGGCCAAAGAGTGCTTAGGGTGGAAGCAGCTAATAATGTTGCCAGTGCTCCAAGGTGCTTATAAGGAAGGCATGGATGTTGTGAAAGCATCTGAACTACCTTCTTTATAAAGGAAGAAATTACTTCTCTGGCTGCATTAGAGGCTGGGGAAGCCTGTTCAGAAGGTCGTGGAGGTCAGTATCAGCAGGCGTTCCCACAAAGAAGAGAAGGCTGGAGATACCCTAAATGGGAAAGCCTCTTTGTCCTTTAAGACTGGCTAAAGGTGGGAGGTGGTGGTGTCTGCCTCTCAGATTTTACAACCGCCAGGTTCTGGAAGTTACAAGACAGAGAGCTTTGCTTGACATACTTGTCCCAAATCACTTACAAAATGTGACCTGGACTGATGGACCTGTGAGGAAGGAGTGTAAAGGGATTCTGGACTATACCAGTTCAGAACTTTCTTTTCCAACTTTACAGCAACATATTGGTCATTGGGGCGACTCTGCAGAAGTGGAGTAAGCATAAGGAGGATGACCTTCTGTATGCCTGTAAGGTGTGCAGAGGGGAGGAGATGGCAAATCACATCTTCACGGAGTGTCTGACAGCAGATGCTATGTGTAGAAGTGTTCTCATATGGTACAAAGCGTACCAACCAGGGTGTAAGTTATCCCCTGGTCATCTCTCATGGTCAGAGATCCTGAATGCATATGCTCCTCCAAGTCTTCTTGCAGACAAGGAGGGGTTCAGGGTCTAGTGTACAATATGGGGGGAGGTGATGTATGGTCTATAGCTTACCAAAAACCAGCGTTGCTTTCCTTAAGAAGGAATCCAGGAGACAAGCTCCCTGGCCATAGTTGTAACGCACTGGCTCCTTCCAATGAGCCATGAATGAGTTGGGCAACAGGATCCATGTCAAAGACCATAGGGCTGACAGGACTCCTGATACTACTCTCCTGATGCGCGCGCTACAAGATTGGACAAGCATCCCCTGGAAGGCAGTTGCAAGTATACTTAACCCCAGCAACATGCCTTGACTCCAAGACAAGGTATAGAGGGAGGCAATAGCCTACCAAGCTCACTCTCAAAATCCAATACTTGTTGATTTAAGCCAAACATGGCTGCAGTTAGGCAATATTTTTAAAATAAACCCAAATTATAAATATATGAATTTTAGGTTCTTTTATTTAATATTTAGCCAAGTTGATAGAAAACAGAACTGAGAAGCCTCCAGCTCCCAGTTCCTTCCCTATATACACATGCTAAAAGCTAAAATAAAATATAATATAAGCTTATGGTGCCATTGCCAACTTGAATGATGTTTGGTGTAAACTTTACAGCAGGATCGCGGAATCTTTACTCAATGGTTCTGTGCCAGTTCCAATCCTCAACGGTTCCGCGCCAGTTTCATTTTGAATCCCAAATGAACTGCAAAACTCCCAAGCACCCGTTTCATTCCATTCTCAATTTGAATCCAAATTGAATCTCAAAACTACCCATTTTACTCGTTTTTCATTTTGTTCCGACTTGGACGCCCATCTTGCTCCTTGGCCTACTCCCAGCTCTGGCCCCTTAGGCATCCTTTCCAGAACCAACGCCCCCTCCTCCTCCATAAATACAGACACAGCCTGCCCTGTCTTACCAAAGATCAGGGCAATGTGATGCTGAGGATAGACCTCAACCATCACATCACCCCCCCTAGACAGGAAGAACTCTTGGATTTTCTCAGGACAATGGGCACAATCCCTAGCTGACTGCCATGTGGACTCCTCAATAGGATGACCCACCCAACGTACCAAGAATGAACAATGTCCTCACACCACTTTGGTGTCGAGAATCTCCTCAACTTCATACTCTTTGGCTCCTCCTCCAGCTGGAAATAAAGGAGAAGCCCTTTCAGGTGGCTGGCCAAAGAATGGCTTGAGCTGCGATACATGCAACACCAGATGGGCTCTTGACCCTTCTGGGAGCTTCAGCTCAAATGCCACCTCATTCACCGCCCTCACTACCTGATATGGGCCCAACGCCACCGGCCCCAATTTCTGGCTCCTTACAGGCAAGGCATAGTTCTGAGCATTCACCAAGACCCAATCACCTCTCTTGAAAGCTCTACCTTCAGATCTATGCCAGTCCGCCTTCCTCTTCTGAGCTGAAACCACCACCACCAAATTCTTCTTCAGGAGCTCCAGGGTGTCCCAGGTATCTCGCGACAGCTCATCTGCCGCTGGATTCTGACTTTGCTCCCTGGGCCCCATACCCTCTGGGTGTTGGCCGTGATTTGCAAAAAATGGGGTCATACCTGTGGATGAATGCTTATGATTGTTATAAGCAAATTGAGCCAGCTTCACCCAATATACCCAGTCATCCTGCCGCCCTGAGACATAGAACCTCAAATATTGCTCCAATATATGATTTACTCTCTCAGTTTGGCCGTCTGACTGAGGATGGTATGCTGACAAATGGCAAGCCTTGATCTTTAGATTCCCCAACACGTGGAGCCAAAATTTAGATGTAAATTGTGGACCACGATCCGACACAATCTCTTCAGGCACCCCATGTCTGGAGAAAACCTCATTTACAAAAATCTGTCCTGCCACCTTTGCAGAAATGGTTGACTGACAAGGGAAAAACTCTGCATATTTAGTCAGGCGATCCACCACCACCATCAAGGCATCCATCCCCTGTGACTTGGGCAGTCCTGTGATGAAGTTCACACTCACTGAGGACCATGGCCTAGAAGGAATTTGAAGCGGCTTCAATTTCCCCCCGGTGCCACCCGTTGGGCCTTTTCCCTGGCGCAAACCACACAACGCGAAACATACTTCCACACCGCCGCACCCACACCTCTCCATGAATAGTGACGGCGAACAAGATCTAACATCTTCTCTTGACCGGGATGACCTGCCAGAGGATGGTCATGATTAGCTGTCATTACCTCTTGTTGCAGACTCTTCACAGGGACCCAAATCCTTCCCTCATGGCATATGATACCACCCCAAACCAAGAATTCCACATGCCCCCTGCTTGCCTCACCTTCTCCTGTCTCTTCTCTTATCCGTTGGCCCAGCTCACATCTTTGCTGTGCAGTCCGGATTCTTCCTGCCATTCCTTCTATTCAGCCCTGGATCGTTGCAAACAGGTTCTGTGGCAACATCGTGGCTGTATTGAACTTCCTCAACTCCTCATCAGAAAACACCAGTCCAGAATCACGGCTCAATAAATCTGGCAAGATATTTTGTCTTCTCAGCTTGTATTCAATCCGCAGGTCATATTTAACCAACTCTAAGTGCCACTGGGCCTGCCTCTGGTTCATCAGGCGTGAGGACTTATAGTATTCTAAGGCTCGATGGTCCATTCAGATGACAACTGGGTGCCTGGCATACAATAGGTGGTGTTGCCACTCCCCTAAAGCTGCAACTATTGCCAAAAGTTCCTTATCGTAAACTGGATAGTTGGTTTCAGCTGGTGCCATCTTCTGACTGAAGTAACAGACAGGATGTTCAACTCCATCCTTACCTTCCTGCAACAACATGGCTCCAAGTGCAAAATTTGACGCGTCAGTCTCTACCACAAATGGTTTGTTTGGGTCAGGGTGTGCCAGAACTGGGGCTGTCAGCAGACTCGTCTTCACTTGCTGAAATGCCCTCTCCTCAGCCTCCCCCCAAACGAACGGCACGTCTCCCATCAGTCTTGTCAATGGCACAGCCCATTGGGCCAGATCCCTAGAAAACCTCCGCACGAAATTTACCACCCCCAAAAAAACTTCGCACTTCAGTCCTATTCCCAGGAGCCTTCCATTCCCGCACTGCCCGCAACTTATCAGGACAGATCGCTATCCCTTCTTGGAGGACCACGTTCCCTAGGAAGGACACCGATTCCTTATTGAACTCGCACTTGGACAGCTTCAACTTCAAGCCCGCGTTCCTAACCACCTCCAACACACTTCTCACATCCCTCACATGGTCCTGTGCCGATCTGGAAAACACCAGGATGTCATCCATATAAGCAACACAACACCTACCCACTAAGTCCCCCAATACATGATCAATCATGCGCTGGAAAACTGCAGGGGCATTGTGTAGCCCAAATGGCACAACCCTGTACTCGAAGTTTCCCAGATGACATTTGAATGCCGTATAATGCTGGTGCTCAGGGCGAACAGAAATTTGATTGAAAGCGTCCACCAAATCCAATTTGGTGAACACCCCACACCCGGAGATTATGATCAGAATGTTCTCCATGAGTGGCATTGGATAGGGGTCAGGTTCTGTCACCTTATTAAGGCGTCAGAAATCAACACAAGGACGTAACTCTCCCCTGACTTGGGAACCAACAGGACTGGCGAAACCACTGGCAACTTGAAAGGCACAATCAAACCCATATCCAGAATCTTATGGACATAATCCTCCAATGCCTCTCAGGCCCATGGATTCAACGGATAGACTGGACAGCCCTTTGGTAACTCAGAGCCTTCCTTGAACCGGAATCCAAATGCAAAATACCCTGTAGGCGAAAAAGGCACATCACCTTTAGGCTCAAACACCTCCGCAAAATCCTGATACTCCCTCAGCAATCCTTCCACTGGCACACTTGAGGTGATTCCACCCATGTGCTTCACCAACAAACCTTGGGACTGAAACGTCCATTCACACGTCCCCTGACCTCTAGGCGACAACAGAACCCTCTCTCTCTTCATATCAAACTGTGGGCAGAAATGGTGCCACCATCTCATCCCCAGCACCACCAAATGTGGCAGGTGAGCTACGGCGTGAAACTCCTCCCTGAATACCTCTGGGCCTTGCCTCAACAGGACCTTGGCCTGCACTCGCCATACCGCCATTTTTTTGGAGGCGTCTGCCAATGTCACCCATCCATCCTTCCATAATGACAATCCATGGCTTCTTGCCCACTTCTCCTCAACATAATTTTCCCCAGCTCTGGTGTCAATCAAGGCGAGAACTTCACCGCAATCCCTTCCTTCATCCCCCACAAGCACATTGATGGGCAAAATCAGATAAGGATAAGATGAAGTAAGCGGTTTATTTTGAGGCACCGGATTCACTGGCTTCTTGTGAAAATTATAAGGAGCCTTCTTATTCTGAGCCTCAGGATCCTGAGTGGTAATCTCAATGGGAATCCCTGTCTCCCGCACCTCAACCATACCCTCAGGATTTCCTTGACTCTTCTTCCCTTCCTCCACATAGATAAACCCCTTAGAACCATGTATGGGCTCTGAACCTGCCCTTCTTTCACCACTCTGTCCTTGGAATCCCCCTGGGGGTCGCACAAATTCCTGACGGGCCCGTACCAAACTCAACTGTCGCTCTACCTGCAAGGCTAAACCCACCTCTTCCTCCAACGTCGCTGCAGGTTTCACCACCGCCATTGCCAATAATAAATCAGCTTGCAATTTTTGGTGAAACATGCGCGGAAGCTGAGACTCAGGTGCCTTTGCTGCTCTTGCCAATGCGCGGAATATCTGGCCATACTCCTCCACTGACTTCTTCCCTTGACCACACTGCAGTAACGCCGCCCAGGCCGAATCCTGCGCCTCATCTGGACATGTAGCACGGTCAATCCAATCCAGACATTCCTCCACCAATACGGGTAACCCTGATTGCTCTTATAAAAGTTCTCACACCCAGTTTGACTGCTTTACTGGAAGTTCCAACAGAACCTGACTTAACTGTAAGGCAAACGAATCCTCTCCACCCGCTGCCTTTGTCAAATGTCCCTGAAACTGAACCCAGCTAAACGTTTGGTGGATCAGTTCCAAGTCTTCCAATTTTAAAACCGTGGGAATTCTTCCTTTGTCCTTCCCAGGCCCTACCACTTTCCCACCATCCTGGGACACACACTCCAAAACCCGGCATAATTCATGAAGCAAAAAGGCGGTGGAGAATATCACCATCAAGAGTGTTGCAGTATGGTTATACCACTTTGGAAACACAACCTCTTCTGGCACCTCTTTTGCTTGCCACCACAACGACAGGAAAGTAAATGAGTTCTGTTTAATGTAACGCACTGGCTCCTTCCAATGAGCCACGAATGAGTTGGGAAACAGGATCCATGTCAAAGACCATAGGGCTGAAAGGACTCCTGATACTACTCTCCTGATGCGCGCGCTACAAGATTGGACAAGCATCCCCTGGAAGACAGTTGCAAGTATACTTAACCCCAGCAACATGCCTTGACTCCAAGACAAGGTATAGAGGGAGGCAATAGCCCTCCCAAGCTCACTCTCAAAATCCAATACTTGTTGATTTAAGCCAAACATGGCTGCAGTTAGGCAATATTTTTAAAATAAACCCAAATTATAAATATATGAATTTTAGGTTCTTTTATTTAATATTTAGCCAAGTTGATAGAAAACAGAACTGAGAAGCCTCCAGCTCCCAGTTCCTTCCCTATATACACATGCTAAAAGCTAAAATAAAATATAATATAAGCTTATGGTGCCATTGCCAACTTGAATGATGTTTGGTGTAAACTTTAAAGCAGGATCGCGGAATCTTTACTCAACAGTTCTGCGCCAGTTTATTTTGAATCCCAATTGAACTGCAAAACTCCCAAGCACCCATTTCAATCCATTCTTGATTCGAATCCAAGTTGAATCTCAAAACTACCCATTTTACTCGTTTTTCGTTTTGTTCCAACTTGGACGCCCATCTTGCTCCTTGGCCTACTCCCAGCTCCGGCCCCTTAGGCGTCCTTGCCAGAACCAACGCCCCCTCCTCCTCCATATATACAGACACAGCCTGCCCTGTCTTACCAAAGATCAGGGCAATGTGATGCTGAGGATAGACCTCAACCGTCACAATAGTCAAGCGTCAGAAAGAAATAGCTGTGGAAAGCTATGGCAATCCTCTTTCCTCAAGTAAGTCCAACTTGGGGGTCAGTCTGGTATCATTCCTTGCAGTACTGAATGGGATGCATATCTCTAAACTGGCTGCGTAGCCTTTGTGCCTGGTATACCCAAACAGTGAGGAATAGTCAGTTTTGGGGGTGGTGTGAGCCACCTCACCCATGGTCAGGCCCACATTTGTGGTGATTAGGTTCACATAACCCTAGTGCAGCGGGGGGCAGTACCCCAGGTTTCATCCCGCAAAGTTGCCTGCACTGAGCGTCCTAACAGGCACACAAAAAACTAAAAAAATACCTTATTTTCTTCCTTAAACTTATGTAGTGTTCATCTGTGCAGGTCATCCTGGATTTTCTGATTTAATTTTTTTGAGTTAAGGCCACTCCAAAGGCTTCAGTTTAAGCTTTAATCAATGCCCTAACCAATCAATCATAAACTCTGCTATCCAGATCCAACCTTGTCATCTATGATAGAAGCAGCAGTTTAGGCAAGGCAGGCTGTCAACCATAAGGTAATTAGAAGAGTGGGGAATTTTGTGATGCTATGGTGTTGGATTTTTAACCAGGTTATATCCCTCACATATTAACAAAATTATTATAAAAATTAATCAAGGACGATTTCCAATTAGTTTGCTATTTTTTATATATATTTAATTATTTTACCCAAATTTGTGCTCCCCATTTGGTTGGGTGAGCTGTCTTGATCCGCAAGATAAAGAAAGTATTGGTTATCATCCACTGATAGGAAATTGGTAGGTCTTGATACTGGCAACTGAGGCCAAGGATGTCAAGATAATTAGTATTATCAATTAAGATGGCAAATTGCTTAAATTTGACATCAAAAATATTAGAAAAGGATCCCAATAGAGTTTTCAGTCAATTTTGACACTGGCGACTTATGTTGAGGATGTCTTTTATAAATTTGGCAATTTGTTTGAGTTATGCCATAAGGGGTGCACAGGGTCAAAATAACCAAGCAATGGAAGGATGATGTGAGGATCGTCAGTCCTCAAAACAAACTGTAAATAATATATTAAATCTGAAGCAATATGTTTCAACCGCACTTCTTTAATTTTATTTTTTGTTAGCAGATTCCTTCTGCTCTACTCTCCTTGAGTCTACTAACAATCTTCCTCCTTAAATCCCATCTTGCTTATATATCAGTGACTTCAGTCAATGCTACATATTTGCTTAAACTATTCAGTTCTGCTGTATTCTCATTGGCTCCACAAAATATGGTATCTTTTAATTCCCTATTGCCTTAGTTTGAGGCGATCTACCTGATATTCATCAAATGTTGACATTTTCTTATTGCCTTATTTGGAGGTAATGCCATTAAAACCTTTTCTGACCAAATATCTCCTCATCCCAAGGCGCTCAAATATTTATACTCTATAAATCATGGTCAGCGGATTCTAGCCAGTCTGCTATGGCTATTGTGGGATTATCATCCAGTCATCAAGGTCTCAACAATGTTGAACCAATTAGTAACAATTAAATAAGTTAAAACACTATTTCAACTTCATGAGTTTATTGGAAATAATTTCTGGCAGCATATTGGTTGAATTTGACACTGGCGACTTATGCCAAGGATGTTGATCTATTTAATTTAGATTATAACAAATTATAAATTGCATAATCAGGAAATTCAAGGATGATGAGTATTGCCAGTGAGAGTTCTGACTAATGCTAAGCAAGGAGAATTGCCAGTGAGTGCTGACGATGTTGGAAATAAATGCCAATGATGCGGACAGGCAAGAAATGCCTATAAATAGTTTGATATCCCTCTTAGTACAAATATAATCTTTCGTTTTCCTACCTTTATTAAGTTTTTAGTTAACAGAGGCTAGCCTAGCTTATAGAGGTGGAACAGGAGATCCCCAGAGGTTAGGTGCTGGGGGTTAAAACGCCTGGAATGGTTGGTGAAACCAACTCCCAACCTTTAACTATATGGAAACCCTGCAGGAACTTGGGAAACTAGCAACAACAATGATGAACTGGAAAGAATGAAGAGGATAAACTCTGAGGGAGCCAATAGAGGCCGCTGAAACACAATTGTTGGACAAGCCCTAAAGAGGACCTCTGAGCCATAATGAGTGGTCAAGCCTCAGAAGGAGAAGTTGTTGTTTTGTTTGGTTGATGTGTTTCCTGCAAATTTATATGGAAAGATCGCCAATGATTTTGAAAGATCAAGGGCCAGCAGTAATTATACAGTCTGGCCTGGCACACCATGGAGTCACCTATTATTGATAATAAAAGGTTCATTACATATGGTAACCAATATTGTAGGTAGTATTGCAGGATCAATGTAAAGGGTGTCACAAATTGACTAACGTTAATTGTGTCGTTTGCATTTTAATGCAACACAAACTTGAGCACTAACCCTCAGGGAACTCATTGTAATTCTTTTCAGTACACAATGCTGGACATTATGGCTACTCCAGGCTGTTTATCTGATTGATAGTTACCAATATGATGGCGCAGCTGGAATTTCTGCTGAACTTTAGACGCGTTTCCAACATCTATAACCTTATTTTTCCATACCTTGGTACTCAATACTCTCCTAAAATTCAAGAAAAACCCATCTTATAATTCCTAACACTAATTTAGGTCATAATTTTGGCCCATATTTATTTAAATAAATAGTATCTTTTCATAGATTTGTTTATTTTGCTTCTGTCAGCTTTTCCAAATCCATCCTTTTACTAGGATAATGTAGCAGGATTTGGCCTGTTACATTATTTCAAAATCTGCTTGTTAATACCTTACCAAAGTACCAATACAAAGTCTGCATGCTGCCAAGATGTCTGTTGTTCTCCCACCTCATTATTTCCCTCAGTCAAGCCGCACACTTCCTAGCTCCATACCCCTTCCAGTGCCCCACAACGCATACTTTCTGTTGTTCCTCCCATGTTGTCAAAATCTGAGGATTGCTCTCTTGGAAATTGGTATCCTGCACATCTATTTGAGATGAAGTTCTGATGGATGATCCTTGATAATGCCTGTGGTTTATGGGATTCAACCTGTCTATTAACTCACTATGCCTATTAAATTTGCCTTGACTCTTCTGGATGATTTTGAGCATAATTTTTCCTTCATAATTGGGAACTTCGTCCAAGGCAGGATTATATACAAACTGGGGATTTGGTCCTTCCAGTTTGTCGACACTTCTTCTAGGTTGGATTCAGTATAAAAACCAGGAAAAAGAGAAAATAAATGTAACTTTTATTTAAGTTATTTATTTGATAATGGTTATTAGGCCAGGCACTGGTATTTATACCTCTAGGGCATCTCCTGGCCACATCCAGAACAAAATTTTAACAGCTATTTTGCCACTTAGTTCAGCCTACAACTGAGTCCTTTTCTTAGACTCATTGGTGGCAAAATACTCCCAAAATTGGGAGAATTTCAGGTACAAAAATCGTGATAAAAGCATGAAAAGTTGTCCTAAGATCTTCAGGATTTCAGTTTTGTCATACTGCTGATGAGACACATCTTCTGTGAAATTTTGGCCTCAATTGAAGAAAATGACGCACCCTTAATTAGGATGTTGGCAGGCCTCTTCCTCAATAGACTTAAGTAACCCCTTTGGGTGGTCCACGTAAGTGCTATCATGCTGATTATGCATATTAATATATAAATTTTGCCATCAGGCAGAAAATTGATAACGTTGTTTGTTCATTTAATTGTTTATGGTACTTTTAAACATAACTTCAGGTCATCCCCAAATTATTTCATATATGATTGAATGGTTTTTGTTTTGATAATTGGGACCAATTGCCTAGATTTGATGCATTGGAATTGGCCATAATATGCGAGCATATTTGGGATGAGCGCCTGATAAATTACTTAATCAAATTGTCATTGAGATAATTGGCCCAAGCTGTATAATTGCAATAGGCATTAGTTCAAGCGTTGAAAGAATAATCGGCCCAATCTGATGGTTGTCAAAGGTTTATTTTTGAGTCAACTACCAGAATCTAATATTTTCCCCCTCTTGACTCAAACATAAGCCCTAGGATTCCCAATTAGCCTATGCTGGTCTTTTCTATTGGTCTGAACGGCCAATGAGAATAGAGTTGGTATTTTCTATTTAATAACTTTGGCTAGACCAGCCAATGGGTTTGAAGAATGACAGGCTTAATGCCGTCAAGACTGAAGTTGGATCCCCTCCCCAACCTCAAGTATGAACTCAAAATTAATTAGTATAGAAGTAATTTTTTGTTTTTTTTTTAGTTTTTAATTTTAATTTTGTTTTTGTATTTTTGTATTTTTGTATTTTTATGGTTTTATGATTTTTTTACTTTTTCTTTCTTAATTGGAACACTTATTGAACATTCTTAGGAATTTTTCATGGACTAAGTTGTATATATGGCTGGTCCTAATATCCTTGATGGTGTATATGAACTTAGACATTTTCTCAATCACTTTGAATGGCCAACCCAGATGCGATCTGATTTTTGCATTTGGACCAATCTGTGGGTGTTACAAAATAGAACTTCATCATTAACTTTGAATTCATCTAGAGGGTAGCAATTCTCTAAGTCTTTTGATGTTGGGCCTTTTTCTCAGCAAAACTGTTGGCAAAGGCTTGTGCTTTTAGTTTGATTAAGGCATCCACAAGCTTCTCAACGTACTGAGGGTAAGTGTTTTCACTGGGATCCTCTAGGGCCAAATATAGCAGCGTTGGTAGGGCCAGGTGTCTACCATATAATATTTGAAATGGGGACATCCTGGTTTCTGAATGGTAGGAGATATTGTAGGCAAAGACTGCCACACTTAGATATATACTCCATTTGGATGGTTTGGCTGAGGTTAATTTCTGGATAATGTTCACCACGTCTAATTTGCACGCTCAACAGTCCCATTAGTTTTGGGGTGATATGGAGCAGAAAGCACACCACGTACTCCCATCAGTTGATTGAGCTTGGCAAGGACATTGGCGGTAAAGTTGGTTCCATTATTGGTCAGAATAACCTGAGGGCATCCATGTTTGTGGATGATGTTTTCAAGTACAAACTTGGTGGTAGTTGCCACTCCAGCTTCCCGAATGGCCTTGGCCTCGACCCATTTGGTCAAGTGGTTGATGGCTACAATGATGTACTTGGCCTTCATATTGCTTGTTGGAAGTGGGCTGACAACGTCGATAGATACAGTGTGCCAGGCAAAGTTGGGCCAAACAAGCTGGTAAGATGTGCTTTTTTGGAATGGTTTTTCACCCTGGCACTCTGCACAGCATTCTAGCATTACTTGGATGTCGAAATGCATTGACTCCCAGTAGTATAATTGCTTCAGATTCTCTTTTATCTTTTTGAATCCGCCATGCCCTATGGCCTTATGCGCTGGCATAATTAAGTCTGTTCAGGACGATAATCTTAGAAAAATAAACTTTTTGTCCTCAATAATTTTTTAAAGCATCCCATTTTTGATGGTTGTATTTTTTGTAGATCTGATAGTATTTTTGGACAGATTTGGGCTCATCCTGATACTCTCTGGTGATCATTTTCATAAACAACTCATTGGTGGCCTGACTAAGTGTTGCAATGGTGGGTAGTCAGGATAGACAGTCAGCATTTTGGTGTTTTGCACCTTTTTGATGCTTGATAGTGTAGTCATAGGCTTGAAGCTTTAATTTCCAGTGGGCTGATTGGCCCTCAGGTTCTCTTAAGTTATTCAATTATATTAGGGAAGCATGATTGGTAACAACTTTAAAATGAGTACCATGAAGGTAGACCCAAAATTGCTTGCAAGCATATATGAAAGCTAAGCATTTTTGTTCTGTCACTGTGTAGTTCCTTACATGAACGTTTAAGGTCTGACTATTGAAGAAAACTAGATGTTCTTCGCCGTCTTCTCCAACTTGGGATAACACGGCCCCCACTGCTGTTCTGGATGCATCAGTCTGGATGATGAATTCATGATCATGTCCAGATATCAAAGAACAGGTGCGCTTAATAGGGCTGATCAGAGTTGGTCAAACGCATCCTGGCAAGCTGGAGTCCAGTTGAATGGGACCTTATCTCTAAGCAAATAGAAAAGCGGCTCTCCAAGTTGTACAAAGTCAGTGACAAATTGGCGATAGTAACCAATCATGCCTAGGAATACTTGAATATCGCGCTTGTATTTGGGCCATTTCATTTTGGAGATGGAATCCAGATTAAAGGGTTAGGGCTGAAGGCCCACTTTATATATCACAAATCTAAGATATTCCAGTTGGTCTTTAAAAAACTGACATTTTCAGGGCTTGATTTTCAAGTTTGCAGCAGCTAGCGTTTTGAAAACATACTCTAGGTGTTCCAGGTGGTCATCAAAAGTGCGACTGAAAATGTTGATATTGTCAGGATACACTAATACACATGACAATTTTAAATCTCCCAGAATGTGTCCATTGCCCGTTGGAATGTGGCCAGGGCGTTGCAGAGCCCTTAAGGCATTATCATCAGCTGGAATAGGCCCTCTTAGGTTATGATTGCACACTTCTCGCGCTCCTCTTTGGGAAGATCTATTTGCCAATATCCGCTGATAAGATCCATTGCCAAGAAGAACTTCACGCCCCCTAGCCTATCCAAGGCATCATCAATTTGTGGCAGTGAGTACAAGTACTTCTTTGTGATGTTGTTTAACTTCTGAAAGTCAATAACTACTCAGTTGCTTCAATCCTTTTTTTACTATTAAAATTGGTGCGGCCCATGAACTTTTTGAAGGGACTAGAATGCCACGATTGAGGAGTTCCTCAATTTTCTTGGATACTGCCTCTTCTGATAATTTTGAGTGTCTAATCAGGCATAATTGAATAGGTTTATGATCTCCAGTATCGATTTTGTGGGTGACACCATTAGCACAACCCAAGTTAAAATCATCTTGTGCAAATATTTCCTGATATTTAAAGAATAACTCCCGAGCTTGGCCTTTCTTGGAGTTGGTCAGATTGCTTAAATCAGCCATAGGGACAACATTATTTATACTGAGTTGGTCCTTATTGGGGAGCCCTAATTTGACAAAAGTTCTGAACTCATGGAATGAGTGAAATTATGTGGTAGGGAACAGATGCAGAAAAGCGATTGTTTGATGTCGCCTAATGGAAATGGGCCAATTTTGCAGGTTTGCACATAAGATATGTATCTCTCTGTGGCCCAGAATGATAATACCAGGGGCAATGTTTGGTTCAAATTGATATTTAGACCATGGTCTATATAAATCACTGTAAAGGCCTTCTGGGATATTAATCATTAGTCCCGTTGGGACAATTACTTGTTCTCCAGATAGTATAGTGATGGTCTGATTTGATTGAATTGGAATGCCCTTTGACTCGTTAATCTGAGTAGGAAGTGGTTTTATCTTTGATTGAGCTTTGGAATACTCAATCGGAATGACTCCATCTTTGTAGGCTGGATTTATGAATAGGCTGGTTTTCTTTTTTATAACTGCCATATTACAGTTGTATTAAAGTGGAATAGACTGGCCCATAATGGTGAGAGTATCGTCCTTATGATTGGTAACAACTCCATATCTTTTTAAAAATCAGTCCCAATTAGGATATCATAGATTGTATTTGGAAACACTATGGTAGGTGCCATTACTACAATGGATCCAAATTGGAGTGGTAGGGTACTGTAGGCGCCCAGCAATTTAGTGGTATGCGCTCCAGCGGTTCCATATTCCTGGCAGTGGGCAACATCAGGCGCAATTTTCAGTTTTTAACCAATAATGTACTGACTATATTGAAAAGAGCGCCACTATCAACAATGGCCCAAACTTGCACCTTGTTTATTGCTATGTCCACATAAATACATTCAGAGTAATTCTCAGAGGTCTTTATTGTGTGAATGCTGTGGCTATTGTCCGATTCCAAATGTGATTTCAGGATTGAGCAGATATCTGGGAAGTTATCTGCTAAGGTCTTCATGGGAATAGCCACATGAACGTTTTTAAGCTTAGGTAAATTGGTTGAATATCTGGGTTGTAGATCCAAACCCTGGTCAGTAATTTGCTTCACGTAAGGTTTTGATACCTCTGCTCAGGCTTCTTTGGTTATTTTCAAGGGTTAAGTTGCTTTTGTGGTGTCCCGAGTAGTGACCATCATGACATCATTAGCCCTGATATGGTTATTTTCAGCAACATCTTCAGCCCTAAGGAGTTCATCTGAATCAGGTGGAATGGTTTGAAAATTGGTGGAGTTAGAGCATTCCGCCTCTACTCCACCTGCTCTTTTCCCACCTCACTGTCACTGTTAATTTCTAAAGCAAAGTTGACCCCAGGCTTTTTGTTGGACCGTCTGTAGCATTGATTACCAAAGTGCCCTAATTGACCACATTTCTAGCATGTAATCGGCCCTGAATGCTGTTTTTGCTCAATTTTTGGTTCGTATTTTGGAAATTTTTCCCTTTGTCAGACATCACATTGTTTTTGGGCCCAAAAATTGAGATTTTTGCTGATCCTTGGCCTGATTAGGCGTGTTGAAATTATGGGAACAGCTTTTAAAGTAATTGGTGAGGTCTTGGATTTCCAAGCTTCCATTGAATGCAGGCAACATGACATTGTGCAGTTCACAGAAGGGCATAATTGCGTGCTCCAATGCAATCTTGGCATCAAACTTATCTATTGCATTGCACCCCCGCAGAACTTGTGTTTCATGGAAGAATCTGTCCGCAAAGTCCTTAATAGTCTCATTCTGTTTGAATTCGATACTAAGAAGCTCTCTTTTTTGGGTTTCTAGTTTCTCAGGCCCTCCAAACTGTTTGGTTATTGCAATTTTGGCATCCATATAGGACCAATCGTCGCCCAAATAGGGCATAACGAGGTCACAGCTATGGGCATTGAGTGAGTTAATCAGTGCTGATCCTTTAGCATGGTCTGAGGCTCCTCTCATTGCTTTTTCAAATAACTTGAGGAAAGAGTGAAAGTTTCCATCCTTATCAAACTTGGGTAGATTCAATGGTTTTAAGTCATCTTGCCCTGTTTTGGCAACAGGGGTTATACTTCTTCTTGAGCATCTTGGTGCATCATTGCTAATAATCTGCCCTCTTTCCCGTTGGGATGTGTCTGGAGTCAGGATTGCTTCCAGTACTCTGGGCATAGAACAGATGTTCGAGATATCAGTTACTGCATCAGTGTTAATTTCCAATGATTCAGTTTGATAATATTGCTCTGAACTACTGGATTCTGATGCCTGAATTCGGCCCTTAGTTTTTCCAAACTGTTTTTTGGCCAAATGGTCAGTATTTTTTCCTACTTTTCTTTTGTCAAAGCTGGGTGAGCATTGGCTACTTTATTTTTTGAGGTTGTTAGGCTTTTCTTCGAATAAAGCTTGATTAGATGCTATGCTCTTAATGTCTTTGCCCATACTATCTACTCAGAAATTTGTAGTTGATAATTGCATTCTAAGTTCCCAGATTTCCTGAGTAAGTTCAGTGTTTCTGGCCTGCAATCTCGGCACAACCATCCAAATTTTAGAAAACTCCTTGTTATTCAAGGCATCATTCTCATACCTATTTGGGACAATTAGTTTTGCTGCATGAGCTCCCCCCATGTTGACAATATTATGGGTGTAGGAGGTATCAGTTGCAGAATTGTGTTGAATGAGAAAATAATCTGAGATGGCCTTAACTTTAGTTTCCATCTCAACGTCACTGTTTCTTCTGGCCAAATATGCCAGGAATTGGTTACTTAGATCCATATTGGAAAGTGTCATGAGTTTTGAGTGAGCACCAATTGTCAAAATCTGAGGATTGCTCGCTTAAAAATTGGTATCCTGCATGTCTATTCAGGTTGAAGTTCCAATGGTTGATCCTCAATAATGCCTGTGGTTTATGGGATTTGACCCATCTATTAACTCACTAGGCCTATCAAATTTGCCTTGACTCTTCTGGATGATTTTGGGTGTAATTTTTCCTTCATAATTGGAAACTTCATCTGAGGCAGGATTATATACAAACTGGGGATTTGGTCCTTTCAGTTTGTCGACACTTCTCCTAAGTTGAATTCAGGATAAAAACCAGAAAAAGGAGAAAATAAATGTAACTTTTATTTATGCTATTTATTTGATAGTGGTCATTAGGCCAGGCACTGGTATTTATACCTCTAGGGCATCTCCTGGCCACATCCAGAACAAAATTTTAACAGCTATTTTGCCACTTAGTTCAGCCTACAACTGAGTCCTTTTCTTAGACTCATTGGTGGCAAAATACTCCCAAAATTGGGAGAATTTCAGGTACAAAAATTGTGATAAAAGCATGCAAAGTTGTCCTAAGATCTTCAGGATTTCAGTTTTGTCATACTGCTGATGAGACACACCTCTTGTGAAATTTTGGCCTCAATTGAAGAAAATGATGTACCCTTAATTGGGACGTCAGCAGGCCTCTTCCTCAATAGTCTTAAGTAACCCCCTTTGGGCGGTCCACGTAAGTGCTATCATGCCAATTACTCATATTAATATATAAATTTTGCCATCAGGCAGAAAATTGATAACGTTGTTTGTTCATTTTAATTGTCCATGGGACTTTTAAATGTAACTTCAGGTCATCCCCAATTATTTTATATACAATTGAATGGTTTGTGTTTTGATAATTGGGACCAATTGCCTAGATTTGATGCTTTGGAATTGGCCATAATATGTGAGCGTATTTGGGATGAGCGCCTGATAAATTACTCAATCAAATTGTCATTGATATAATTGGCCCGGGTTGTATAATTGCAATATGCATTTGTTCAAGCGTTGAAAGGATAAATGGCCCAATCTGAAGGTTGTCAAAGGTTTATTTTCTAGTCAACCATCAGAATCTGACACATGTGCTGTCAACAACAGTGCACGCGGTTAAAGTTGAGCATCTTTTCATATGGCCACCACCATAATGTCCCTGAGCCGCCAAAGTACTGATGAAAGTGCCCCGTTTGTGGACCTGGCGCTTGTGCCAAGTGCCAGTTGTTCTCCTCTCTCATTGCCTCAGCTGCTGACCGATAATGCCTCATCTTACAAGGGAGTGATGTTACAAACTGACTAACATTGGGTGTGGCATTTGCATTCTCATAAAACTCAACATTAAACATCAAACTCATGAAGCTTGGTGGCGCTCCCATTAAAGCATGATACTGTACTTCCAGTGATGCCTAACCTTTTTATCAATAAATAGTTTGACAATATGATGGTGAAGATGGATTTTCTGTTGAACTTAAGGCGCCTTTCCCCATTATGCATCTAATTTTGCTGACTCCTAGTATATATAAACTTTCAGTTAGAGAACCTCACTTTGAAACTCCAACAGTTATTTAGGCTGCATTTCATGGCCCATTTTTCTTTAAATAAAACGTTTATGTCATAATCTCAGGTTTTTGCTTCCATCAGCTCTGATAAGCCTGCCTAGTATAAGATGATGTAAAGGACTTCAGCCCATTATAGAGGGTCCATTCCAAAGGGGATGCAGCAGTGAACTTTTGAGATTTCTCTAAAGTTTCATTGACTTTAAAAGTTTCATTATTATTGAGTGGTAAAGGGCATTTAAAACCCCTCTAATCATTATGAGCCCATCTAGTTTAATGATCTTCCTAGAGGTAAATTTGGTAGCATTATTCAATAAGATAACCTTCAAACACCTAAGCCAATGGATAATGTGTTACATATTAATTTAGCAGTTGTGACTGCTCTAACCTTGAAAATAAGCTTAGCCTTGACACAAAATAAAGTGGTCAATGTCCACAATGATGTAATGGTTGTTCAAATTGATTACTGGTAAGGTTACAATAACGTCCACTGATATTGTGTGCCAAGCCCAATTAAGATTGACTAAGTGATAGGCGGTGGATGCTTTAAAGGCTGTTGTGACTTACAATTTTGACACTTCATTGGTATATCCTGAATATCACTTTCATAGACTACCAGTGTAACTCTGTTGGACTTGCTTCAGCTTCTTGTTAAGTAAACCATGGCCAACAATCTGTTTGGCTTGAATGATAATTAATGTTGCTCAGACAGGGCTGGTTACAAGAATCTTGATTATCACTTCCAATCTTCATAAAGTTAACCACTCATGATTTCTGCGTTCTTTCGTTATTAGTCCAAGGTTTGTATGATAGTAGGTTGCTCATATTATAGCTGATAGACTTCATTTTCTTAAACAATTGTTCTGCAAATGGAAACAAGTCAGAAAATAGGTAATCTGGAGAGTATTTTGGCATTTTAATGAGAAAAACCAATTGATGTATCGCTTTGTAAGTGTAGGCCTAAAGCTTCAGCCCATCTAGAAAAAACATCCTTTGGAATCTTCAATATTGTATAGCCATCACAAGTAGGTGTGATCTGTGACAACTTAAATTGAGTCCCATGGGGAGAAACGCGGAGGTTCTTACAGGCAAAATAAAAGCCAAACATTTGTGCTTGGCTACTATATCCTTTTTCTTGTCCTTAGTATGAGCATAGCTGAAGAATGCAACTGGGTGTTCCTCATCATTCATTGCATTGAGATAGCATGATTATAATAGTAGTCAAGGATGCATTGGTTTGTACAATAAAAGAATGATTTAAATCTGGGTAGTAAAGTATGAGAGTTTGGATTATTGTTGCTCTTAACTTCTTGAGAGTACCTTTGCACTTGGCAGACCATTAAAAGCCACCCCATCTCTTAGTAAAGAAGTAATGGTTCTTCTGATTTTGCAAGCCTTGGATGAACTGATGCTAGTAAACTACCATCACTAAAAACAGCTGCACATCCCATTTGTGCTCAGGGCTCCTCATACTATTAACTTCTCTAAGCTTCTGGGGATGGGGTCATATTACTTGGGTACAACAATGTGCCTCAAATACTCTATCTGATTTTTGAAGAGTTAGCACTTGCTTGGGTTATTCTTAATCTAGATCATGCTATTCATTTTGTTTCTTCCTCCAAGTGAGATAGGCGTTAAGTTAAAGTTTGAAAAAACTCATTGATATTGTTGAGATACACCAGGACAAACTTAATTTCAGATCACCTACTATGGTGTCTATGGACCTCTGAAAGTTGGCAGGAACGTTGAAAAGGCCTGGGCATGTGCGTTAGTTGATATAATCTTAAGACATAGAAATTAAGAACTTTTATGTTCATCCTTAAGCATGGTCACCTTCCAATAACTACTTATGATATCTAAAGCAGTTACCTATCTGGAACATCCTAATCAACTGAGAGAATCATCAATTATGGTAAGGTTACAATCTTTTTTATTGGGTTTTTTTCAGTTAAAATTTATTAAATTACTGCCTGCTTATATCCATTCTTTTTATTGATAAAAAGTACAGGGTTGTCCTAATGACTAAAAGATGGCACACTAATTCCTTATTACAATAGGTATTTGACCAATTTCCAAAAACTTCATCATAGGCCTGCTAATATGATGGGCAAATGACGTATGGGTCTGGAATCATTAGTGTCAATGTGGTTCTGATTTCTTTTGTGATCACCAGGTCATAATCATTAGGGCAGTTATATACTCATGCTTCTTTGAAAAAAACTAAAGATTGGTCCTTTTTGCTTCAATTACCCCTTCAAGTAATCTTATGAAAAAATGTAAATTTATTCTTAGTTGCATCAAGAAGTCCAAACTCCAGTAATTCTTCAGAGCCTTCAATCAACTGAGCCTCTTATAGCACTAGATGTACATATGTGTTCCTCTATACTTTATTCATTGTAGTACTTTTGCAGTTAAGTTAGCAATGAGAACGCGAATCTACTTGTGGCCTGGAGTTATTAGCCTAAGGGGCCACGTGAGGCTCAATTTGCAGATTTTCTCATGGAGAGTTGACTACTCCATTAATCCGTTGGTAGCTCCATAGGCAATCCAATGTTCACAACTCATTGTTCCCCAGGGAACAGTTTTCAACTTTGAAGACACTTGAAAAGAAATAACTCTAAATTTTGAGATGTTATAAGGAGGGGGCCAATTACAATAGCCAATTTTCTAATAGAAAGTGGGATTTACCCCGTTGAATCAGTTACATTCATATACTGCTGTGGTTGGCAAGTGGAACCTTTTCTTCTCAAGAATAGTGTAAAGGAAACAACTGACCAAAAATCTTAGACTTTTTATAAATAATTGAGAACAACTATATAGATTCTAAGGAAGTTGGTACCAGTTAAGAGATGATAATTACCACTAGGCAACCCTATAGCAGAGAAGATGACTTGTATGGAGACAAATCTCATTGCCAAAGCACTATATGCTTATTTAATAAAGGCACTATCTAGGTCGTCAATTCCTTAATGTTGTCAGTGGGCCATGTCAGGAAAAATTCAATTTTTTTGTACAGTGACTTAAGATTACACTGACTAGACCACCGCTGTCGACTATTACGCAGACTTGAATTCTGTTCACAAGTATTAATATAAGTGCAAATAGAGAAGTAGTTTAAATTTTAATTTTTGTAAATTTGTGGGAGTATCAACCATATCAATCAAAATCTTAATCTTTACAACTTCCAGAAAAGGGGTAATCAGATTCTCTAGAGGCAAAGCACCTTGACTCCTTTTTAAGAACTGTAAGTCTTCAGATTCATCAGATTTCCCAAGTTGGGCCCATCCTGTAAGCATAGTTTTGAGTTTGAAATTAAATATGTGGCCCTCTTTCTTGAGCTCATTGTTGAATTGGAGTTACAGCTAATTTTTAGATAGACGGTGCTTTATAAAGAAAAAATTGCACTCGTTTTGAGTTTTATTGTTTTATTGGAAGGCTGAGACCTTTGAAGGCTACTCAGTTATTAGTTTGATGTAGCTCCCATTAAGCTACTTTAGGGTTATTTATCCCTATGGCAGTCTCTCAACGGAAATATTTCATTGAGGAAATTTCTGTTAACTTTAAACAGGAAGGTTTTTCTGTATGAATACAGGCAAAAAACCCTATTAATAAAACTATTCAAAGCTGAAGGTATCTTTATTAATCAGAGACTGGAGATATTTATATGGCCATGCGAGATTTGAGTTCACTTATAGTAGACCCTGTGAGAATATTGGGATCAAGTCAGATATGAGGATCTCTTGATTGGCGTGGCAGAGTGCAAAGGCTTTTGTATTCTCAGTCCTTTTTGGTCACAACAGTAGTTTTCAGTGACTTTTAAAGGCAAGATCTTTGTCAAGGGATTCAGCACCTTTGTCAAGTAAATCGACAGATACAGGAAAGGTTTAAAATTTTAAACGCTCTTTCAGGAGCTCATTATTCTTATCAATTAATATCTTTAAAATCAGTAGAGCTCCATTGGTTGGGTGTGAATAAAATGCATTTGAATCTCACCCATATCAATGCAATTTCAATTATTCCTGACAATGCCACCTCAATATTTTGCCAAGGAGTAACATCACTCTGATGAAATTTGGCATGAACCCAATTCATGATAAAGTCTAATTTGACAGAAGTAATTAATATACTGGTCCTTATTGATAGATCACTCGGTAAGGGCCTGACCATAGCGTCTCAAATTTATGGACCTGTCCTCCTGGTCAATGATGGTAGGACATGACAAGGTCTCCTAGTTGATATTCAGAAAAATCATTTCTGGGCATTGATTTATCCATCTTCTTGTCTTGTTATAGTCCACATGGACTTAGAAGCTAAAGCTTGCAACCTGAACAATTCATTGACCAGCCTTTGCATCACAAGATCATTGGTATCAGGCGTAGTGGTTTCTAATATAGGCTGTACGCTTGATGGCAGAATCAAATCTCACCCATAAAATCTCAAAAAGGAGACATCTGGATAATTTGATAGTAACTAACTTGGTATTCTAGTAATGATGTTAATAGGGATTCATTTCATTGTGAAGGGTTAATTTGAGCCATACTTTAAAGGATGGCGACTAGTGTAACATTCACTCGTTCTATAGCCTCATTGGTAGTAGGATGGTAGGGGTTCTATAAAAGAGTGATAGGTGCCCATAAGCAATTTGAGATTATAGACTACTTGAGAAATGAAGCTAGTACCATTATCAGAGAGCAGCATCCTGGGACTACTGTGGTGAGTGAAGACCTGTTTTAGTAAAAAAGATGTGGCTGCTTAAGAGGTGGTTGAGGCAACGGAGATAGCCTTTACCCATTTTGTAAAAGAACAACGCTATGATGATGTAGCAATGGCCATACAAGGCCATAGGCAAGGGGCCAATAACATCAATACTAACTGTGGTAAATGGGGCCGTGGGACTTAAAACCTGGTGTTATATTAAATTTGGAGGCTTCTGGTTAGCTCACATGAAGTATTAACGATGTCATCATGGATAGTCTCAATCATCTCATCCCAGTAACAAAGTTTCTTCAGCCATTAATGGGTCTTCCATACCTCGCCATGGACCATGGTCATATGTGCCTCCAGAGCGGACTTTGTTCTGGCGGATGGTTAGACATATGGCAGCCAAGATGTCTCAACTTTATTATACGACAGTCTATTTTCAATCTGAGTATGTTAAGCCATTTTCTTCAATTACTGCTGGATCACTGGGGGTTCTCAACCCCACTTCTCAGGTTTCACAGTGAGTTTGTAGTTCAATTCTCTTCTGAAGCATAGAGTGTCATTATGGGTAGCTGAGATAATCTGTCAGCATTTTGATGCACCATTCTGGCATGGTGGAAACTTGAAATTTGTAACTTTAGATTTTAAGTGCCCAAAGGGCTAATTTTCTGTCAGTACCTTTCAGTTGTTGTAGCCATTGTAGGGAGACGTTGTCTATCACTATGGTAAAATGGTTCCCATACAGGAAGGGACGAAAATGTTTGATGGCCAACAGGACATCCAGACACTCACGTTTAGTTAGCTGTAGTTTCTTTCTTCAAGAGTTAAAGACTTACTGAAGTATGATATAGGGTTTGTCAGGACGGAGGGTATGTTAAACTGCTCATCCCCTAAAAGAGAGTCCAGGAGACCCAAAGTTATTAGGTGACAGATTAATTTTTTTATGATAAAGTTTTCGCTCAGGATAAAATCATTGTGTGGTATATTCTAAAAATATTTCATCCCTAAGCGAATAGAGGTAGGCCAAATTATTAATGGTAAGGATTAATTTTTATATTCTCTTAGAAATAGGATTGTTTAGGAAATCAGGGTTATTTTTGGGATAAAATCTCTAAGCATTAATAAGCTGAGATCTTTACTAGATATTAATCAGAGATTCTGCACCTTTCTGGTCACTTCTGTAAAACAGGATTAAATTGCCACATATATTGAGTTAGAATCCCCATTATTGGGAGGTTTTGGTTGAGTAACAATTTAATTGCATAAGTTGGGATTGAACCCCAATATCAGTAGGCCTGAAAATAGTTGAGGTTTATCCCCATCTATAGTTTCAACTGTATTTTTTTGATCAGGTTCCGATTCTGTCATCAGATGCACAAAATCTTTAATTTGGTTTGTAGTCATGACATGGTGGAATCTTGAAATATATCAAGTTGAGCCAGAATAACCATAACAGCCACGTTTCTAACATCAGTAAAAAAGATAAAAGGTTTGTTGAACTCATGGTACACCAATACAGGAGCAGAAGAAAGAGCTTTCCTTATAACATTGAAGTCCTGTTGTTGGGTTTTTTCCCATCCAAACAGGGCTTCTTTTTTTAGTACTAGATGGTCCCCCAAACAGGGCTTCTTTATGAAGCAAATAGGTTAGAAGTTCAGAAAGTTTGGCAAACTGAGGAATAAATTGCCAGTAATAATCGATCATTTTTGAGAAAGACCTATGCATCATGTAAACTGCTCAGGTGATTTATCTTTTCAAAAAAACCGCTTTGTCAGGTAGTGACAAGATTCCCTTTCAGGTAACCTTATGCCTGAGGAGTTCCATTTTGGTTTAGAAAAACTGGCATTTGGCAGGATTAAACTTGATTGAAGCAGAGCAAAGGTATTTAGACACCTCCTTTAAATGGGCTAGATGTTGATTAAAAGTAAAGAGAGATCATCACATCATCTTAATAATCCAGTACACACAACATCTTCAAATTCCCCAGTAAGCAGTCCATCACCCTATGAAATGTGACTGAGGCGTTGCATAGCCCTGAGGCATGTGAGTGGGCTCAAACAACCTTTCACTTGCTATGAGGGCTCATTTCTCCCTTTCATCTGGCGCAAGCTCAATCTTACAATACCCACTGATGAGATCCATTGCTGAGAAAAACTGAGATCCAGCTAAGAGTCATAATGAATCATCCTATCAGGGTAGTAAGTAAATGTCCTTTTGAGTGATGGCACTTAACTGGTGGTAATCTATTACCACCTGGTGCTTTCCATCCTTTTTTCTCAAAAGCAGCAATGGCGAGGCATAGGGACTTTGTGACGGTTTCAGCAATCTGGCGCCCAGGAGTTGTTTTACATAAAATACCTAATCTTCTTTAACCTTAGACTTTAGTTAAGATTGAGTGCAGATCAGAGGGGCGTCACTGGTAAGAATCCTGTGCTGCACCCCTTTCATCATTACAAAATTGTCTGGAACTGTGGAAAAAAATATCAGCATAGACTCAATAAAAGCATCTGTCTGTTGCTCAGAGGAGAGGGTTTCACTGATCTCTACTTCAGCTTAGGTTATTGTAGTACTTTTGTCAAATTATAAATCACACAATGTTCCACACTCACGGACAGACTAACTTGATCAGAGGGTGAGGTCTCACATATTTAACAGGTCGATTTGAGTTATTTGCATTGGTTGATCAGTAAAGTTAGCTACTAAAATAGTTAAAGTGCCCCAGTAAGTGGATCCAGAACCCCAGAGCAAATGAGAAATTCCCAAATAGCTGGATTAAGATCCCCGCAAATCTCCAGTAGATGGTCCAGAAGAATGAAATTTGAAGCCCAGTGTCCACTTAAAATTTGAGATTTTGGAGTTATGGTTATGCGGTTAATTGTATGCACAGACATCCCTTCCTGGGCTTCTGCACTGGAAGGTGGTAATTTAGCCCTTGATCCAACTACTCAGTAATCTAGCCATTTGATGCGGTTTGGGTGTTCTAGTAAACAACACCTAGGCTTTTTTTCCTCTTTCATTAGGGATATCCTTTATGGCTAGGGGATGCAATACCCTAAAATAGAACATAAGCCCTTATGACTTATTTAGGTATTGATTTTACCAGGAAAAAAGTTCCTATGAAAAAGTCATATCCATAGTTCTCTAGCACAATTGCTGGGACTGTCACTACCAGAGATCTGAACCAAAGTGGAAGGGATAAGTAGGATCCTCGAGAGCAAGTTGGATGCAGTACTGAGGTCCCATAATCAAAAAGTGTGGTTCTGGTCTGGAGCAATTTTTTATCCGTTTAATTATTCAGTAAGATATGAAATAAACTGGATATCCAGCATCGATTATAACCAAAATTTTCCTTTTTTGGATGACTAAATCTACTCAAATGGATTTAATACTAAAATGATGGATTAAGTATTTTAAAGTGTATGTAGGAAGAGGTCCCAAAATGGCATAGTAAGAAGAAGTTAAGCCTTTATTTTAGGCCAGCGTGTCTGGAAATTCCAATTAGTCAGTTTGGATAGAACGTAACATTCAGCACGTGTAGCGATGGTGGATTGAGTTTGAGGCTAGCATCATCAGCTGAGGGTTCCTCAAGCTCTAAGATGACTCCACTTTTCCCGCCTCATTGGCCTGTTTCTTCCAGCAGTAGCTTTCTTGATAACTAAAAATTCCACAATAAGCGCAAGGGTCACGACATGGTTTATATCCCTAGAATTATCCAGCTACATTGATGTGAGGATGGTTCTCTTTAGTAGATGGTTGATGCACTTCCAGCTTCATTAACTCCATTATAGATTCCTTAATATTGAGGATAGTTTTATAAATCTTCTTGGCATTCTGGAAGTATAGCACAATATTGATACTGTTGTGATATGCTGAGAGGACGTCGGCGATGGCATCATCTAAGTTAACTCAATCACAGGGGGCAAGGGCCTGGGCTTCACAATAAAGATGTTTGGCAAATTTGATGTAGGTTTCTCCACTATGGTCAGGTTTACTTATAATCCTGTACACGGTTATAAAGAGAGAGGCTACTTCCAAATTTCTACAAGTGCATCCTTTATAATTTCCCAAGTGATACATGGCTTGAAGTATGACATCATGTTTTTTAAGGCTTACCATCAAAGCAGGTTTAGATGTGTTAACATTTCTGATAATTTTAGTTGACAACAATGTACCTTCATAAACAAAAAGATAGGACTGAATGGTTTCAGTCTTAGGCATGTACCTCTTCTTAAAGCTAGGTAAAAGCATCCAACAGGTTTGATGAGGACACATATAGCCAGAGAAGGTGGTCAATTGGATTCAATGTGTTCTATAGTAACTATGTAAGTATGGAGAATAGTCTTGTCGAATTGGTGGCAGAATTCATCCATATCATCATGAAGAGCCGTGTAACTATCATTGACATGCGTAAGTGGTGCCTTGGTATCCAGGAGTTGACAGAGCTTTTCAATCTTGGCATATTGAAGCCAATTGAGTGGAGAGAGTGTCAGAAAATCGCTTTTCCAATGACAGTGGGTTCTGCTGGTCAGCAGGCCAACCAGTATGAAGACTGGTCAGTCTCTGCCATATTACCTTAGGCTTCAGGGCCAGCAGTGCCAGCTGACCCCTTGCATGTCACCCACGCCATTCGAGGATCCCCAATCCTAAACCCAACCAACGAAATATATTATAAACAAAATCAAAAGGTAGATTAAGCAAAGGAAGATGTTTATTAAAAGGGAGGCGCCAGGTATTTATACTATTTACAAAAGGGCTACTGCGCCCACCGCTGACCTATCAGCTCATTGCTGGTTCTTCTAGACAACCATTCTTCTCAGCCTTCTGCTGCGCTACTCTGTTCCCTGGCTTCAACCCTCTTTCCCCATCCTTCCCGATGTCCAAATTTATAAGGTTTGGCTCATCCTCAGCCTTGAGTTGCAGAAAGTCATATAAATTACTATATAGATAAAAAATAAAATGGGATTTGATCTTTAAGTTGAATAATTGTAATGCACCAGAAACCACTTTGGTCACTTGCTTAACTCAGAATATCTCACTTCTTGCTGACATCACATCTTGACTCATCATAGTCAATCCATTTGGGGATCACTTTATTCAGGAGATATTTGATTATTAAATGTGAGGCGCTGGAAACAATGTAGCCACCTTAAACTCAGGATCATTGGTTTCTGATAACATCAAATAATTATACAATTGGCTCATCCTCAGCTACAAGTCACCGGTGATCCATAAAACAATTAGGGTCAGTGATTGGCTCCACTCAAAACTAACTTCCAATCTTGACGAAATGCATAGGTACAGCTCAGCCCAATTTGGGGAGTAACTTAACACATATATATTGAACCATACAAAATTCAGTCATTAAGCCATTCTGCTAGGATTTTTCTATTTCATCCCAAATCTTTTTAAATTATTGGAGGAATCCATCTGGTTAATTTTCCAATTGAGAGTACCCTGTTTAGCCTCAATTTTCTAAAGCTTAGAATTCATACAATCAACTGGCAGTTTACTTGGTCTTGAGAGCCAATCAGGTTGGAACAGGTTGCAGTCATTGTGTATACTTGTTGTACAAGTATACAAAGGTTAGATCTGCATCAAGTTTATTCAAATCAATAGTTATCCCTGCTCCTCAAGCCATCAGCAGTAGTTGTTGCTCAAGATTCTTATTCTCAGCTTTGTGGTTTTCATCAAACAAAGGCCCAACAGGTGGAGAGGATCCAGGAGGACCATGGGGACCTTCAGGCTCAAGGGGGTCCTTATTCTCCTTTCTTCCCACTAGATCCAGTTTCACCAGGAGGTCCTTTTCAAATAATTACTTTCTGGATCGGTGGCATAGCTGGAGCATTTTCTCAACTGCTGAATCTGGGCAGCTAAAGCGGCAATTTGGGACTCAGTGGTTTGGTGATTCTAAGAGATTCAGTCAATGATATTAAAAAGTGCTTTCCACTCGCTGGTTCATGTCAGTAACTGCATGGATCATTCGCTAATAAAGCTCTCCTTGCAGGTATTGGATAACTCCAGTATCTATATGCGCCAAGTGACGTTGAATTTTGGTAATCTTCCAGAGGTTGTCCAAAATGACCTCATGACTATCTCAACCAAAATTTGACGTGGCTTCATACATTCCATGAAGCTGAGCATGAATTTGATAAAATAGTCTGAGTTGCCATTGGATCTCCAAGAGGTGTAGCCTGAATAAATTCGTTTAATGGTATAATGTGGGGTGAACTAACAGCTTTAAGTAGGTTTCCATCTGGTCTACATCTACTTCATTGCTAGGGAGATCAGGTGATATATATGAGTCAGGATGCTAGCAATTTGTGTGGAGCGGCTATAGCTGGATCTCCCATCAGGGTTAATAGTTCCATCCAGTAACTTTGATACATTGTTGGCGGCATTTGCAACCTAATTTACCAAAGTGAATCATCCAGAGCTGAAATATGGGTCATGGTCGCGTTGAATTCAAGCTCTCAGGTATAAGATAAAGGCATGCCTTAATTATTATTACGACCCATTGGGTCAAACTCTGGCCCTTCTCCATATTGATAGGGCTATTGTAACTGAAATTGCTCATTTGGAAGATAAGTTTTCACCAGGTAGCCTTAGAAGGGCCTGGCAGAATACACCAGTTTCAGTTTTATTTTTTCTCTCTGAAGGTCAGGACCTTCAAAGAATACTTGATTATTATTTGGATATAGCTTTAGCAGGATATTTAGGGCTATTCATCACTAAGGCAGTAACTCAATAAAAATACGTTGTTGAAGAAATCTCTGTCAATTTATACAGGCATGATCTCAGTATAAATACAGGAAAAAATTTTGTAATAAAATAGGCAAAGATGAAGGTATCTTTATTGAGCATAAATCAGAGATATTTATAGGGCCAAGCGAGATTCAGGATCAAATAGGATAGACCTTGTGAGAGAATAAGGATTGAGTTAGGCATGGAGATCTCTTGATTGGCATGGCAGAATGCAAAGGCTTTCAGTGTACTCAGACCTTCTTAGTAGAAAAGGCGGTTTCCATTGACGTCTGAAAAGCAAGATCTTTGCCAAGGGAAACAGCGCCTTTGTCAATAAGATACCAGATTAAGGAACAAGTTTGGATTTTGAACGCTCTTTCAGGAGCTCATTAATATTATCAAATTTGATATCTCTCAAATCAGTAGAGCTCCTATGGTTGGGGTGCAAATTAATACGCATTCAAATCTCACCCATACAGGCGATTCCCATTATTACTGACAGCTTGGTAAGCAATTTTGTCTCATAATAAAATAGGATAGATGATTGTTTAACAATAGAGCATCCCTCCCCTTTTATCAGTTGTCTTCTCACTGGTCCTTGTCATCACAGGCAAGAAATATAATTTATGTTGTGTCAATTCTTCAATCAGTTAGTACATGATGAACTTTGGAGTCACAAACCCATCAGGTCGCCTTACCAATTTCCCATTGAGATCCAGTATTTTCACGTCACAGGTAACTAGCTTCTACCACATTTTTAGTGTTACCTGGTCAATTATTGGAACAAGTTTCACAAATCTCTTCATTAGGTGGCCCAAAAGATGATCTTTCATTGCTTCAAATACTCAATAATGACCATTGTGTCTAAATCCTTGACAAAGACGATTAGTAAAGAGAAGTGTTACTCAGAGTAGTCATTATTGTCATTTTAATGGCAATTTTGCATCAAAGTCAGCCATTGCTTTTGCTCCCAAAAGGACCTGGACCTTAAGGCAAATCAGTTAGCAAACTCAATGGCTGTCTTGTTCTTATGTACTTGAATAGGCAAGGATTCAGCTTTGCAGGTGGACGTATTCCCTGGACTATCAATTTCTCTTGAAAAGCATTATTGATGGGTGCAAAGCTCCAATTGACTTATAGAAGGCAAGGCATAATCATTTCACGGCTTTAACTGCCCAAGAATTTATCATTGTGTTCACTTTTAAAATATCATCAGCTCCATGCATGACAACTTTAACTATTTCAAGGAATGATTGTATGTTCCTATTTTATTAAACTTAGGGAGGTTTTTATAATTTAAACACTATTAAGGTTGAAATAATATCTCAAGGGCAATGGCTCCAAAAACAATTTGGGATGACCCAACATGAGGTCCTGAATTGCTAGTTCATAAGAGTGGCTCTGGTCTTTTGATGGGGCTCCTGAGCAATGAGAAAAAGCCAAAAGAGCGGTGGAATGGCTTGTTGGGTCTGACTTTCAGTGGTGAAAACAGATTTTACCTTTGTTAGTTCTTCCTAAAATATTTTAGGCCTATCCTGAGATAAAACTTGAGGTTCACATTGACAGCATCCTTCATTAATTTCTTAGTCTAAATGCGCCACTTCTAAATTAAATGCTCCTCCTGTTCTTGTTCTATTTGCTGTCTATATCTTTTTAACAAGACTATCTCATCCCTTAATATGCATATTGAATATTTGATTTTTGTTTTTTGCTGATTTCTTGTTCTTGTAAATGTCTCATAGCCTTTAGGATATATGCTATAGGTTGTTGTTGGCCAGTATTTTATCACCAAGATCATTTTTTAAGGGTGACGCAGTTGTATTTTAATATTTCAATGTCCTGATACATATAGACTAACTAGTGCTAAAGAAGTTTTATCATCTCCTGTATTTTATTAATAGATTCAGAAGTACTACAAATATTTTGGAACACAATAGCATCTCATGCTGGGTGTACTAGCTGAGTTCATCTACATATGTGTTTTGTACTCAGTGCATGCAGCGTTAATGGCGTTTTGGGCTTCTAACTGGAACAAATATAAATCCTGGGTCCACTAAGTGGTAACACCTCTCTCATTTATTGCTTTCAACTAATCTCAATCACATCATGGTTCTGATAGTTGAAAAGTTTGTCTAATAGCTGGTAAATTAGATGACTAAGTTCATAGTTGGTGTCTACTGCTTGTTGAAGCTTTATTTATTTAAGGCAAGCCAACCAGGAGGTAGACATTACCAAAATAGAAAGAAAGTATTAACATGAAACCTGAACAGGCTCAACTCCATCATAGAAAGTTTTTCTACCTTCAGATTGGGACTCAGAGTTTTTCTAGTTATGTCATAGTAAGATTTTCGTGTTATTAGACCTACTCACTGCCAATAGCTTCCTTTATCTGGCACCCCAAATGATGTGTGAAGGGTGGGAATCAAATCTGCAACCTTCAGGTTGGTAGCCATATGCCCTACTGACTCGCCTTCCACCCCTTGCCTACTGCTTGTTGTACATCATGAAATTTTTCTTCAGTTGGTTTTTTAAGGTTGCAAAGAATCTAAATTCTTCTGGTTTTTTGAACATTTTTAAAACTAAAGCATGATTCCAAATGATGGCCATCTAGAGACTGGTATAGATGGTCAACAATAGCCAATAATATATTGTCTAAGGCGCCAATGCCTTTAAAAATAGTATATATGGATGTGTTTTATGCCTCATTGTTATCCATAATCCTATAATAATTGCTTTTGGTTATTTCAGCGGTAAATAAAGAAGGCCTAAGGTCAATCGTTTTGTGACTAAAGAGTTGGAATCTAAGCAATAGCATTTGGGTGTTATGATAGATAATCTTAGTGGTGAAGGATTAAGAATCAAATCCTTCATATTATAGAGTATTGCTCCACACTACTTTATATTAAGCTAGATGGGAAAGGCTAGGAGAATTTATATAGATTACAATTGGTAGTTCTAGGTGCAAATGTTCACACCTTTAGCTTTAAGCTAAGGTGGGGTACTATATGACATAACAGCTTCAAACCCCATTATGCTAGGACAAAACTTTGTTTCCTCCACACCATCATCATTTTTTACATAATGATATGGAATTAACAAAGAGGTTTTGGGTGAGTGCCAATTGAAGTGGTTCCTGTCACTGAAGAATCTTTATTAAAAAATTAATTGGTCATTTTTGCCATCTTATTCTCTCATGTTGGGATATAGTTGATTATAATTGATTTTAAATACTAATGGTTTGATTGGGCCCCCTGTAGTGAGCACCACAATGTATTGCGTGGCAAACGCACACAATTTTAAGTTAAGTTCTTTTCTGAAACTCTTGCGGCTTCCTTAGTAACTAGGCTTTTGTACCCTGACAAGGTCCTACTATGCTGAATATTATATAGAAGTGCTATGCAATGTATAAATTACTACAATTCCTGGTATAGTAAACTCTACTATAGAAATAGCTTGCAAATACTAAATGAACTCAGGCAGATGGTGATACTTTATTAAGATAGTAGGAAATATTTATAGTCAACATCCTTGACTCAGAATTATTTATAGAATTTTTAGAGTACAACTAACTTTGATTAAAATGGATATAAAAAGGTATGGTGAGTTTATATAATGAATGGAACTCATCAATTTTTTAAATAATTTGCAAAAAGATGAGGAAAAGAGTGTTTTGACGACACATATTCCTTTAACCTCAATAACTAAATCAAAGCCAAAATCTGGGTTTTTTTTAGAAAAGACAAAAATTGACTGCTCGATCAAGCAAAGCTTACCAATGTCAATGCAAATTGACACCTGCTGCCCTGGCTTGGGGTGGTGGTGTGCCGCCCTCTTGCATTTTTTAATGCCGCCAAAGCACACCTGGGCTGGCTCTGCTAGCCCCCATAATGCTACTGGGTGTTATGTACCCCAAGGGACTTGGCTCACCACCTTGCAAGCTCCCAAGTGATTCTCCAAAGCCCTTTGGTGCTCCCACGGAGCAATTTGCACTTAGCCTCTGGGTCAGAGATGGAAATTTTTTCCCATAAACAAGTGCGGACATCATTGTAATGGCCACAACAGTTTTTAAATCTGCTGGCTATATCAACTTCTGCCCCTTTAAGGGGCATTTTGATCTTGGATTCCACTCAGAAGCTGATGCAGTGGCATCAGCCAATATTCTTTTTGTTTATGCAAAAACCTCACTCCCCATCAGCAAACCCAGCTCCCGGATGAGGCCACTTTGGTGGTCCAGTTTGCCAGGTTGCCCTCCCATCTATCCCCCAAACGCCTCCGCCATAAGCTCATGGAGGTTTGGCCATTTATGGTGCAGACCCCATGTTGTAGACCATGGTTCCAAATGGGGTGGATTGTCTGGCAGGGCCTTGCACCTTTGTGATAATATACCCATTTCATCACAATTTACATCTCATGATTCCCCCCACACTGTGATCAGATCCGCCCCTGATCACCTGTTCTGGGCGCACGTTGAAAATGGCTACACCATTTGCCTTGTGCTTTAAGCTTGACCACTCAAGCACAAGTGCCCCATAATTTCCATTTCCACCGCTTCCACCACTCATCCCTCAGGTGTTGGGCCAGCAGCCGTTTCACCCCAATTTTATAAATGGGGCTTGAGCCTCCTGAACCTAATCTCAGGGCAATTTGGCGCTGATCCAAAAGCGGCGGCCAATCAAAAACAAAATTTTTAAATATATATAAAAATTTGATAAAATTATAGAATCCTGAGTCAATGGCTGAACCAGTTTCAGCTGAGCTGCCATGGTCAACAGCACGTGGCCAATCATCTCCTACCACTGCCCCAATTATGATGGCTGTACCAGTGCTGGCTGAATCCAATCCAATTGAGGCTCTAAAATGTATTGATGAGGAGGAATAGCTTTACCATGTAAGCCAAATATTTCTTTGGAGGAGTTCTTTTTTGACCCTTCCAATTTGAATCCCTGCCATTTTTGCCCTCTAACGGTTTTCAATTTATAAAAATTTATAAAAATGGGAGTTGAGGCTGCAGCTGCCCCTGCTAACACCCTACTTCGCCAGCAACTTCATGGGGCGATGAAGCCCCTTGTTGAGGGTACTACTATACCCAATTTTCCCATGATTTTGATGAAGATGCGAAGTATGAAATTGAGGAGCTTGCTTTTGGTGAGAGCTGCACTTGCATTGACCTAGCAAAAACTTCTCTTTTTGACTCTAATCATCCCAAAACCCACCAGCGCATCAAGTCATTCACTTGTGTGCCTGATCTCATCACTTTTGCTGAGCATCAACTTGCTCAATATGTTGAGGCAATGGATATTTCTAGCCTCATTAATAAAGAAAACTTAAAATTCTACCTTCTTATGCCACATGTCACCGATGCTCCTACCCTGATGTTGTCTGCCATGGTCCACCAGCTAAAGCGGGTGCCAGACAAAAATTTTCTCAAAGCTTCCTCACCTTCTGATATGGCTTTCCAGGCTGTTAGCTGAGGTGTCTTATTGTAAATTTTTTTACTTATTACTAGCTGTACTCGGCCACATGTTGCTGTGGCTCAGTCTAGTTAAATGGAAAAGAAAGAAAAGAGAAAGCAAACGTTTCTAATAGCATAACTATCTGGCGTTACTTGGGTTTATTTATAAGCTCACATTGACATAGCCTATAGGCTGTGACAGCACTACTCTCAAGCCACTTTGACTAAAAGCTTTGCTGCTGTCCTAATGGCTGGGTAAGCTGATCCTAATTTTACTTAATATACTTAATCCTCAAATGCTGATTTTTATTTAGTTTCAGGTGTGCAATCTAGTGAATTAATAGATAATATTTGCCAATTCTCACCCACTTGCCCATATAGATTGAGCCTATCAGACCCAATAGTTTCAGATATGATAACTTTTGTTAATCTTCACCCGCTCACTCATAGGATTGAACCTATCAGACTCTAAGTTTCAGATGTCAGTCAGTCAGTACATCAGTCAGTCAGAGAATGTGTTTTATTACGTAGATAATCCCTTTGTTTGTCCCATTTGTATATAAAGATGCGTGTGGCTCCCCCTTTTGGGTTGGGCACCACTAGTGCTAAAAAGAAATACAGAGTGTTCAATTATGGAATAGTTGGAAGATTAGTGTTGGAGGACTGATATCAACCTGAATTGAAAGCTAATCACTTTCATATGTCCTAACTACACCCATTTGATGATGAGAGTAAAATAAAAAGGTTAATAGCCTGAGTTGAATTAACAATTTTTCAACAAAATTCAAAAGATAGTATTGGAATTTTTTGAGGAAAAAATGGCGTCCAATTTTTTGTAGGTGGATTAATTTGAGTCTGGCTGTATTGAGGTTTCTGAAATTGTATCTGATAAGTAGATATTCTCATCTCATAGTTGTGTCAATTATTGATTGTAGGGCAATGTCCATGGTGTAGTTTAAACTGATTTTTTTCTCAAATTCATGAAATTAGTATGAGCGTCAAAGCCACTTATTTTAATTTTTTAAAACTGTATTGTTCAAGTTAGTTAAATTCCCAGGGTACCCCTTTCTTATGTAGATGACAAAAAGGTGCGGAGAGTTGGACATAGTTAGATAAAATGAGTGATAATAGTTGACAATGATTACAAAAAAGTAATTCATGGGCATTCTTAGGGTATAGTCAAGATGTATGGTCTCAATCTTGTCAATGTCAGTTTTTTTATTCAACGGGTGTAAGGAAATGGTTAATATTTTTTGATTATTGGGTGCACAGGATTAAATTGGATCCATTGATGCTGAGGTTTTCTGTCTAGATTTGGTCAAATACAGCTTCTAGATCATTGAAGTGTTGTCCAAAATAAGGTTGAATGAATATTGTCAAGGTAGATAATACACAGCAGTTGATCAGATTGCGAATATGTTGTCCAATACTTTATGAGAAGTTTATGGCTGTAAGTAACTTGGGGTCTCAAGTGTGAATTAAATAAAAATCACAGTTCCCTAAGATCTTCTGAAAAAACAAGCAAATAAGATTAAAATTGCTCATAAGCTTTCCTTCAGAAAATGTGTTAGACATCTAAGTGTATTCATATTGGCCATGATGTGCGCCATGATTCATTTTTTTTATAAAAAGTGTAAAGCACAACAAAATACAGAACAGCAAAGTTTTTTAATAAAAATGGAAACAAGAAAGAAACAGGTCAGTACCCTCACTTGTGAGGGCACTGGACTATATATGGGGATTAAGGATTGAGGTTTACTGGCGCTCTTATTAAGAGCTTCATCCTTTTCTTGGGTTGCAGGTCTTGGGTTCACGCTTTTAGGGGAAGAGTCATATTGCAAAATTTCTGTGATAATTTGGGTTGGGTGAGGTGATGGGAAATACCATTATTTTGCTCCTTAACTAAGCCTCAAACCCTTCAAACATATCAGAATCAAGATGCGCTCCATTTGTGGCAGACTGGCTTCTGATCAGCACAGGAAACAAAATTTAGAGATTGCTAATTTGGAGAAATGATAAAAGGGATATCCAGAAATGGCAGACAGAAAATAAAATCAATAATAAATTCTAACTCTTACCATATAATTAAACTATATAGAAAGTGAAATTTGGAATTAGGGAGATTTTTAAAATTAAGGAAATTCAGAAGATGGAGTAGTAGTACAGAAGAACTTTCTTAAAGTAAAATATGCTATAATGGTTTTGTAGTTGAGGTTTTTTTTTACAAAAAAGATTAATCCTCTCAGCACAAAACCAGCCAGACAGCCAGTTTAGGGATGAGAATATTTATAAAATAGTGGGTAGTAAGCACTATAAACTTGCAGCATTATTCTATTAAATCCAAAGGTGTTTTGATATTTGATCTGGTCATAGTTAGAAATAAAGGCTATTTTAAAATTGAATCTTTGTACATTCCAAGTTAGTATTTTTCATGATAACAAGTCAATGTTAGTTAAATTCTGGCTCTCACATAGTATTAGATAAGTATTAAATAGGTGGCAATGGGTAGGAGTTTTTCTTGTTCACTTTTTTGAGTGAAATACAAATAATGCACATCTGGGGGTTTCCAGTTTTTTTGGACACTAAAATTACAGGGGGAACCCAGGATTATAAAAGAGTCAGATAGGTTCGCTGACCAATCTTTCTGACTTTTATTTTCAACAAACTTTTTGTGGACTTGAGGCAATCAATAGATTCTTAAATTAATAGTTTTAAATCTACACATCGAAATGGTGTTGACCATGGTTGTATATAGGGTATTATTGGTAATTTCCTTAATTTTGTCTTTGTACTTTGAGCTAGATGGACAATAACTCCTTATTTTGTTCCTCAAGGTCCTTCAAATTTTTGCGTTTTTGAGTAATTTTTGTGCACAGGTATGAGATGAGTTGAGCAGGTAGTTCATTGGATGTGGCATTATTGTTATAATGAATGTGTAATAGTTTGATCTCTTAATTAGTTTGAATGTACTATTGATTATTTTAAAGTTGGCAATTATCATAAACACTTTAAAGTTTGTTAGGATAATAAATAGGATTATAGTTGTGTTCAAATACAAAGGTTCCAATCAATCATATTTTATCAGCAAATTTTTGCATGGGTAAATTAAAGACTTGGCCAAAACAGGTCTGTTGTAATTTTATGGATGATAAAATACTATGGAACCCTTAGGTACATTTCAAATATAATGTCAATCAGAAACTCTTTTTTAAAACAATAGCAAATGACCTGGATTCTAGGATAATTGGAAAGGTTAACTAAAGAGAGATTCTAGGTACAAGCGGTTCCATGATTGGTAAACAGGGCCTTAGGTTTATAGTTGATATTTTGAAATCAAGTAAGCTTTAAGGCTTGATGAAAATTTTGTCTTAGTGAAAAAATTGACTTGCATATATCTATGAGAGACATAATAACCATGGTACTTTTATCATTGGCAGCTAAAATTCATTATTTTGAGATGAAATAATTATTTGGGAATTGAAATTTTTCAGAGGAAGTTTAAGGTTGGGGTAACTTGGTAAAATTTCATTGCACTTTTTGGATAGATTAAAGATGTTTGACTAGGGTTTTTGAAGTTTGCTTTTAAGCATAGTTTATTTGGGACTGAGTAATTTAACTAATATCATGCTGATGTTTCTTACCAAATTCTGGGAGGGGAAATTTTTTACATCTAAATGTACTTGATGAGGGTCATTGTATTCTTTCATAAAAATTCCTTATGTTTAGGAGTTTTTGGGGTCTTCTTATTCAGTTGTATATCACACTAGACTTTTTGAAGGTTTGGTGACTTAGATTTGGTTTTTAACTTCTTTAATTTTTAAGTTTTTAACAGAGTATTTCTCCAATAGTGCATTAAATTTATCAGCTTCATTAGAAAGATTCATCCATGTATTAAATCTGGTGAACAGGTTGCAGGGAACTGGTATTTTTGATCATTAATTTTGATGGCATCCCAATTATGAGTTGATTTAGCTGTTAAATCTGGAGGCAAATTTATGTTGACAAGTTTTATCAGATTGGGCATGAGCTAATTTTGTTAATCTCTTAATAGTGGCACTGTCTGACAAGATGTGAAGTTTGGCATTGCACACAGAAAGATTGGCCCCGGCAGAAATGAAAGATAGGCTTTTTGTATTTAAAGCAACAAATGTTTTTGTGTGGTTGCTTCCCTTTAATTAAAATGGTCAGTTGTACTTGTTATAATAGAGCGCTGGGATGATAAAACCTCATTTGGGGGTACCCTTTTATGATGCTTTGGTATATCATTGGTATCCAAGTTATCCAAGTCAATATTTTTTCTTGCAGGAATGTGGCCGCTTGGGTTCTTAGTGCTGGCAGTTAACAATCTGAGCATAAGTCTGGCAGGTGTGGATGGCCTGATCAATACAGGTGGGCTGTTCCATTAACACTTTATCCAAATAAGAGTTCTTAAGGGTATTTAAGAACCAGTCAAGTAATTTCTGATTACTTCCTTGAGTTGTCAATATGTAATTTAATTCCATAACTCCATTAGTTACTCAAATATGTTAGAGGATTAATGATGCTACAGTGATGTTGCAAGCAATCTGGAAGTTTTTGCAGATCTGGGTGAGATTTGATATTTCTCCTTCACACAGGTTTAGATTCTTTTCTAATTATTAAGAGGTAAGTTGAAACTGTGCCATTTTTGCTCAGGGCCAGTGAGTATACTGGCCACTCCACATAAAGAATTTTTGACAGGATCACACCATTTTCATTACCTCAGTCTTTTAGTTCATAAGCATTTGTCAATTAGAGTAAGACCAAACTTCTCCAGGTTCTTAATGAGAGTTCTCATAAAATAGATGACACTCACTTTTTTGCAGGGAAGGTGCTTACAAGTTTTATGGCAATGTCCCTGGCATGATCACCATTCTTTTGTAGAGAGACTGAAATCCCAGTTTTATAATGAGGGGTGTTGTTAACACTGGATAGTTTGTTTTTATTGGATGTTGTAGGAGTTAGTTGTTGTCAGGTGGCAAGTGGGAAATATGCCCAGATAAAGATAAAAAGGAAGAAAGGATAAACTTAGAATGAAGACAGAAAAAATAAGCTATATTAATAATACTTAATTCATATTATAATATTGGATTGCTATTTTATAACTGATCAATAAAAATAGTCAGCGGAAATGAGTTTTTTGTGGTTACAAAGGAAATCAGAATAAATGAATAATGTGATAAAAGGATAAAACTAAGGAGTGATATTACTTGATAGATTAGCAAGCTAGGAACTTCTGTGATTGTGGTTTTATTAATTTTGATAGGTTTAATGGTTTTGTTTAATAGTTTGTTGGTCTCTTGTTTGAATTTATAGATATAATTTCTTTCTAAACTTATTGATGGTCTGAAGTTCTGAGGATAGCTCGCTTGTTTAATTAAATCCTGCACGCATAATCAGGATGAAGTTTATTGAATAATCCTTCATTTTGCCAGTGGCTTATGGTATTTGGACTGTTTGGAAACTCACTAGGCTTATTACAATTACCCCAACTCTTATGGTTAATTTTGGGCATAATTTTCTTTTGTATTCAGGAACTTCTTCTGAGACAGATAGATATACAAGCTGTGGATTTGGCATTTACAGCTTTTTGACACTTCTCCAAAGTTAGGATTAGGATAAGACTAGGAAAGAGATAAAAAAATATATCTTTTATTAGATGGTATTTATAAAATAATAAGTCATTAGGCCAGGCGTCAGTATTTATACCTCTAGGGCATCTCCTGGCCACATAAGAGCATGTGATTTCAACAGATATTTTACCACCTCAGTTCAGCCCTTGAACTGATATGACTGAGACCTTTCTTGGGTTTATTAGATTCAAAATACTCTCAAAATTGGGAGACTTTAGGGACAAATTTGTGATAAAAACAACTTTCTTTCCACTCGACATCAACTTTGAGCAATTTTAGAAAAACAAGTCAATTTCCACCACCGCCTCGCTGCACCAATCTAAAAATTTATGTCCTCAGTTCCACCACCTGCTAGCGTATACTGCCCAGCAGGCAAATGCATGCAGACTGGCTCATCTAGTCCACCAAACACATCTGGCCGCTATGCCCCCCAAGGGACTTAGCACTCTGTCTTTCACGAACCCACCCAACCCACCCTTACCCCCAAGCCCTACCCCATACCAATATTCACTTTTGCCTCTGCGTTGAGTACATTAATCTTTTTCCCATATGCTGACAAAGCAATAATTGAGCTGGCAGCGGCCACCTTTGCGCCAGCAGGGTTTGTCAACTTCCACCCATATAAGGGCTACTTTGATATGGGATTCCCCACCAAAGAGGATGCAGCCGCTGCAGCAGCTATGCAATTATCTTTATAAAAACACCCCCATATACACCACCCAAACACGCTTCCCAGATGATACCACACTTGTGGTAACCTTTGTGAAACTCCCCTCACACCTTCCCCCTCAAACGCTATATGAGGAGTTGATGTCAGTATTGGCCACATATGGTGAAAACCCTATCCTCCAATTAATTGTCCCAAGTGGTGCTGAACGCCTTTTGGCACCTCAGGCAATGGCACTATTACCCCCACCAGCTGAACATGGCCCAGCGTATCCCACCATGTGCCTGTATCCCATAGGCACCCAACCATTTCTTTTGGGCCCACACTGACAATGGTCACACAATTTGCCCCCTATGCTATGAATGGACCATACCAAAAAGGCTTATCAATATAATTTATACCCTGCGAACATGGCAACTCCACCCATGAGGCCACACCAACAGCGTTTGAGTGGGTATTTTGGCTGCCCCCACCCCCACAAGCCATGCACCTAAATCAGAAGAAAAATCTAGCACCTCAAACCCAACCTGGCCAATGCACATCCATGCCAACCAATTGGGAGCAGTATTGGATCTATATGCAATCCAGAAAATCTCCTTCCCCAAACCTACCCAACCAAAAATTACCTACCACCCTATCTTCCAAAATCAACAAAAATCCCTGGAATGTATTAGATGTAGTGACAGAATCTGATGAAATTGTCCCACCACCGAGTTGTACTATTGATTTAACACCTCATCTAAATTAAGACTTTGATGGCCCAGCCCCAACCAACCAATATGTCCACAAACCCAAAGCCACCTTTTTCCAAAGTGATTATCAGCTTTCCAAGGCCGCGTTGGTCTGTAGCAACAATTTATGTATCCACAAAATGTGTGAAAAATCTATCATGAAATTTAAAAAAGGGCTGCTCCCCCCTTCGTTCCTCTCTGATTTCCTCCTACTGCAAAATAAGAAATCAACAACGATGTAAAACTGCCACCACCACTGTTAAGCATGTCGCTAAACTGGCAGATTATTCCCCAACCAAACGCACCACAAGAGCAGATACTGCAAGGTTAGAACAACTTCTGAAAGCCCGCATTGAGACTGAACACCATGTTTCTGAACTCATAGAGGCTTTAATCCAGGCCTAAATTCGTTAATCTCAACAACTATATATTTCACCTCAACCCTCATCCTACAGATGCCCCAACCCCCCTGCTCTCAGAATTGCTCCACTTCTACAATGCTGAGCCTGATGATGATCTGCCCAATCCTTCCTCCCCTCCACCATGATGGGATAAGTGGATCGCCGCTGTGCCACCTGGTAGGTGAATTTTTTAATTCTTTTTATGTCTTACTGCCCAAAAAGGGTTGTTGATTCATATTCTAGTTTTTAGTCAGTTTATTTGATATTTATTTTCAGTATTATCCATCCCCTAGTTGGCTTACCTTGATTAAATAAAAATTGCAATAAAAACATGCAAAATTGTCTTAGGATTGTCTTGATTTTAGTTTTTTCATACTGCTGATGAAATACACCTTCAGTGAAATTCTTGCATTGATTAAAGTAGATGATGTACCCCTAATCAGGATGTCAGCAGGCCTCTCTCTTGATAGCACTAGGTACTCCATTTTGGGCAGTCCATGTGCAAGTGCTATTGTGCCAATTTCATGGATCTACGTACAAATATCGCCCTAGGGCGGTGAATTAAATACATTATTGTTTATCTGATTGTCTATGGGACTTTTAAATGTTAACTTTGGGTCAGTCCCAAACAATTTTGTATACTAGATGTTTGATATTGTTCCCAATAATTGGGACCAATTAAAAAGATTTGTTGCAGAAATAATTGGTGTCAGAATTTGCACTGAATCCGATAATAAATTGAATTAGGTCCTTCAAAGCTCACTTAAGGTGGTGGACAGTCTTGGATTTCGCACTGAAATCCAGTATATAAGTAAAATAATAGAGAATTTAACTTTTATTAAAGGTTCAGAGGTCCAAATAAATTCCCTGTTGTTGGAACTCAACCAGTTGGCGATGGTTCAGAGGTTCCTGAGGGCTAATATAATGATTGTTGAATTTCACACTGAAATTAAAATTTGAATATGCCAATTGAACTTCAAAGAGTAAATGTACTGCAAGAAGTTACTTCATTATTCAAAATACTTAGAGATATTTATAGTGTATTGTGATCTTCATATCAAATAAAAGATAAGATCTTTTCTATCAGATAACTGATATTATTGAGTATCAGATCTGATAAGAAATAATAAATGAGATATTGACTTTGTTAAAATTGTAGCATTCTCAAAATGCTAACCATGCCTAATTGGGAAGGAGTTAATTTCGTTGTAGGTCATACAACTCAATTGTGATATTGAGAATGAAATTAAATTAGTTTAAAATCCATTTAAACTGGAAACATAAGAGAACTGCCCAATGGAGTAAATAGGATTGGAATCAATAGTGCACTGCGCACAGGCAAGCTGAAATTATAGCCCAAAAGCAATTATGTTTAATGAAGAAACCCTAGGTCAAGGCTTTACCCAAATTAGGGCAAATCCTGACAATTGGCAATATGCAAGCTTAGCCAGCCCAAGCTTATTGATAAAATACTTGATCAAATTTAAGTTGAGATATTCAGCCTGAGCTGTGTAGTTGCAATAGGCTTTGAGGTGAGAGTTAGGGTATTAGCTCAATTATTGGGAGGGTAATTGGCCCGATCTGATGGTTGTCAAAAGGTTTATTTTTGAGTCAACCACCAGAATCTGACAGATGGTCATCATCCAAATATAAAAACTGAAATAATTGATTAAGATAATTGAGCAAACTATAAACCCAAGCGATGATGGAATTTTGGCTAGTTCTTTTATATATAAAACATCTATTTCTTTGTTTTTTTGTATAATATGCATTCCTATACCATTCATCTGATTGTGATTAGATTTTAGTGATTTGTTATGAGCATGCCCACAAGAAAATTTCTTAACTAAAAACTTAATTTCATAGTAGTAAATAGTAAATTTTATACATAAGAAGTGAATTTTTTTATAATTTTATAGTAATCAGTATGTTGTTACAGCTGAGCAGGTAGATATTCAGTTGATTTGATAGTTTTAATGGGTTTGCCAAGTAGTTATGGTCATTTGAAAAATTATCAAGTTAATTATTTTTTAGTAAATTTAAATTGATTGGCTGATTTGATAGTTAAATGGTTTTGCCAAGCAATTATTATTTAGGTTGATTTAATAGATTTGATTGTTTTGGCTGAGTGGTTAGTATTTTTAGCTGATTTGATAGGCTTGATCACTACTAAACTTATTGATGTCATTCTCTACAAAAACACATAATAATTAATATTATCTGTCCTACTTTCAGTAAACGGATTGGTATTGACTTTTAAATTAACCCACAATTAATGATGGGTAAATATTCCTATCAACATTAAAAGAAACCCAAGATAATAAAAACCAACTGCTTTCCAAAGACCTTAATTAAAATTTAACCCTTGCCTCACAACGTAAAAGGATAGATTATAATTAAAAAATAGCAAGAATTTTTTGGTACTAGTGGTGTCTAACCCAAGAGGAGGGGTGTCCTCCACACATTCTCATTTATGGTGAGCTAAACAAAGGGAAAGTTAGATAAAAAAGTCTCAGAATGGCGCTGCAGCGTTAGCTTAAGCATTCATTCTAGAAGAGGAAGAGGGGTTGAGGGCTTTCATCTGATGCCAGCTTCAAGTGGCGGGCAAAGGCAGATAAAAGGTGGTGGGAGTGTCAGCGGCGTTCAAAAGAATGAGAAAGAGGTGAGGGTTCTCCTCATCAATGAGGCCAGTGGTAACATCACCTCAACATACTAGGTGATTTGAAATTAAGAAAAGGATATAAGATTGGGCACACAAGCAAAAAATTGGGGCACTGAAGGGTTTGGGCTAGTTGGGATAATAAAGTGAAGAAATTGGTACATCAACACATGCGCAGCCAGCTGAGAAAGCTAGCTCTTCAATATCAAATTCAGCGTCCTTAGGAAATCTATAGGGAATTTAGGTAAAGGAAGGCCCTCACAAAGTGGCTCTTCACTTTATATAGGTCTTGGTGGAGGAGGGAGTTAGTGGGATAGCGGCTGCATCAAAAGCCATTTGATAAAAAATTTTTATAATCAGGGAAACCTCTATGAGGACGGAAACAGTGTGGGGAGTTGAATCAGGGGTTGGGTGAAAATTCTGACCAGGTGAAGTCAGGTTTGATTCTTTAAGTAGTTTTATTATCATCAATATATTCAGGGCATGTCAGGACTTTGGGGGAGCAACTCTAACCTGGCCCCTATTGATAAGGACCCCAAACCCCCAGCGAGTTAATAGGACATTAAGGCCTTAAGTAAAGCTAAAAATGGAAAGGAGATAGGTGAGAAACGGTGGTTTTATTTAAATAAGCCTTGAGGTATTTATAGGACCTTGAGGCTAGAATCAGATTGAAAAGGGAAATCTCAGAGTCAATTACTGACTGAGATAAATATAATTGATACATGGGGAGTGGGACCATCCTTGGCATAATTTGCCGGTTCACCAAATAGGGTTACTTAATTGGGTTGCAAGCGCCAAAAGGGATTTTGCTGCGACCTGATTGAGATTTGACATCCTTAGCATTAGTTGTCATTGTCAAATTAATAATTTATTTAAATATTATCGGGGTCAATCCCCAATACTTCAGATTGGGCTTAACCCAAGTTGAGGGGAGCCCAATCCAGCATCTGCCCATAGGTGGGTCATGACCCCTAGTTGGGCTTCCCCGATAAAGGGAGAATCCTGACAGAGCCCCTCCAAACCTTGACTAGGGGTCAGAGCCAAGGCAGGGCTCTTGGAGTAGAGCCAGCATTGGGATTGGCACCTGGCTTCAGTACTGGAGCTGGCATCAGCGCGGGGCCAGCATCAAGAAGAGGTTCTGGCATCAGGGTTGATATTCAACATTGGCGCTAGAGCCAGCATCAGGAAGTGGCCCAGAATCAGGGATAACACCTGGCATTTGTGCTAGGGCTGGCATCAGGATGAGGTCCTGGCATCAGCGCTGGGGATGGCATTGGCATGAGAGCTGGCATTGGGGATAACACCCTGGTAACCTGGGCTTGGCTGCCCAGGCTAGTTTTGAAGAGCATTAGCCCCCTCATTCTGGATTGCCCTCTAGGGTCAGAGGCTAGGGACTGCCCCTCCTCCTTCAAATTTTAGCTCTCGCTGAGAACTTGGGGGCCCCTGTAGTGAGCACCACTGTCATAAATTTGGGGGAGCAACTCCAACCTGGACCCTATTGATCAGGTCCCTGAAGCCCCCAGTGAGTTAATAGGCCATTAAGGCCTTAAGTAAAGCCAAAAATGGAAAGGAGATAGGCGAGAAATGGTGTTTTCATTGAAATATGCCTCGAGTATTTATAGGACCTTGATGCTAGAATTGGATTGGGAAAGGGAAAACTTAGAGTTGATTACCAACCAAGATTGATATGATTAATACATGGGGGTGGGACCATCCTCAGCATTATTTGCTGGTGCACCTGAAAGGGTTACTTTATTGGTTTTGAGCGCTGGAAGGGATTTTGCCATGACTCAATTGAGTTTTGACATCTTTGGAATTAGTCACCAATGTCACATTAATTGTTCATTTAAATGTTATTGGGGTCAATCCATGATACTTCGAATTGGGATCAACCCAAGTTACTGGGGAGCCCATCTGGCATCCACCTGTAGGCGGGTTGCAACCCCTAGTTGGGGCTTCCCCCAATAAAGGGAGAATCCCAACAGGGCATTAAATGGACTTGACATAGCATACTCTGGGACAGAGACAGAAATTAGTGGGGTGATGAGCTCTGATTGGCCATGCACAGTAGACTATAGCAATTCAGCTGTCGCATGAGCAGCCATCTGCTCTGGAATGGCTTGGGAGTTTGAAACTTGGTGGGGCATAGCGGTGAGAGCAGAATTGCAGTAGTCGAGAATAGGGGGAATTGATCCCTAAGCTAAAAATTTAGTAAAATAAGAGGCAGGGCTTACGCCAGAGGGATTTGTGGTGGAATTAGATTTTGGCAGAAATTGCTGGGCACTTGCGCTTTATGTGGTCAAGAGTGACTCACAAAGGGCAAATGGAATGGTCATTTTGATGCATGTCCAGAAGGGATGAACAGGGGTGGATCTAATCACAGCGCTGGAGGGTATTGTGAGGTGGGTGTCATGACAGAAAGGCAAGATTTTCACAAATGCGTGAGGTCCAATAAATAATTGGCACCATTTGGCACCACAAACTGCAGCACAAGGTATGCGCTGTAGGCAGCCAAGCCTTTCCATGAGCTCATGTTGAAAACATTTTTGGGGATGTGTGGGAAACCAAACTAGCAAACTGAACCACCAGTGTGGCTTCATCCAGCAAGTGAGTTCTGACAGTGGGTATTGGGTCTTTATAAATTAATAACAGCTGTGTGCAATATGGCGTGGGCTTCACAAGAGAAGCCAATATCAAAGTACACCATAAAAGGGCTGGAAATTGATACATCCTACGGGTTTGTAGATCGCCATGGCCATCTTAATGATGGCTGCACTCACATAGGGGAAGAGGTTCCATATTTGACCTATAAGACAAGACACAGGTTGCTCTGAGGGAGCACCAGGAGGCTTTTGATCACCACCTGGGAGCATGTGAGGTGATGGGCTAGGTCCCAAGGTGGGATATAGAAATTTATATTATTTGTGGGGCCAGCTAGGCCAGCATGGGGGCGTTTTGTTTGTGGCCAATAAACGCCAAGAGCTGAAGCACTGATGCACCACATGAGGGCAGCAGACGTCAATCAATTATAAATAGGCTAGGGTTTGGCGAGGTAGAGAGGAAGTTGAGAGTAAAAAACTTTTTTAAAATTGAATTTGATCAAATTAGTGAGCAAATCAAAACAGAGCAATCAAAATAACTAAACTAACAAGCATCTCTGGATAGCTAACTGATTTTTTATATTTATTTATACAGCAACTAGTGAGGAGTCATAGCATAGCGGGGTGGTTCCTGCTCCACTATGGGTTGGGTTTTGATTGACACAGGTTTGAAACCAGCATAGTCTAAAAACCATGGCGTGGTATATTTGTTCCAAAGTTGACCTGCCTTATTTACTTTTTTTATATAGTAACTAGTGAGAGCATTGATAAACGTGAAAAAACTTCAGATATTTGTTATTATAGTTATAAATTAAAATTAATGTAAATGATAGTTGAAATAAGATAAGAATGTTGAGCAAACATAGTTATAAGATGGTATTGGAAATTATCAAGTATTAGATTGGTGTATCCCCCTTTAGGTTGGGACAACCTAGTGCTAAAAAAAGGAAAGTATCAAGTATTTACATTTATGTTAGCTCCACTTTGTATAAAAAGAAGTTTAGTTTTGCGTTATGAATTTATTAATTGAGTTATAATTAAATCCCTACAACTTAGGATATGTTCAAATGACTAATACATAGTTATTATTTTTTAACTGAACTTAAAAAAGGGATAAGTTCTCAATTCATTATATATATTATATATGTTTGTTTGCGCACAATTCTGAAACTACTGAATCAATCTGAATAAGCTTTCTTTAATGAAAGGGGACGATCCAAATTAGGGCCCATTCCAATTTTTTAAGGATTGTTATAATAAAAGGGAAAAATATTCAAGGATCAAATATATATATATACATTTATACTGATATGGTATATAATTTCAGCAGTATAATTAGTGGGTTTTTGATTAAATTGATAGTTTCTCAAATCTGACATCATTTACTATAGTGGTGCTGCTATCAGGTTACCGCCAAGTTCAGCAATCCATTGGCAGATATCCCCTCCTTGTCTTATCCCTAGAAACCATTTAATCATTTTCATCCGCTTTCCTTTTTTACACCTTTAAAATCCTTTTCCCTTTGCATAATTTTTCGATATAAGGTATATAAGCTGCTCATTACTATCAATAAGCTATCAAAATCCTCTCCTTGTACTTTTCCTGTCTTTTTAACAGGTTTTACACCCAATACTGATTCAGATATTTCTGGGCATAATGCCCTCATGCTTGTTAGACAATTGACCATTTGACTAGTAAATAAGAATATTTTGGGGAAGAATATTCCCGATTTTATTAACATAAATATCCAGTACAACTCTCATTGGAATTGGGTTGCTCAGAGTAATGAGTTTACTCCATATATTCAGCTGAATAGCTCAGATTGAATTCACAGGGCTATGTTAACCTTCAGCAGAATAGACTCGCTGGCCAAAAGTCCTCCCAAGCACTAACTTGAGTGTATGAAAATCCCTAAGAGAAATAAATCTCCTTCTATAGACCTGAAGGGGGTTCTGGGGGATGCAAATAGATTACTAGAAAATTGCCTACTAATAAGTACAGTAATTGGGCAAGTTGCAAAATTTAAAAGACGGCTGATTGGATCAGATGTATCAGATTGTTACCGCATGGGTTTACCATCCCTACTGTCAACTTACCATTAAAAACCAGCCCAATCTAAATGGAAAGACTCTCAGGAGTTCTGATAGGCCGAATCATCATTTAGCCAAATAGAGCTATCCACTGCTTATCATGAATTATCTATTATCTCAAGATTAGCCTCTAATTAGCTTAGATATTAGAAGGCGCTAATCTAATAAGTATTGCTTGTTTTACTAAACCTTAGTGATAATACTCTATCTATTTTATCAAAAATTATATTTACCTGTGGTTCCAAGTTACCTCAAAGGTCTTACAAAAGCAGTTTAGAGTATCAATACTCAGGTTACTGCTATATTGTTGAAATCCTGTGCCCTAGGACCTGCTAGAAAAACATTGCTAGGATTCCAACATGTGGTGCTCACTTCAGGGGCCCTGTACACCACAGTCCTTTTACCAAAATGAAGAACACCAACTGAACAACCCTTCTATCTTTGCCCGCTTATGCTAAACTAGGGTTAGACACGTTGGAACAACAGCTAGAAAATGCTTTATCCCATCTTAAAAAACTCAAACAGCACCCCTCTCCAGATTTTCATGAAGCTGTTACTGCTGTTCCTGCTCTCACTGGGAGTAAACTCGTCTCCTTTAATCCCCTTTAAAGATAAATTTACCCAGGTGAAGGCAGTATTAATTTATTTTTATGTTTAAAAATCTGCCATATATGGCACAACTGATTATCAAAAATCCAGTATATCCTCCCTTGTTTGAGTCTCATGGCTCAAGATGTAATGGTTCCTCATATGGGAACTCTTAGTACCTTGGCAGAAGTTAAAAATGCGCTTAACAAAGATTTTTTGCTCAAAGCAGAGTTTACAAAAGGTAAACAAGCCTTTTTGTGCCTTATCATAAAAAAGGGTAATCGTTTACCACCTTCACTGTGCAGTTCTACCTAGAGGCCCAACCAATGTTAATCTAAAAAATATTAACTCTTAACAACGCTGTTGCTGCAATTTTAACTGACCTGGCTTCTCATTCTTCACTGGCGAGGCATATTATCTCTGTGAAGTGCCATTTCTGGAATGTCTGCATTATCAAGGAACTCTTCTAGAAGGTGCAGATATCAATAACGCTGAGGTTATCAAGGGAGTTGAGTTGAAACCCAAACTCTTAACCATTGAGAATTTCTCAACCATAGCACAGCCAAAGAAGTCCACGATGATCCCCATGGCCCTTCTTGTGCTGGTTACCATTTCTAAAATCAGCTCTTGTGGTGCAGCTCAAACTCAACTTCTCTTAACACGTAATTTGAAACTTCTAAGTCAGTTAGTCAGAGTGCACCACCAGTGACAGGGTAGCGCGCCTTTACACCACCTGCACCCCAAGCTTGCCTTATGACATCAGTTGAGCCTCTTCTCCGCTTCACATACACCACAGAGAGGCCTCTCAAAGAAGCCCCAATGTCACGCTCTTCTTTGACATCGTTTCTTATTTCCCTTGCATCTCCTCTGTCTGTTCCCAAGTCTAAACCTGTTTCCAAGGTAAAGCTTCTTTCGCCAACAGCGGGCTCAAGGAAAAAGCCATTAAAGCTAAAACTCCTGCTCCCATGGTTAAAATGGCAGTTGATCGCCCCAAGAGTAATTCCTGCTTCTGGGAAAGTCCTGATAACAGTGTGGGTCTCAACAAGAAAGCTGGCGAAGCTGATGCGCCTACCTCTGACCTCTCTCCTAATCACCCGCCTGATGGGTGTAGACAATCCCTCCAATGACAAATCTGAAGGATGTGATAAGGACGTTAATTATTATGTCCTAGGAGCCCCTGTGATGTAGGAATACTGGATTGGCTGAACCCTGAAGGAGTAGATCGGGCCATAGTACCTGAAGAAACTTAACTGTCCAAGTACTAGGGTGTCATGAGGTTATTGATACAACTAGTGATGCTGAGCGGGTTATTACCTTAATGATCTGACCAAATCACTATATTCATAGGCTACAGTCCATTAAAAATAAATATCCTGAGACAGCTATAAAATTACCTCTACTTTCCATCTTAAAGGTTCTAGCTTTCCCCCTAACTTTGGTGAAACTATAACCAAGGTAGAGGTTGTTAATCAAAAGGTCAGGTTATGGCCATCTTGGACACTGGATCCCTAGTAAATGTTATCTCTTTGAAGCTTATCAAGAAGATTAAGCTGGCGCTTGACCTGAAATACCCCAAGATTTTGGAACTGTGGGTCCAAACAACACTCGCACTATTAGAGCCTACTCCTCCTTATCCATTTGGATTGGTAAGCACATCCTATCAGCCCCTGCTGTGTCCCTGGACAAAAATGCCTATGACATGCTTATTGCAACTCAGTTTATGATTAAGTGTGACGTTATTATCAGCATTAAACTGGGAAAACTCTCCATACTCAACTATGAAGTTCCTCTGATCTTTAGCAATAAAGAATTAATAAAAAGAATACCCATGGCTAAATGAGTACACTTACTACGCATTATCTCTACTTAATATAAGGTTAGGCGTAACACAAATAAAGTTTTCTGATTCTGTGGAAGCTAAGAAGTGCATTCCTTTTTTATTCTTCAGAGGAGATAGTAATCAAGTATTATTAATAACGGGTGATTGGCACCAACATTACTTAACAAATTCTCCAATACTGCTTGATGCGCATAATTAACATTGATGGAGTAAGTTCTTTAGACCTCGGGTGTTTCATGGTATATTATACCCAGCCTATAAGAAACCCATTATAATCTATTGGGAAACCTTTACAATAAAGCCAACATTGTAAAAAACATAAGAAGATAGGAAAAAGTCTGTTAATTACCCTTGAGGCTATTAACAGGGTTCACTTTATTGATTCTATATAAAATATGGGATTACCCATTGACCAATTGGTTTGTGCCTTGCCTAACGATTATATCTCAGATGAACTAGCCTCAGATGAGCATAGTAAAGTCACTCCTTATAAAAGAACTATAAATATCTTTTTTTGAATCTGATAATGATTATGGTTACATGAAGAATTGGAGCCACACCATTGATGTTGGTAATTCCAGTCCTATCTGGTCTAAACCCTACCTTAAGTCAAAAGTCATAGAGCAACAACTTTCATGATAGATCTAAAATAGCTGCTAGACGCTGCGTTAATATATCAACCCAAATCCCTTGGGCGTCCCCTCTCTTGCTCATCAAAAAGAAAAACTGATGTCATTGGGTAGTCATGGACTACCAAAAGTTGAACAACCTCACTAAAAAAGACAGCTAACTTATCTCGCGCATCAATGAAGCTATTGCACAACTCTGGCTCAAAATTTTTTTCTGCCATGGACTTTGACAGCGGATACTGGAAAATGGACCTTTCTCCCCAAGACCAGGAGAATGTGCTCTAATTTGCAGTGAAGGCTTAGTTCAGCCCATATGATTACCTTGAGGGTTGTCAGACATTTTCACTCTCAGCTGCAAAAAAATAATGTCTTGGGTTGAAATCAGCTGAAATGGGGAAATGCCGGCCATTTACAAGTTTGTGATGGACCTAACTGTGATTTAAATAAAGATAACAAAACAATTGACCAAAAGACCCTGGTTGATTCTCGGTGGAATCCCACAAATCAGGGCATCACCATTTTGTATATGGCATGGGCAATAAATCTAAAATCAAATGGTCAGATTACTCCAACCATGCAATTAGCCTTGGGGCAACCATCGGAAGGCACGTCCCCAACCACAATCAGGTCCTTCAAAGCACCTATGTGGGTACCACCCCCTTTTATAGGCATGGTGGAGGTCCCCCAAGGTGAAAGTATTTTATCAAGCAGTGATCTTTTGAAATACATCATGACATTACTGCATGGGTACATTTTGCCTATAACCTCATCCCAACTATTGTTTCGCCAAAAAGTAACTCAATTTTCCAAGATCTGATAGGAGCGTATACCATATTCCTAATTTGGAATGCGTCTAAGCTATTCCAAAACTATTCTCAAATTCCCCCCATTCCTTAAAACAGTTTAAATACTGATCAGTCAGATATAGAGAGGGATCGCTTATTCTCTTTTACCCCGCAATACTAATAAAAACCATAAAAAATCCAAGTTTTTATTAGTGTTTTCTTTATAACTTTAACATGACTTTTTTTGGGATCCAGCGGCGTAAGCACCAGAGATCACAAAAGAGCCGGATTTCTACAAAATGGTGCTCACTACAGGGGATACCTGAACACCTCAAAAATCGTCAAAAATAGAGGCTTCAACCATGAGTCACCCTCCCATTTTTCCTCTTCACTTGAATCACGTTTAGTTCTCTGGAAAAGCAACTAGAAAGCGCTCTATCTTGTCTTAAAACTTGAGCAGCGTCCAATAAAACATTTTTTGAAGGATAAGTTCATTCCTGTTGAAGGGAGCATAAATACTTTCTTGTATGCTTATGAAGCTGCCATGTATGGCGCAACGGAAAAGCAGAAAGTGCAACACATCCTTCTCTGTTTAAGCCGCCTAGCGCAAGAAATGATAGTTCCTAACCTGGATCCTTTTCACACCGGGACAGAGGTGAAAGAGGCTCTTCTAGTTGAAATCATCAAAGCAAAGTCTACACAGGGAAAAACAGGCCTTTATGAACCTTAGCATGTTTGAAGTTGAATCAACCATTGCTTTTGCTGAATGATTTTACCTCGCTGCGCAAAGGTTGTCAACCTCTAACATGCTCACCCTTGATGATGCTATCTCCGCCCTGTTAACTGGGTTAGCCTCTCAACTATCTCTAGCCAGGCATATCATCTCTGTGAAACGCCACTTCAAAAACATCCGTGACATTAAAGAGGCTTTGTTAGATGTGGCCAAATTTAAATTATGTGCCAAAACAAATGACGCTGAGGTGAAACCTTCAGCTCTAATTATTGATGAGCTTCTGCCAGTTAAACAGTTGGGAGTAAGCCCGCCTGTGCATATCTTCCCTTTAAAACCTGCTTCCTCAATGCGACTTAAAAAGAATATCACTTCTTATTATGATTCAGAGCCCTGTAAGGTAGCTGATACCCTACTCTCGCACAAGCGCACCAAAGCCTCTGTGCCTTCCTTTCCAGCCAAGTTGGATAATGCGGCCCTTAAGGCTACCCAATCTTCTGTGGCTGTCTCCCCTACCTCCATCGCGGCCTTGCCAGTTGTTGAAAATACCCTTAGGGAGGAATATGAGGGGGCTTATAATGATGTTGGTTACTACATATTGGGAGCCCCTGCGGAAGTAGAAGTGTCTGATCATTTGAACGCTGGAAGAGTAGACGAGACCACTATATCTGAGAAAACGTATCTCAGCCAAATTCTAGGGTGTCCAAAAGTTATTGACACTGCCAGCGATGAAGACCAGTTCTTAGCTGGCTTTATATGACCTCTTCAGCGGATTCATCCCATAAAATTCATCATGGATAAATACCCTGAGACTGCCAAAAAGTTAACCTTTACCTTACAGCTCAAGGAGGTCCTAGTTTTGTCGCCTAACTTTTGAGGAACGCCCACTTAAGTTGAAGTGATCATTCAAAAGGTCCAAATAATGGCTATCCTGGACACTGGCTCCCCCGTTAATGTAATCTCCACTAAGCTTATCAAGAAGATAAAGCTAGCACCTGACTTGGAGTTCACACAAGAGCTTGGAACTGCAGGCCCCAATAATACTCATGTGATTGGGGCATACTCTTCCCTTCCCATCCGCATTGGGAAGCTTATCTTATCAGCCCCTGCTGTGGCTTTGGATAACAACGCATATGATATGCTCATCGGCACTCAATTCATGATTGAGTATGAGGGAATAATCAACATGAAGCAAGGTTTCCTCTCGTTACTCAACTATGAAGTCCCATAGTATTATCAAATAAAGAACCCAGCAAGCATGAATACTCTTGCCTGGTTGATTATCCCCTTGTAGCTATACCTTTGTCCTATTCCACTTATGGGCATAAGTCAAAGAAATTTCCTAATTCAGTGGATGCTAGGGAAGGCATCCCTTTTTATGCTGCAAATGAGGTTTTGATTAAGCCTGGTGAACAATGAGTGGTTGACACAAAAATCAAGATTCAAATTCCACACCACTGTTTGTTACACCTTATAAGTATTGAGGGCGTTAGTCCCTTGGAGCCTCGGGTATTGCCTGCATTTTTGACCCAACTTACCAGACGCCCATTACTTTGCTATTGGGGAACCTCACCTCAAAAGACATAGCTGTAAAAAACACCGGGAGATTGGCAGAGGCTAGTTAGTCCCTTTGTAGGACATTTAACAAATTCACTCCGTTGGCTCTATGATGGATATGGGCCTGCCAACGGATAACCTGGTATGTATTTTACCCAATGTACATATCTAGGATAATCTGACCCCAGATGAGCTGGAAAAAGTATACACTCTCCTTGATGAATATAGCAATATATTCTCTAGATCTGATGATGATTATGGCCACATGAAGGGCTGGTGCCACTCCATTTATGTGGGTGATGCCCATCCCATTCAGTCGAAACCTTACCGCAAATAAAATGTAGAAGAACAGAAAATGAGGACGGAGCTTCAGCAGTTACTAGACGTGGGGTTGCTAGTACCTTCACAAAGCCCCTGTTCAACCCTCTCTTGATGACAAAAAAGAAAAATGGAGGTCATCAGATAGTCATGGACTACCGCAATTTAAATAACCTCATGAAAAAGGATAGCTATCCTCTCCCTCACATTGATGACACCCTGGCCCAACTCTCTGGCTCTAACTTCTTTTCCGCCATGGACTTAGCTAGCGGCTATTGGCAAATGGACCTTTCCCCTGAAGACCAGGAGAAATGTACTCTCATTTGTAGTGAGGGTCTCTTTCAACCAACCCAATTACCTCAAGGGTTTTGCAACGCACCTGCAACTTTCCAGCATGCAATGGACATTATCGCAAGACTTGAAGTTAAGCTGCGTCATTGTTTAACTCGATGACATCACAGTATTCTCAACAACTTTTAACGAACATCTTATTCACCTGATGGAGGTGTTTCAATGGATACGTAGGTAAATATCAAGTCATAACTCTCAAAGTGTACTTTTATTAGTAATAGTGGTGCCCAACCCAAAAGGGGGAGCTGCCACGCATCTTTATTTGCATATGGGCCAAACAAAGGGATTATCCTAAATTAGAAAAAATCCTAATATAGCCACTAGGTTATCAGCCTAGGAAGCCATATCAGATGGTGAGGAGGCTTTGAGGAAGCGTTTGTCCAGCGCCCGCCTCAAAGTGTACTTTCATTCAAGATAAACTGTAATTCCTTGGTCATTCCATTTCTCAAAAGGAAATCCAACCAATTCAAGATAAGGTTGAAGCGATCTTAATGCCTCCCCCTAAATATTTAAGGGATATTCAGGTATTTATAGGGATGATGGGATATTACCATCAGTTCATCCCTAAGTTTGCTCAGCTCAGCAAGCCTCTTGTCCGCCTATTAACCAAGGACACTCCTTTTCATTAAGGTGAAGAAAGAAGGCCGCTTTTGAGACGCTGAAGCAACTTCAGCAACAACGCCCTAACCTACGGCACCCAGATTATAATAAACCCTTCATCTTATTCACTGACTCCTCAGACTATGCTGTTGGGGCCATCTCAGCCCAATTGGATGAAAATGGTGTAGATCATCATGTTTCCTATTTTAGTAAGATGCTGTCAAAGGCGGAACGCAACTACTTTGTAACGGAGAAGAAATGCCTTGCTGTTTTGTTAGCTTTAAAGCACTACCGCCCTTTTCCTATATGGAACCACCTTCACTGTGGTTACTGACCACGCATCTTTAAAATGGTTACAGAAAATGAAAGATCCTACAGGTAGGTTAGCTCGCTGGGCTCTAAAGCTACAGCCTTATGACATGAAGATTGAGCACCGTGCTGGAACTCATCACATGAATGCAGATGGGTTGACTTGGCTACCAGTCCTTCACTTATATAATGTTGAGGCAGAGAGGTTACATGGCCTCTTAATGAACCCTGATGACTGGGAAGATGAAGATGAGCCTGTACAGAAGATGTTAGCCGGGAACTCCTGTAACACCAAAGTGGAGAACGATAAATTGTATAAGCAGGTGAGGGCAAAATGCCTGCCTTACCTTTAGCCCTCAGAACGCATACCTGCTATCCTAGAAGCTCACTCCACTCTAGGTCATGGAGGGGCAAAGAAAACTTATGAGTAGATTAAATATCGGCTTTGTTGTGATGGAATGATAGATTCTATTGTTGACTTCTTGGAAGCCTGCCTTATGGGAAAAAAGCAATCCAGTTTCAAGTCTAGGTATCAGTATCAACCAAATACCCCACAACAACCATCTCACACCATTAATCTGGACGTAGTAGGTCCCCTCCCTCAGACAACTAGTAGCAACCGATTTATCCTTGTAGCTATTGACCACTTCACTAAGTGGGTTGAAGCCGTGGCTACCCTGCCCAAACCGCCAAGGACACAGACACCTTTTTACATCAAAACATCTTCACCTAACACGGCTGTCCACAAATACTACTCTTCGATGATGGTAAGAACTTTACCTCCAGAGTAATCAAAATACTGGCCACATCTATGGGAGCCCAGCAACTTTTCTCAGCTCAATATAATACCTCCACAAATGGGACCGTAGAAAGAGCTAATGGAGCCTTGGTTTGCATTCTACAAAAAATGGCCTCCTCTGACCCTCTCCACTGGGATCAATTTTTACTCAGTGCTCTTATGGCATACCAGATTAGATATTAACAGAAACTGAAAATGTCCCCCTTCAGTGTCTTGTATGGGCAGGAACCAGGAATACCTGCCCTCTTAGTTAATGATGTAATTTTCTCTAGAATTGAGGAGCACAAGAAAGTCATGTTAAGATTGGCTCAACATCTCATTTAACTCCAATCTGAGGCTATGACTAACTTAGCAAAAACGGTGACTAAAGAAGGACAGGCTGCCAATGAGCTCAGCACCCCCTGCCTACATTCCAAGTGTCTGAAATGGTACTATTCTACCATAACCGCATCACTCCTAGAAGCAGTAAGCTTGGATCAATATTGGAGGGTCCCTTCACCATCACTTACAAAAGAGGGAATAAGTACACTATCAAATCTATAGCTACAGGGATTACCATCAATCGCGTACATGGCCATTTCCTCTGACCTTATTCTCCCCCCAACATTTTTGAGGGGGTAATGTTGGACATTTGCCATATCTGCTGCATAGGAAGAATGTATTGGGTTGAAATCAGCTGAAATGGGGAAATAGAGGACATTTACAAGTTTGTGATGAACCTAACTATGAATTAAATAAAAATAATGAAATAATTGACCAAAAGACCCTGGTTGATTCTCGGTGGAATCCCACAAATCAGGGCATCACCATTTTGAATCCTGCATGGGCAACAAACCTAAAATCAAACAGTTGGATTACTCTGACCATGTGATGGAACTTGGGGCTACCATCAGAAGGCACGTCCCCAACCACAATCAGGTCCTTACAAGCACCTATGCGGGGACCACCCCCTTTTATAGGCGTGGTGGAGGTCCACCAAGGTGAAAGTATTTTATCAAGCAGTGATTTAATTAAAATACATTATGGCATTACTGCATGGGTTTATTCTGCCCCAAAACCCCATCTCAACTATAGCTTTGCCAAAAAGTAACTCAATTTTCCCAAGATCTGATAGGAGCGTATACTATATTCCTAATTTGTAATGCGTCTAAGCTAATCCAAACCTATTCTCAAATTCCCCCATTACTTAAAACATTTTAAATACTGATCAGTCAGATATAGAGAGGGATCGCTTATTCTCTTTTACCCCGCAATACTAATAAAAACCATAAAAAATCCAAGTTTTTATTAGTGTTTTCTTTATAATTTTATCACGACTTTTGTGGGATCCAGCAGCGTAAGCACCAGCGAGCACAAAAGAGCTGGATTCCTACAAGGGTTGTGCAATGCGCCTGCATCATTTCAATGAGCAAAGGATCATATTTAATAGGATCTTAAGCATGGTTTTGTGATTGTCTACCTTGATGCATCACGGTTTGCAAAAACTTATAATGAGCATCATACTCATTCAAAGGAAGAATTTCATCGCTTCTGTACATCCAACAATAAGTTAAAACTTTTAATGTTTACTTACTAACAAAAAAGATTAGATTTTCTTGGACATGTCATCTCACAAGAAGTAATTTATCCCTTTTTAGGATAAGGGTGAAACTATTTCCAAAATGATGGCGCCAAAAACCCTCCAAAATATCCAGGTGTTTCTGTGAAGGATGTGGTATTAACACCAATTTATCCCCAAGTTCGCCCATCTCAGTGAGCCTCTTGTCTGACTGTTAGCTAAGAACAATCCATTTTATTGTGGTGCTCAACAAACGGCAGCATTTGATACACTAAAGAAGTTGCTTAGAAAATGCCCTAGCCTATGTCTCCCCAACAATGGAAACCCTTCATCTTGTTTACCAATGCCTAAGTCTATGTCATTGGAGCCATCTGGCTCAATTTGATGATAATGGTGTAGAATATCCGGTCTCATACTCCAGCAAGATGTTGTCAAAAGCTGAACGTAACTACAGCGTCACAGAAAAGGAGTGCTTTGCTGTCCTACTCACTATTAAATACTACCGACATTTTTTATTAAACTTTATTTACTAGGTTGTCAACCATTCTTCCTTGAAATGGCTGCAAAACATGAAGGATCCCACTGGACGGTTGGCTTGTTGGGCCTTTTTTATCTAACATTATGACATGAACTTTGAGCACTGAGCTGGAACTCCTCATAAGATTGTTGATGGGTTGACTTGGCTGCCTATCCTTCACTTATACAATAGTGAAGCAGAGAGATTACATGATCTCTTTATGACCCCTGATGCCTGGGACGATAAGGATTAATCCATACAGAAACTGTTACCAGGGCACTCCAGAAACATCAGGGTGAAGAGCGGGAATTTACATAAAAAATTAGGGGATAATTGGCTGCCCTTTCTTGACCTTCAGAACGAGTACTGGGTGATCATGGATGCCCACTCTACACTTGGGCATGGTGGAGTGAGAAAACTTATGAGTGGCTTAAAGATCAGTACTATTGGGAGGGCATCATGGAATCCATAATTGAAGACCTGGATGCCTGCCCAACCGCAAAAAGCAATCTAGATTAAAGACCAAATATTAATATTAATCTACTACCCCTCAACAACCCTTACACATGCTAAGCTTAGATGTGGTAATCTCTCTACCATAGACTACCTGTGGAAATTTCTAAATACTAGTGGGACTTGATCACTTTACTAAATGGATTGAAGCTATGGCTCTCCAAGAACAAACTGTCAGAGTTACTGCCACTTTCCTACATCAGAATATCTTCACACGCCATGGTTTCCCAAGGTTCTACTCTATTATACTATAAAATACACCTCAAGATTGGTAAAGATCTTAGCTATCTCCATGGGAGCACAACCACTTTTCTCATCCTCATATAACCCTTTTACAAATGGTGTTGTAGAAAGAGATAATGAACCTCAGTATCTATATTGCAAAAAATGGCCACTTCTGATCCACTTCACTGGGATCAGTTCTTGCCTAGTGCCCTTATGACATATCATATTAGCCATCATAGGATCTTTAGGATATATACTTTTCGCATTTTATATAGAAGAGAACCTGGAGTACCCTCTCTTAGCCAAAGATGCCTTCTCTGTTGGGACTGACAATCCTGACAAGGCAATGAAAAAGGTGGCATAACACATCATTTGGCTACAGTATGATGCTATGATTAATTTTCCAAAACTGTTACCAAAGAGGGTCAAGCAGCAAATAAACTCGGACCACCTTTACCCTCTTTTCAATTTCTGACTTAGTTTTATTATCATAACCGCATCATTTCCAGAAGTGAGAATCTAGGGTTCATTTGAATGGACCTTTGTCATCATTTATAATAAGGGCGATGTATTTTCCATCAATTACCTTGCTTTTGCAGCTATTATTAACAGGGTTCATGAATGTTTTCTTCGCCCCTATTCTCCTCCCAACATTCTTAAAGGGGATAATTTTGGACAATTAGATGTTCAACTAGTATTAAAACTTTAGTCCACATTACCCAACTTCAAACTTTGATTAATCTTTTGTTCCATAAGGGGATTTCATCCCACTAGAGCATGTTGGAGTTATTAATTAATATATGATAACTATTGTTTATAGAAATATTCCAATGAATATTTATTGATCCACCAGAGTAAGATATGCCTTTTGGTGAGTGTTTCGTTGGTGATGATCTCCATCAATAAACAAGTTATTAGGGTGTCAATTTCATTAATGATAACTTAATTGACTTGTAGGAGTCGATTGGGTTTAGTTGATGATTAACTAGGGGTTTATAGATTGCTGGTGAGTATTGCCACCTGTAAAGAGCAACTTTTGAGTTAACCTTTTCTGGATTGCAATCTGCTATTTATGGATGATAGTCCTACTAATTAAGCTGGTTGTTACCAAATAAGGGTAATTTAATGGGAGTTGGGCGAAAACATTGGGACATATTCTTTGTTTCAACTCAGAAGAGGACACAGTCAAGTAAAGAAGAGAACCCAATTGATGAGGAAAATCATTGTTTTGCGCGCCCCCAGAGGGTTAATTCATTGCAATGGCCACCGCTCCAAATCAGGGTGCCAACTGTAGAGTTGTGCGCCATATTTCCTATAAATTCCCCTTGATACTTTATAATAAAGCAGATAGAATAGGAAGTTTAAATATTTTATATCAAGAATGTTTTTTCTCTTATAATTAGAGTTGCTTAAGGACAAGAAGATCCTTTTCTAAAATCCCCAATCTTTCTTTTGCTTTGATCGACTAAGTTTGAAGCCAAATTTTAAGTTTTTAAAAATCAGCCACTTGAATTGAGAAATTGAAAACAGAATATAAATGCCATTGACATCTGCTGCCCTGGCTTGAGGTGGTGGTGCACCACCTTCTGGCATCCTTTGGCCACTACCAAAGTGTGTCTGGGCTGGCTCTATAGCCCTCCCAATGCCACTGGGCGTTACGTCCCACCCCAGAACTTATACCACCATCTCAAACACTCGCAGGCAGTGCTCTGGAGCCCTTTGATGCTCTCTCAGAGCAACCTGCATTTCAGCCTTCAGGCCAAATATGGGAATCTTTTCCCATATGTGAGCGCGGCCATCATCAAGATGGCCATGGCGGTTTTCAAACATGCTGGATATATCAACTTTCATCCTTTTAAGGGCTATTTTGACCTCAGATATTGATCCAAGGCTGATGTAGTGGCAGCATCTAAGCTGCCAATTATTTATAAAAACATACTGATTCCCACTGTTCGCATGCAGCTCCCAGATGAGACCACTTTTGTGGTCCAGTTTGCCAGGTTGCTTTATTTCTTTCCCCTGAATTCCTTCGTCACAAACCAATGAAGGGTTTGCTATTTATGGCGCAGACGACATCTTGCAGTTTGTGGTTCCCAATGGGTTGGGTCAGTTGACAGGGCCTTTCACCTTTGCAACAATCTACCCTTTCCATAAAAAACCACAACACAATTACTAAACTGTGATCAGATCTGCACCTGATCACCCTTTTTGGGAGCGTATCAAAAATGGCTGCACCATATGCCCCTTGTGCTTTAAATTGGATCATTTAAAGCGTAAGTGCCTTGCAGCTTCTGCCTCCACCACTTCCACCGCTCCTCCTTCTAGTGGCGGGCTGGCTGCTGCCTCGCTCAAATTTTACAAGTGGGGTGCAATCCTCCCGTCCCTACCTCAGCTAATTCTGGCGCTACTTCCAAATCAGAAACCAATCAAAATTCAGTTTTTCTAAACATTTGTTGGAATTATGGAATCCTAAGCCAATGGCTGAGACAGTTTTGGCTGAGCTTCCATGGTCAACAGTTCACAGCCAATCAGGATTAAATACTGCACTGACTCCAGTGGCTGGCTCAGCATTAGCTGATTAAAATCCATTTAAAGCGCTCAAATGGATTGATGATACAGATCATCCTTACAATTTTAAGCCTGATTTCTCCTTGGAGGAATTTTTTTGTAAATCTCCCAATTCATGCCCCCACCATTTTTGATTTAAAAACGGTTTCCCTGCTTAAAAAATATAAACAAAATGGCGGTAGAAGCAGCAGCAGCTCCTGCCAACACCCTCCTATGCCAACATCTTCATGGGGCGATGGAACCCCTTGTTGAGGGTATTCCCATCCCAAATTTTCCCATGATTTTGATGAGGATGCAAAATAAAAAATTGAGGAGCTCGCTTTTGGAGCGAACCATGCCTGCATCAATGCAGAAAACCCTCTCTTTTCGACCCCAATTATCCTCAAACCCACCAGCGCATTAAGTCTTTCACTTGTGTGCCCGCTATTATCACTTTCGCTGAGCATCAAATTGCTCAATACACTGAGGCAATGGACACTGCCGGCCTCATTAACAAAGAAAACACAAAATTATACCTCCTTATGCTACATGTCGCTGATGCCCAACCCCTATGTTGTCTGACATGGTCTGCCAGCTAAAACGGGCGCCAGACAAATGTTTCCCCAAAGCTTCCTTACCTTATGATATGGCTTCCTAAGATTATAACTTAGGAACTTTATTGAGAAATTTTTTATTTCTCATAATCCCTTTATTCGGCTCATTCACAAATAAAGATGCGTGATGGTTCCCCCTTTTGGGATTGGGCACCACTAGTGCTAAAAGGATCCTTTGTCTATACTGTTGCTATCTCCATGGACTCTTTATGATGGAAAGAAAAAAGAACATCTGAACCTTATCTTAGGTTAAGTTCTACCAGACGAAATAGGGAAGAAGTCCCTACAATTTCAGATGAAGTCAATATCAGGACAGGAACCAGGTTGAGGTTTGACCTTTTTACTATCTTGGCTGTCAGCTCAACTAGAATAGTAGCCTTCATACTACTATTGCCCATTATAATCTATTTTAACAAGTCTAACAATGCACTTATAAGGAACCTGAGCAGTTAAACAAGGGAGAAGAAGAAAGTATTATTCAGAAAGAGGAGACAAATTATGACCTTTACCATTTGATGCTCAAACGAGCCACAAGCTCCCAAAGTTTTAACAATTGGTGCTCACTACAAGGGAAAGTTAAGTTTAGCTAAATTTATTAAGAAGATCGAATCAAATATGTCTGATAAGAACAAATTATGCAAGCTTTGGACGGAGCTTGAAACGGCAACAAGAACTCATTTATTGTGGTGTCACAGGATGACTCACTGCATTATAGAACGTGTGACAAAGTCCTAGAAAGAGTTGCACAAGTAGGAAAAATCAACAACAACCTATGGGAAAGTCAACTCCTTGAAGCGCAAGGAGGGTGGATTGATCAAAAAAATTATTGTTTCAGAAGACTGAGTGAGGGAAGACCAGAATGCAAAGAATAGTTTACTAAAAATAGTGCCAATTGAAGTGTATAGAAGAACTGGAGGACCATAAATGTGATTGTGCAAAATTGGAGGCGGAAGAAGCTGACAACAAAATTCAATAAACTCCAGTTGAAGGAATCACCTACCCAGAAATATGACTGGGTCTTTGAAGCAATTTTGGGGATGACCTCAAAGTTAATCCCATGGTCAATAGAGTTGTTAGACAGGATTCACCTCTTAGTGGAGCCACGTTAAATTACAAAGCACACCAAAATTACCTGTGTTCCATTGGGATAACGCTCCTGTGTTTTCCAATTATTTAAGATGACAATGTTCAGTTTCAGTGACTGACAAAAGAAAGTGACTGTCATGAACTACCTGAACACCAATTGTCAGAATCTGGTTTTACCCCATCTAAACGGGGACAAATTGATATTACCAGGAGGCCATAGGAAGCCATCATGCTAGAATTTGGAAGCCCTAAGCGGATGTCTAACCACAAGCAAGAAAATATCGGGATTCAATTATGAAAAGACGAGACCCTAGTAGCTTTTTCAGACCGATTCTACCAAAAAACACAGATCCTGGCTGGTGAGAAAGTAGTAACAGACTTGATGCTCAAATCGTGATGCAAGAAGCATTACAGCCTTATCATGATTTACACAGAACAATGGATTTAGTTCTAGTAATGCAAATGTACACATCCCAAATGGTGGATCATTTGAAGATGTTGGGAGCCGATTTTGAAGCCCCAGATTGAGCATATAAATTTGATACAGACTTGAGCTCAAAATATGGTAAAATTTGCTGAGACTAATAAGAAGCAACCTAATCAAGCCATGTTGGGGAACAAATATTAAGTACAAAAACAAGCTAATAAGATGCAAATCTTCTGCCACCAGTTTGGTAAACCTGGACACATCGCCTCACAATGTTGGAGCAAGAAGCCTAAGGAGCAGGTCACCTTAGTCCAGGCGAAGGAGAAGGAAAGCAGTCAGGAGTTGGGAAAAAGTCCCATGGTCATAAGATGGAACCATCTGGCACTGCAGTTAAACCTGTTCCTCATATTACTAGCATGACAATATAGAAATTTCCAATCTCATTGTAGGTGATGAAACAACCAACCCACTATATCAGGTTGATAACATGGATATAAACGCCATTACTTGAAATAAAATCAAAAGTAATTGACCCTGAAATCATGTATAAATGTCTCTACCATATTCTCATCAGCTAGAGGCCAGGATTAAATCCACCAAGAATCAGGAGGAGTTACTCAAGCCGAGATTAGATGAGGCAAACGTGTTCTTTCCAATTGGTCTAATTAAAAAATAATTCCCTGATCTATTGGCACAACTAAATTATTTTCTCATTATAGCAAATAACGCCACCATTCACTTAATACATACCTTATTACAATATTCTGAGTATATCTATTTGGATATCACAGTTTACTTGAGTGAGAGTAATGCAATCATTGATAATGGAGCTCCCGTTTAAATCATTTGACCAAATTGTTGAAATAAATGAAGTTTTCTCCAGATTCAGAACACCAGAAGGAATACGGAATAGCTGGACCAGAAATGACAATTTCCTGTGGAGCCTAAAGTGTGCTGGCCCCTCTGGTTCTGTTTGCTTGTGGTATCAGCTCCTGCAATTGTGTTGGCAAACCAGAATTATGATATCCTGATCAGGACAGTGTTCCTGAAAAAATATTTAGTGAAATGCAATTTAAAGGAGAATACCCTGACCATTTTGAGGGCAGACGCTGCCTTTGGTATATTTGTAGTAAGGAGAGCTACAGCTGATTAAGAAAAACAACTTTGTAAACTTGATTTGCAATGGCTGCATCATCCCCATCTAGTATAAGTCAGTTGGGGGAAATGGAGAGAAATGCCAAAAGAGATCCAAGAAAATCGTGGGATCCTCTTAAGAACGAAAGTGACAAATACTATACTGCCTGGGATGCAAATAATCGTTAACACAGAGTTAACACTCGTTATCCCAGAGCAACTATATATGGAGAAGTTTTTTGCTTATTGAGGAATTTAAGAATTGAACTATAAAGCGCTGAGAATAATTATGCTGGGACACAGAGAGATAATTGTGCTACTGGCTAATCTGGGAAAATTTATGATGAATATAGCAAAAAATCAAGTCACATTTCTATATTTAATCCTGACAGCAGAGATCAGAAAATATTATGACTTTAGAACGCTAAACAAAATGGATTTCCAGTGGAAACTGCCAAATGTGTCAACATTTTAGTAGACTGGGATCAATTCACTGATTTATTTAAATAGCAGCAAGAAGCTGTGCTCCAATTATTTGATAGATATAAGGAGATATTTAACTAAGAGGATCATACCTTGGGATGTGCAAAGAGTGTGATCCACAAGGTTGACACTGGTAAATATTCGCTGATATGGTTGGACCTGTTAGAAGGTCTAGAGCTGCTGAAGCTGTGGTTAATGAAGAAATCAGTAAGCTAGTTGAGCATGGGCTCCTCGTTCAATCCTTGAGTCTAAGGGCGAGTCTGATCCTCATAGTGATAAAGAAGGAAAGATTAATTTTAGTTGTGATTGATTATTGCCAATTGAACAAAAACACTAAGAAGGATTCTTATCCACTGCCAGAGGATCAATGATGCACTCAATCGCCTAGAGAATGGCAAATATTTCAGCTATGGTTTTATTTTGAAATATTGGTGAATTGATTTGCCAAATAAGGACTAAGAAAAATGTGCAAGCATCGCTGAACAGGACTTTACCAGACTATCCAAATGCCCAGGGATTGTTTAATGCACTGACAACATTTCAGGGAGCAACGGACTCTATCCTTAATGATATGAAGATATTCTATTTCTTAGTATATCTGGATGATATAATTGCATTCATCAGGACCATCAAAGATCATTTAGAACATTGAAGGAGAGTTTAAGTGCCTGGCGATGGCAAAATTGAAAATTAATCCAAAGAGATGTCATTTTAACATGAAGGAGCTAGAGTGCATGTGGTTTGTTATAAACTCCAGTGGGATGATTCCCCAGCAGCAGATAATTATGGTTGCCAGAAAATCTCTTTTCCAGCGATAGTGAGTTGTGCTAATTGGAAGGCCAACCATTATGAAGACTGGTCAGCCCTTGCTGTTTTATCTTAAGTCAGGGCCAGCAGTGCTGGCTGATCCCTTGGTGTGCCAACCACGCCATTTAGGGATCCCCCAGCCTAAACCCAACCAACAAGTATAAAAATAAAATTAAATCAAAAGGGAAATTAGGCAAAGGGAGATATTTATTGAAAAGGAAGCACCAGGTATTTATATACAAAAGGGCTACTGCGCCCACCGCCAACCTGTTGGCTCATTGCTGTTCTTCCAGCTAACCATTCTCTCTGCCTTCTGCTGCACTACTCTCTCCCCAGGTGTTGGCTCACTTGACTCATACTTCCTGATGATCAATTATTAGTTTTTGGCTTCATCTTTGGGCTTTGGTTGCCAGTGAACCTATAAATTATTATATAAATAGATATTGAATTGGGATTCAATTTAATATTTATGAGATAGAAACATCTTTGGTTGTTTGTGTAACTCAGGATATCTCACCTTCATGCCAACACATGCTTCAACTCATTGTAGTTGATCATTTGAGGAATCGCCTTGCTTGGGTGATAATTGACTATTATAAATGAGGCGCTGGAAAAAACCTCAGCCACCTCAAGCTCGGAATAGTCAGTTTCAACTGACATTAATTAAGCAATATAAATAATCACCCACATTTATTAGTCGCTGTTGATCCTTATACTAATTTGGGGCCACCAATTGCCCCACTCAATCCTAACTTCCAATGTTGGCGGAATATTTGGATTTGGCTCAACCCAATTTGGGGAGCAACTACCTGGCATTTTCTTTAAACATCACAAAATTCAGTTAATGAGCAATTTCGCCAGGATTGGCCATATCCAACAAATCCACTTAAATCATTGGAGGAATATATCTGGTCAATTTTCTAAAATTTTTTCCCTCTTAACCAGATGGTATTCCTCCTAATCTCAGCCTCAGCATATGGGGTAGGCTTCTAGGGCTTGCCCCTCCCCGCCACCAACAAACGTCAGACACCTCTTTCACCCATCAGCTACTTCAGCACCAACCAGCAGAACCCCCAGTAGTGAGTACCACTGTCAGAAAATCGCTTTTCTGGCAACAGTAGGTTCTGCTAGTTGGCAGGCCAACCAGTATAAAGACTGGTCATCCCTTGCTGTTTTACCTTAGGAGTTGGGTCCAACAGTGCCAGCTGACCCCTTGGCATGTCACCCGCACCATTTGGGAATCCCCTAAGCCTAAATCAAACCAACAAGTATAAACATAACCTTGAATCAAAAAGGGATATTAGGCAAAGGGAGATATTTATTGAAAAGGAAGCGCCAGGTATTTATATTTACAAAAGGGCTAATGACCCACCGCTGACCTAGCAGCTCATTGCTGGTTCTTCCAGCCAACCACTCTCTCAGCCTTCTGCTGTGCTACTCTCTCCCCTGGCAACAACCCTCTCGCCTCATCCTTCCCAATGATTGATTATTAGTTTTAGCTTCATCCTTGGCCTTCAGTCACCAGAGAACCATATAAAATATTATATAAATAAAAATTGAATTGTAATTGACTTAATAATATGCACCGGAAACATCTTCAGTTGCTCAGGTAACTTGGGACATCTTGGCTTCACACCAACGCATACTTTGACTCATCAAAGTCAATTGTTTGTGGAATTGCCTTTTTTGAGTGATAATCCATTTTTATAATGAGGCGCCAGAAACAACTTTAGTCGCCTCAAACTTGTAATATTCAATTTCCACCAACATTAATTAAGAATATAAAAAGGCCATCCTTGGCTATTAGTCTCTGGTGATCCTTATACAAATTTGGGGCCACTAATTTCCCCACTCAGTCCTCACTTCCAATATTGGCGGAATACTTGGATTTGGCTCAACCCAATTTGGTGAGAAACTTTTAGCAATTGTTTAAAAACCACAAAATTCAGTAAATGAGCCATTCCTCCAGGATTGGCCATATCCTCCCAAGTCTTCTTAAATCATTGGATAAATCCATCTGATTAATTTTCTGACATAGGCAATTGAACATATGTTGATCCCAAAGAGTGTTTGAGATTCTGAGTAATTCTTGGAATGGTCTGTTACTATTGCAGATTCATATTGGATTTCACAAAAATCTTGATGCCTTTATTCCACTTATTAGAGGATCCAAAAAAAGATTTTTGTGAAACAAAGAAGCCCAAGAGTCTTTCAATGATTTATACTGATATCTAATGACCAGTCATATCTTAAAGTACCTAGTTTTGATCAGGAATTAATCATTTAACTGATGTATTGTTGATGGCGATTAGAGCATTTTGAGCTAATTGGACGAGAATTGGGGAAGAACACCCAGAGACCTATGTGAGTCAAAAACTAACACCATCAGAGAGGAATTATACCACGATGGAGCACAAATGCCTAAAGGTGATCTATGCGTGCAACAATTCTGAGTGTACATCATTGGACTGCACTTCAAAGTAGTGACAGACCACTTGTCCTTATGCTGGCTCCATAATCTGAAGAAACCAGAGGGGCGACTGGCCCATTTGGCCTTAAAATTATAATACTAAGATTTTGAGATACTACACTGGTCTAGAGAATTGCATCAAAACGCTGACGGATTATCAAAATTTTCTGCAGTCCATATTGTCTATCATCAAGTGGACGAATTATTCTAAAGGATTATCAAAGGCAATGTCAGGGATGAACACTAAGAAAATAAGGTACACTAAAGAAAGCGATGAATAACACTGAGATGAAAAATGTACAATTATCAAAACAATTGATGTAAAACGATTTTTATTCCCAAAAAGCCATCATAACAAGCAGAAATAATATGAGCCGCATGCAAAGTCATAAGCCATGGTGGCCTGAGGAAAATCACAGACCATAATCACAGGCACTACTACTGGGAACCAATCAATTATGATGTCTCCAACTGCCTGGCTTGTTGAGTGGAATGCCAACTACACAAACCCCATAATAATATACTAAGATATAGGCTAGTACGCCCTGGATTTTCATGTAACATTGTGTTAATAGACGTGATGGAACCCCTGAGTATCAGCGCAGGAGGCAAGAAATACATCATGGTGGCAATAGAACATCTAACTAAATTAGTTGAACTAAAGCCTTAAGCAAAGTGGATGCTGTGAGCACAACAAAGTTCATTTTGGATCAAGTATTTACATGCATGGGTACCCTCAAGTTATCTTGAGTGACAATGGAACCAATCTTGCCTCCTATGTAATTCTGAGGCTTAATGAATTGATGAAGATAAGAAGTTTAGCATCAGTTCCATATAGACCAGAAATGAACGGAATGTTGAAAAGAGTTAGCAAAACTATAGCTGCAATGCTAAGAAAATTTGGTCGTGGGAAAAACTTCCACTTGGGGGAACTTACCTAAGTTTAGTTACTATTGCCTGCAACATAAGTCATCACACAATGACAGAAAAAACACCGGTTAAATTACTTTACAGAAAGCTTTTTTTTCTCGTAACAATCACTTTAGTTACTATAATTTGCTTTGAACAGCAAATTTGGATAATCACACACAGGAAAGATGGGCGACTTGAATAAAAAAAATAATACAACATGGGCGAGCGTCGTGGCAAGCAGTGCGCTTAATGTGCAACTAAGGGCAAGAAACGCCCTGGAGGGGGACCAGGAACCCAATATGCAAAGAAATTGCAAACTCAGACACCATCTGGGTTTTATGGTATTTACTTTAAAGCACGCGCAATACATGTACATTCAATTCAACCAACCTTTGTCAAAGGTGGAACACGGGATCAGACTCTTCCTTGGGGATGAGTCACTGACCCTGTGGGAGAAAACATGTGAGGCACAGCCCTCACTTTTCCCTCACGCGGTGTACGTAGCCGCCAACAACATGGGCCACAGCTGGATCAATATTGGTTTTGAAACAGCCAATGAAGCTGATGCCGCAGCAAAAATCTACGTGGAAATTGCCCTCCCTGAGGGCAAAAAAATTGTGCACACCGCGCACACCAGATGGAACAAAGCAAAAATTTGTTCATCTCCTTTGACTCGCTCCCCACCAACCTTCCTCATAAAGTAATTGAGAAAGAGCTCTGCAAAGGTCTAATGGCCTACGGAGAAATCCAACAACTCAAATTACAGCGATTTTGCTTAATGCCTGACCTGTGCACGGGCAAAGCTATTGCTGTAATCAAACCCTTCCCAGAAGTGGAAGAGGATTTATCCAGAATTCCCCGCGCAGCAGAATTTCACTTTAAAAATGAGGGCCAGTCAGCTGCATTACAAGTTACACCGGAACGCGCACCACCCATTTGCAACCACTGTGGCTCACTGGGCCACAAGGAACATGCATGCCCTGTAAAAGAGGGCTTAATGGAAAATGAATTTTGTGAAGAAGATATGGACGAAGATAATGAAAACTTCGCCAAAATGACTGATGGCCACCACCCATTCCGCTGGGGTGAAGATGGACTATACTCTATCGTGGACCCAGTTAAAAGTAAACAGCGTAAAGCAGCACAAAAAGCCAGCAAGAGAGCAGCGGCTGAAGCGGTGGCACACGCGGAATCCGCCGCTAACCACGGACAAATTCAGGAGGATATTTCAGATATTCACCAAACCAACCAATCAGAACAATATGCCCAGGTCGAAAATTATCATAGTAACCAGACTGAGCCACAAAGCGTCATCAGTCATGCACATACTGAGGAACAATGCAACCGCAATTTGGGTGAAAATGCGGTGCACAATGCAACTAGGTCGAACCTCAAAAATATAAAATCCAATCAACAACCCACATCAAATTAACATGAGACCTGTGCAGGAAAAGTTGATGCAAATGCAAAAAACCGCAATTACCTTGAATCATTGGGTCAGATCAAGGGAACCAACAATGGCAGTGAAAGAGTTGGAGTACAGATGCAGAGCATGGCCAAGATGAGCCGCGGTGGGATAGGACTAGAGGGTCTCCAAACCGCTCCTGAGGCGCCATGGGCACCTCAGTGTCAATAGGGACGTTAAATATCACGGGAGCTAGGGCTCATATGTCCCAAGCCAAAAAGCTGGCATTCCTGCGAAAACCTCTTGTAGACATCTTGGCCATCCAAGAAACCCACTGCCTACAAGGGGAAGAAGAATCCTGGGCAACCAGGGTTGCACCATCACAATCAGTATGGACATCTCACTGTGGGGTGATAGTCCAAAACAACAAAAAATTTAAAATTACAAAATTCATCATCACACTTAAACGGTCAAGTCCTGGTAGCAACAATCACATGCCAAGATGAAATAATTTCGTTAGCATGTATCTATGCACCGTGCACTGCAACTGAGAGAATTTTTTTGAAAAAATTTCTACCCTCACCCTCCCACCAGATATCATCATGTTAGGCGATTTCAACTGCTGGGATACCCCAATACAGATTGATGGCCTAATCCCAGGGGATACCCACCTAGACACATTGAATATCGCACAATGAAGGCATCTCTTGGCTTACAGGATGCTCTTCCTCCCAATTCACCAATCCTTCCCCATATGACAAGACCCAACATACGTAAGGGACTGCTCATATCAATGAATCGTATTGACCACATCCTCATCCAACAATCCCACCACTCAAGAATCTCTAAATTTACAACAAAAAAGATCAATTTTTCTGATCACCAATTAGTTACGGTGCAGTTAGTGCCAACCCAAACCCACACACAGGTGTCGCCTTGGAGAAAGCTTCACCCAGAAAATAAGATTGCCTGAGATATCTGACTGGGTTGAAAACAAGGCTACAAACCCAGAATATACAGCCCCATTCACTTTGGATCCCATCAGAACATGGGAAAATTTCAAAAAAGATTTAATCAACAAAACCTGACATATTGCATCATGTAAGTACACTGCGGACACAGCCACAATCAAGCGTACCTTGGCAGAACTAGACCACCTGGAAATAAATACTCCGAGATCTGGCTATAGCCCTAATTGGGGAAACAAATGGGCAGAAATTTCAGCCTTACTTAACAATCTCATCTTTGCACACCAACACAGAATCAAAGTATTGAACAAAGGTAAGTTCATAAAGGAAGGCTAAACTTGTTTGACATACTTTTTCCGCCAAACTCACTCCCGCGGAAACCAGCCCATGTGCACACAGTTCCACAAGACCAACGGCACTGTGCTAACTGACCCTGAGGAGGTCAAGGTGGAAGTACACCGCTATTACACCGAATTATATCGCGATATGCCAACAGATCCACAAAAAATTAAAGAATTTATTCAAACTGTCAAGATACAAAGTACACCGCCGGACTACAATATACTATCCCTAATTACATGGGAGGAGCTTTGGGATACAATCCCCGGTGCACCACGTAGGAAATGCCCAGGGCCTGATGGAATACCCTAAAAATATTACAAAAAATGTTTTCAGCAGATTGCCCCCCTCCTATTGGCATCCATGAACCAGTGCTTGCTGGAAACACGCCTCCTACCTGGTGGCCATGAATGATATGTCATAACCTTGTATAAAAAGGGTGACAAGGTGGACCTGGCCAACTGGCGCCCAATTGCACTCCCCAACACTGACACAAAAATTCTAACAAAAATTCTAGCAGCTAGATTAGGCGCAATTGCATCTGACGTCCTATCACCCAACCAGTTTGGGTTTATACCAGGGCGTTCAATATGGAACAACATTCACCCTGTTGCAAATATTTGCCAATCCAAAGCAACTGGTGCCCTGGTCTTCTTGGATCAGGAAAAGGCGTATGACCGTGTTAGCTGGCCATACCTAAAAGAATGTCTACATGCCTTCAAACTCCCACCAAGATTTATAAAATGGGCGATGCTCCTAACAGAATCTGCAACCATGGCTGTATGCGGCCCTGGATTCCTAACAAACAAGATTAAACCACACAGAGGGCCCCAAACAAGGGGACCCCCTCAGCCCACTGCTATACAATTTCAGCTTTGACCTGCTCCTCCGAGTAACTGACTCACGTCTCATGGGGATAACCGCACAAGGACAACCAACAGTCAAGATACTGGCCTTTGCAGATGACTGCGTAGCAGGTATAGCAAACAATGAAGATGCCTGACAGCTGGAACACACTCTAGAGGAATACTCCAAGGTGAGCAATGCATCTTAACAAAAGGAAGACAGAAATCATCCTCTTAGGCAAGTACACTAACAACTGGGCTACAACATCAGAACCTCACACCAACACTCGAATAAAAAACCCAATTATATTACCCTTTGCAACACCTCCCACCACCACTCCTGTCCGACACCTTGGAATCTGGCTAGAATCAGGGGGATATGCTAATGAGACAATGGAAAGTAACCTGTTACAACGGGTATCCAAACGCGTCGCCTTCCTCAAAGGAAGAACCCCAGGACTAACAGGACGAGTTACAGTTGCTAACTCGCTCATCCTCCCAATACTGTGGTACCAGGCCCATGCGATAGCCTTCTCACCTACCTTTATAACCTCAATTCGCGCGCTTATCCAGGGCTGGCTGTGGCCTGGCTCTCACCCTCCTATATGAATGGAAACACTATTTGGCCCACGCTCAAGCGGAGGCATGGGACTAATAGATTTTGAGAGCCATGCCAATCACATCCTAGGTACCTGGATAAAGGAAATCCTTGCTCCAGATCTCCCGCAACAACATTGGTACAGAGCACCAAGGACTAACTTTGAACAGGCGCTCAAATTAACCAACCTAAATAGTCCACCTAGACTACTTTCATATCTTGCCAAGCACCCTACTGCAACGGGTCCACATGGAACCTCCCTCATTTCAAACATATCCTCCAAACTATCCGCCCTATGGGATGGACCATAGAGAACATGGGTACTATACAGGGAAGGGGACGACCCAGCCCCAAATTCAAATTAAGAAACCCAGAAAACCACCCCCAGAGGGATATGCTCGCAACAACCCCAAGCATAGCTAGGATAGAATACCTAGATATGCTGGACATTCCCTATAATTTAACCACACAGAAAGCAATGTGGAAAATGACACACCACCCACTCCTACAACCAAGGATAAGAGCAAACGCCTGGCGCTGTTTGAGAAGGACCTATAGGACGCCGGACCGCTCCAACTCCCTCCACAAAACATGTGAAGTATGTGGAGGGGAGGGATCCCTATATCACCGCCTAGAAACATGCCCCCAACCAAAGCTATATGGCAAGAAGTCGCACGCCTGCTCAAGATTCAAAACGAACAGGAATTCTTGATATCAAAGAGTATCTTCACGCTCCAGATCGAGTCACCAATCCCATCTACACTCCGCTCCCTAATAATACCCATTGCAATGTGGACAATACACACAATTGCATTAGATGCGTTCAAGGGCACAGTCTTAACCATTCATGAGATTATTAACAGATTCCATGTCCACTTACTAGAGCACTTTCAAGCCTGGCTCTATGGATATATGAGACCAAGACAAAAAGCGCTCATAGAATCATGGTTCCCACTCTGGTTCCTCCACACAGACCCTTTCCTTCACACCTGCTCCATAGCAGGGGAAACCTCCTCGGAGTAGTGCACCAACCCCCCCATACCTGGAAGTCCCGCTGGCAACAGGGGTAACTTGAGTACCCTGGGGTGCACAATTTTTATATTTCTTAGTTATTCTCTTAGTTTCACATATATTCAGTAATGTCTGTCCCCTGGTCAGCTTACCTCGGTTAAATAAATTACTTTACAGATGAAGGGTAGCACAACCACCAATTAAAGTATTCTGACATAGAGCCAGCAGCAGGATGAGTACCAATTAATACATACGTTTACTGGAAAGTATTATGATCAAACTGAAATTGCAAGCATCCAATACCACTTTAAAGAAAAGGTTCTAAGCAAAGTTGATGGATGACAAGAACTGACCAGAAAACAGTAGTATCATGCGGGGGATAGGGTAGCTGTTGGAATATTTGCCCACATTTCCAGCCATCTAGATTACCAGGTGTCGCTAGTGGATAATTCCCTAAGCAGGTAAATGAATATTGGTTGACCCCAATTTTGGGTTAACAATGTTTGGGGATTTTAGGTAATTCGCTTGTTCAGATCCATCAGGGATCAGTCTGGGTGAATGCTTAAGATCTTGTTAGGCAGAGTTGCTGACAAAATGAGAGCATCTGAAGTTGATCAATGATTAACTATCAGGTGTACTGATTGGGATTGGTCAGGTTTCATCACCAACCAATTGGTAATTTAAGGATCAAGTTGTGAGGCAAGTGATGCCACCTGCAACTAGCAAATCAATCAGTGGGTTGCAACATGCCTTAATGGGTAACAAGTCCCATTACCTAAGCAGGTCACTTTCAAAATATATTTGGTTAACTAGGATCAATTAGAAAACGTTAGGGACACGTTTTCTGAATTTTTCCATTTTAGTTCTCAAAGATGTCTGATGACGGAATCCTAACCAGGATGAGGAAGACAATTGCTGATCAAACGATGAAGGGCAATACAATGGCAGTGGCTGCCATTTTATCTCTGAGGCGCCAACTGAAGGTTGGGCACCAGATTCCCTCTATAAATTCCCATAAAAATTCACTTAAAAAACAATGTGTAATTAGCAGATTTCATTATTAGTTCTATTCATCTTCAAGTGATTTTAGGCTGTGTGCCTTAATAAGAGACTCTTTAATAGGATAAGGAGTAAGGATTGAGGATCCTAAGAAGAGAATCTGAGCTGAGATGGGAATTGTTGCCAAAATTGTGTCACCAGAAAGAGGCCGTAAACGAGGATCTGAGCATGGATCAAATTAGGTAGATAAGGGAATAAATCTCTACTGAGGACATCTAGAGTATTTTGAGGAAGAATACTGGTTAAGAGCTGGACCAAAATCTAGTGATCTATTCAACTATGCACAATAGTCTTCAAACTATTAACAATTGTATATCATATATTATCAGACAACTTGAGGATTATACATATTGATCCTGAGCAGTTAAAAATTAGGGGTTTATGAACAAGAAGCAAAGCCACTAGATTTTTAACAGTTAGTGCTCACTACAGGGGTGTAGTTGAGTAGGATATACTAGGGTCTGATGCCATACAAAGATTAGTTAAGAAAACTCTGGATGGAGTTGGCAACCGTCAACAAGAATGCATTGAATTCTGTGGATCATTGAGAATTTGCTGTGGAGGAAAGAGTTACCAAGCTCGAGGAAGAAGTCAAATTTACCGCTAGTTTTAACAATGAGATACTATTAAAAGTAACGTCATTGAAGAAAAAGGAAGGAGATTCAGTTTAAGAAGTAGTATTTATTGAAAATGGAACATGAAGCAGATCGTGTTCAATTGTGGGTATTTAGCACAGATATAGAGCAGCTGATTAAGCAAGTCAAGGAGTTGAAGACTCATAAATGTGAATGTGAGCCCTATGTGGCGACTGACGACGAAGAGAGGACCCCAAGAACTCCAGTTGGAAAAACAAATATTCTTAGAAATATGCCGCCCGCCTTCACAGCCATTTTGGAGATGACTCCCTAAATTACTCCTCAAGTTAGTTGAGTAGCTGAACCAAGAGTGGTGGCTAGAGAAACTTTGGAGGAATTTAGGGCAACGCTAAAACTATCTACTTTCTATCAGGATAATGCCCCTGCATTTTCCAATTATTTGACATGACAATGTTTGGTTACAGCAATTGTCAAAAGGCTTTGACGGTGATAAATTGCTTGGATACCAATTGTCAGAACCTAGTGTTGCCACATATAGAGGGGGACAGCTGGTTGTACTTAGAGGCCAAGGCGGCCATTATGAAAGAATTTGGAAGTCCCATGCACATGTCAAAGTGCAAGCAAGAATTTGGGAATTCAATTCCAGAAGGATGAATACTTAGCAAGTTTCACAGATCATTTCTACCAAGAATCTTAGATTTTGGTTTGAGAGAAAGTGCTGTATGATTTTAATGCATAGATCGTGCTGCAAGCGGCCCTTTAGCCCTATTACAATTTGCATCAAATGATGTCTTCTGTGTTTGCAACAGAGATTACCACCTTGCATATGGTGGATCATTTGAAAATATTAGGAGCTATCTTTGATGCTCCAAATAGAAGTTTCATACTGAATCCAGTTTAAAATATGAATCCTACAAAGGGTACCAAGGGCGCTAAGGAGTCCAATAATCAAACTGTGTTAGGAAATAAGCATAAAGAGTTTAAGCGGATCAATAAGAAGGAAAAGCTCTGTTATCAGTGCGGAGGAAAAGGAAACTTCACTGTGTACTGCAAGAAGTCTAAAGAACAGATCAGTGTGGTCCAAGTAAAAGAGTCTAAACCTGCACAGGAGTTGGAAAAGGGCCCCAGCCTAGATGGGGAGAAGTCTAGAGCTGCGGAAAAATCTGTTACCCCAAATAATATGCAAGAAGAAAATGACATTATTGATATGTTCATCAATGATGATGCGCAGGATCAACTATATCAAGTGGTCAATTTAGATGTGAATGCAGTAACCAGATCCGGAGCAAAAGGGATTGACCCTGAAATAATTAAGGAAGTTGCTCAGCCATATGTGCGACAACTGGTGGACAAGATTCAAGCCGCAGAGAATCTGGAAGAATTGAACAAAGTAAAATTAGATAAGGCAAATCTATCTATTCCCCTTACACAATCAAGGATTGTTTCCTTGTCTATCAGCGCAGATAATTCACACTTGATTCAGCAGTTACTACTGCTATACACTCAATAAGTATGATTTTACAATACTCTGAGTGTACATATTTAAGTATAATAGTTAATAGAGTCAGGGTATAGGCTATAGTTGACAGTGGAGTACCCATCAACATTGTTTCAATCAAGCTGGTGAAGAAGATGTGGATCTCTCCTGATTTAAAATACAAGAAAGAATATGGGACAGCCAGGCCAAATACCACCATCTCCTGTGGAGCATATAGAGCTCTACCACTTTGATTTGGATCCTTAGTGGTATCCACTCCAACCATTGTTTTGGCCAACTAAAACTACAAACTTTGTTTGGGATGGAGTTTCTACAAAAATACGGAATTAAATGTAACTTTGAGAATAATAAGTTGACCATATTGGGTCAGACGTCACCATTAGTTTATCAGAAAGATGGGGAAGCTCCACTGACTAGGAGAAATAACTTTATCAATTTTATCTACAATTATAGCATTATCCTGATTTAATACCAATTTGTTGGCTGGAAGCGATGATAAATACTTACGAAAATCTTGAAAAAATTGAGAATTCCATTGATTATTAAGAATTTGGGAACCATGCCGCTGGGATTACAAATAATATTTGATATGGTATTGGAATTTTGTGAGAAATTGCAATATTCAGGCGCTATGAAGGCTATAAAATATTAGTTTTGTGGCTCTAGCAAAGGTGGAAACAAGGCAACAAAGTTAATATTTTATTGCAATAATAATTCCAATCAGAATACTGAATTTTGTTATATTTTTGACCTAAATTGAGCTACGCAAGCCAAAATAAGTGGTACTTTATTAGTTAAAAATGAGGGATATTTATAGGAATAGATTTGGTATTTCTTTGTAAGGATCTTCATGATTCAACCAAGGTAAGATCTTTTGTGATAGAGGACTGATATTGCTGATTGTTATTAGCATACTTGTGATGGCCAGATCTGATAAAGTTCTTATTAGATGGGATCAAACTTCTTGTGGAGGGCTTGCCCCTTCTGATAGCTTAGCCTCATCTAACAAAGGGGTGATAACTCTGAAGGGTCAATCGTCAGCTAACTGAGAATCTGATATCTCCAATGGGGTTTTTAAGATCTCATTAGACTTAGACACCAAACCTCAATCTTGATTTGAATTGGTCATCACAGTTGAAGCTCCAACAATGCCCCCCTCAAGATCTTGCCTAGGGGGCACGTACTTATAAAGAAATCTACTATAAACTCTATTGATAACAGTCCCAGTATCAATAGCTGAAATGGAGTAATTAATACTCCAACAATAAATAATAAGGTAAGGACCAGACCATAAGGTATCAAGTTTGTAAATATATCCTCCAGGTCTATGATGATAAAAGAGTACAAGATCCCCAGTTTGATATCCAGGTAAAGTAGATCATATAGCATTGGCTTTAGTTTCCTCATTTAAGGTTGTAGCAGCAAGAGAACTCAAAACTAAGGCTTGTACTCTGATAATTTCATCAGCTAGTCTCCTCATAGCTAAATCATTAGTTTGCAGGGTTGCAGCATCAAGTATAGGTTGTTCACTTAAGGGTAAAATAGGATGCTAACCATAAAGAGCCTTTAAAGAGAGACATTTTTATTATACGATGATAGCTAACCCTATAGGCTAGCATCGCACTAGGTAAGTAAAGATTCCATCAACAATGATTATTGGAAGCCATTTTTGAAGAATGATTACAAGGGTACCACTTTCTCATTTGACCGCATCATTAGTGGAAGGATTGTAAGGGGTTGTAAACGACTGAAAAGTACCCATTAATTTAGTAAGCTCAGATACCACCTTTGAAACAAAGTTGTCCCAATATCAGATAATAGAACTTTTGGGCTACCATGCTGGGTGAAAACTTGCTTAAAAAGGAAGGACGCAGTAGCCTTAGTGGTGACAGTGGAAACAGAGACAGCTTCAATCCATTTGGTAAAATGATTGACAACTAATATAATATAACAATATCCATAAGTAGCAGTCGGGAGAAGGCCACCACATCAATAATCATAGTGGAAAAATGTTCTGAAGGTTTCACAATTTTGTTGGGTAATCAGATTTCCATTACACTGTTGTTGGCAAGTGAGACAAGTCTTCAACACATCGTGCTCCATTTCCAGCATGTTATCCTAATATTAATGACTTTTCAACCACTGTAAAGCCTTAGCGACAGCTCCATGCCTTACAATTTGATGAGCATCCATAATAGTATCAGTCCTCACAGAAGGCCGAATAAAATTAGCCATTTATATTCAAAATTTATTATATAAAGAACCTTCTTTAACTTGAGTATTCTTGGTTAAGGATTGTAGCTTCGCTATAACATTCTTAGATTCATGATACCAGAGTTCAGGTATGCCAATCATATCATAGATAAGATCTTCCTCACCAGTGAATAGAGTTAGTATAGGTAATTGAGAAAGTCCATTAACATTTTGGTGTATAGCCCCAGCGCGATGTTATATTGAAAATTCATAATAACAAAGCTTTAACTCCAATCTAGCTAAGCGTAAATCAGGATCTTTCATTTGTTGTAACCATTATAAAGAAGCGTGATCCATGATGATAGTAAAATGTTTGCCATAGAGATAAGGGCGAAAATGCTTGATGTCAGATAGGACTGCAAGGCATTCCCTCTCAGTAATGCTATAATTGAGTTCTTCTTATGAAAGGGTCTTATTATAATAAGCGATGGGATGATCTACCAGGTTGGAATCATGCTGAGCCAGAATAGCCCTAATAGTTACATCACTGGCATTGGAAAAATATGTTAAAGGGTTTTGAAAAATCAGGACAGCTGAAATTGGGGCACTAACTAAAGATTGACGCAAAAGATTAAAAGCTTGCTGTTGTAATTCTTCCCATAAGAAAGGAACTTCCTTGTGCAGTAAATAGACTAAAGGCTCTGCAATCTCAGCAAAGTGGGAGATGAATTGTTAGTAGTAACCAACCATCCCTAAATACACTTGAATATCATACAAGCTTTTAGGAACAGGCATGTCTAAAATAGCTTGTATCTTATTAGATAAGGGTAAAATCCGAGCACAATTAACTTTATGGCCTAAGAATTTCATCTCAGTTTTTGAAAAAAGCATACTTAGATGGTTCTAGCTCAAGCGAAGTATGGCACATTTGGCTAAATACTTCTTTTAAATGAGCTAAATGCTCATTAAAAGTGTGAGAGAAAACAGTAATATCATTTAAATAAACTAAAATGCAGAAAAGTTTCAAATCCCTAAATAAGCCATCCATGGCTCTTTGAAAAGTAGCAGGGGCACTACAAAGCCTCTGCGGCATATGAGTAGGTTCAAATAACCCTTCACTAGAAATTAAGGCGCATTTCTGACGGTCTCTGGAGCCAGGTCAATTTTTCATTACCCACTAGCAAGTTCCATGGCTGAGAAAAACTGTGACCCAGACAATAGTATTAATGAATCATTAATGTGAGGTAGGGAATAGGAATCCTTTTTAGTAACAGCATTAAGCTGATGAGAGTCCATAATTACTCTATGACCTCCATCTTATTTTGGATGAGAAGTAGAGGGGAAGCTCATAGACTTTGAGAAGTGTTAGTAGCCCCGCATCAAGGAGTTATTTTAATTCCACTGAGACCAAGCCTCCTTGACTTTAGATTTGTGATAAGGCTGAGCTCGAATATGGAAGTATCCCCAGTTTTCACCTGATGCTGAAAATCTTTCATTAGCTCAAAATCTCCAGAACCCTTGGCGAATATATCCGCATACTCTTCAATTCAAGCTTCAGCTTCACGATGTTGTTCTGGAGTAATTGAATCTCCAAATTTGGCATCAACTATAGCAATGATAAGTGGTCCTTCCAACCCAAAATCACATAAATCCCCACATCCTGAGATGGATAAAATTTCATTCACAGGAGTAGGACGCATATATGTGATAGGGTTACTTCGATTCAATTGCATAGGTCAAGAGGTGATATTAGCTAGTAAGACTAGAACATTCCCACTATAAGCGTACAAATGATACCAGGGCAGGTTAAGGCCTCAAATGAGAGGGATTACTGTTACTGGAGATCTCTAATACATGTTTAGCTGGCACAAATACTTGTACATTAGTATCAATTATAGCTTAATCTTTTGGAGGAATAGTAATCAAATTAATTTAGTATAAGGGCATTTTCTTTAGAGGCACAAGCTGAAGGAGGCGGAAGAATAGTCCTAGGTCATTAAATTTGGTTTTCAAGACGAGATTTAGAAGTAGGATATTCCAATAAGCAAACGTGTCGTTTGAGTTTGCCTTTGCTATTGGGGACATCTTTTAGAACAAAAGGTATCCATTATCCAATTAAAGAAAGATAATTGCCCTTAAGACTAATTATCACATCAAATTAATGAGAAATTTGGTTCACAAAAGCAAGTCATTGCAGTTATTGTCCAACAATAATGCAGGGGCCAAAAATACCAACTTTCCAAAGCGCATTGGAAGGGAAGAATAAGCTCCTATTAATTTAGTATATGAATGACTGGCAGTTCCATAGTCTTGAGAATGATTTAAGTCTGGCGCCACTTTGATTCTTTTCGATAAGCCTGGATGAGATCACATTTATGGGTGATCCCATATCAATGATAGCTAAAACTTTCACTTTGTGTACTATGACTTCCACCTGGGTCAAATCAGTGCCAGAGTGCAGGATTGAAATTACCAAGGGACTAAATGGTCAAATTAAATTTTAAGATGAAACAGAAACGTAAGAAGAGATAGTATCTATGTTAGCTAAATCCTCAGGGATATCAATTTCACTAGGAGCAGATATCACATAATAGTCTTTAGGAGTATTAAAAGATTGGGATTGAGGCACAGGAGGTAGGTCAGCACAGGGAGCCCCTTGCCCTATGCTGACTCCTTTTTAAAATCTCTAGCTTGTTTCTTCCATCATTGAGTTTCCATATGACCCACTAGACCGCATTAGCTGCAAGGATCTTTCTTAGGTTTAGGTTTGGGTCTAGGCGGCATCACATAAAAAGGAACGAGGGTTATTAGCTGAGGTTGGGTGCACCACACCATTAGGAATATCGATCAATGCCTCTTTGATTTCAAGAATAGATATGAAATTTTTTTAAGAGATTTTAAAAGTAGTAACAACTGAGTACGAGAAGCAAATGCACTCATCACAGCCAAAATGGCATCATCTACAGTAATAAAATCTAAAGTAGTTAGAGTCTTGGCCTCATGATAAAATTTTTTAGTGAAAACTTGGATTAACTCTCCTCACTTGAATAAGATGCTCATAAAGGCTTGCTTTTGATTAGATAGAAACTTATCACTTCCAAACTCCTTAATAAGGGCGGTTTCCACTTGAGCCCACATATTGCAAACCTTAAGGTGAGGGGACCATAATTTCTTGAGCAAATCGGCTTAAGCAAGAAGTAATATGTCAACCTTTCTGTTGATTCATCTCCCTATCCATTGCTCGCTCATAAACAAATATAAAAGAATGTATGATACCTTCACCTGGCTCATACTTATCCTTAAAGGTAGGTTTGAAAGCGATGGGTTCATTGCTTAAGACGTATACACCAGATACCATGACTGGATCAGCTTTGGAGGGTTTGGACTCAGGGAATGGGCTTGAGTAGGCCTTCGGCCAACTTGTTATCATAAATGGTTGAGATTATCCTGTAAATTTTAGACCCATTGTGTATGATGGTCATTTGCAGGTGATTAAATAAATTAGAATCTCAGCGAGCATCTCTTCTTACTTATTCTCGAGTACTCCACATTTAGCAGTTAAGTGTTCAATTTAAGCTGTCAACCTTGCACTCTGAGGAGCTTTTCTTTCCGTTAACAATCACTTTAGTTACTACAATTCAATTCAAACAGCAATTTTTGATAATCACATAGGAGAGATGGGCGATTTTAATAATAAATCTAATACAACCTGGGCGAGAGTTGCATCAAGAGGTGCGCAAAACTGTGCACCAAAGGGCAAGAAACGCCCTGGAGGGGGACCAGGAACCCAAGATGCCAAGAAACCACAAACTCAGACACCATATGGGTTTATGGTATCTACTATAAAACAAGATCAATACATTTACATCCAATGTAACCAACCCCTTTCAAAGGTGGAACACGGGCTCTGACTCTTCCTTGGGGATGAGTTCCCGACCCTGTGGGAGAAAACATGCGAGGCACAGCCCTCCCTTTTCCCCTACATGGTATATGTCACCACCAACAACATGGGCTGCGGCTGGATAAATATTGGTTTCAAAACAGCTGAAGAAGAAGATGCCACATCAAAAGTCTGCATCAAAATTGCCCTTCCTAAAGGCAAAAAAATAGTGCACACCGCGCACACCAGATGGAACAAAGCAAAAACTTTGTTTATCTCATTCGACTCACTCCCTACCAACCTTCCTTGTAAGGTAATTTAGGAGGAGCTCCGCAAAGGGCTCATAGCCTACAGAGAAATTATGCAACTCAAATTACACCAATTTCGCCTGATGCCAACCCTGTGCACAGGGAAAGCTATCGCTGTGATCAACCCATTCCCTGAAGTGGAAGATGAATTATCAAGAATCCCTCACACAGCAGAGTTTCACTTTGTGGATGGGGGACAGTCATCCACATTCCAAGTTACACCAGAATGAGCACCGCATATATGCACCCACTGCGGTTCATTGGGACACAAGGAACATGCATGTCCCACGAAGGAGGGCTTAATGGAAGCAGACTACTGTGAGGAAGCCATAAACAAAAGTAACGAAAACTTCGCCAGAATGACTGACGGTCACCAACCATTCTGCTGGGGTGAAGATGGACCTTACTCCATCGTGGACCCAGTTACACATAAACAATGCAAAGCGGCACAAAAAGCCCACAAGTGGGCAGCGGATGAGGCGGCAGCACACGTGGAATCATCCATTGACCCTGGAAAAATTCAAGAGGACATTTCAGAAATAACTTAGCCAACCAATCAGAACAATATGCCCAGGTTGAAAATTTTCACAGCAACTCAACTGAGCTGCCAAATGACATCAATCATGCATACTTTGAGGAACAATTCAGCTGCAATATGGGCGAAAATGCGGTGCACAATTCTCCAAATTTAAACCCCAAAATTTCAGAACCCAATCAGCACACCACATTAAACCATCATGAGACACGTGCGGGAAAAGATAATACAAATTCCAAAAAATGCAATTTCCACAAAAAATTGGGTCAGATAAAGGGAACTGACATTGTCACTGAGAGAGTTGGAGTAAAGACACGGAGCAAGGCCAAAATGAGCCCCAGTGGGTTAGGACCAGAGGGCCCTCCCAACCACTCCTGAGGTGCCATGGGCACCTCAGTGTCAATAGGAACGTTAAACATCGCGGGAGCCAGGGCTCAAATGTCCCAAGCCAAAAATCTGGACTTCCTGCAAAAACCCCTTGTAGACATCTTGGCCATCCAAGAAACCCACTGTCTACAAGGGGAAGAAGGATCCTGGTCAGCCAGGGTCTCACCATCACGATTGGTATGGATGTCTCACTGTGGGATGATTGTCCAAAATAACAAAAAATTAAAAATTACAAACTCCTTGTCACACCTTCACAGCCGCGTCCTGGTAGCAACAATCACATGCCAAGAGGAAACAATCTCAATGGCATGTATCTATGCACCATGCACTGCAGCTGAGTAAAACAATTTCTATAAACTGTTTCAACACTCACCCTCCCACCAGATACCATCCTGTTGGGCGACTTTAACTGCTGGGATAACCCTGACATGGACTGATGGCCTAACCCCAGGGGATACCCACTGGGGCAAATCAAATCTCGCACAATGAAGGCATCCCTTGGCCTACAGGATGCCCTCCCCCCAGATCACCACTCCTTCCCCACATGACTCAGCCCAACATATGTGAGGGAGCGCTCATATCAATGAGCCGCATTGATCACATTTTTGGTCTGCATTTTAACGATCAAGAATTTCCAAATTTACAACAAAAATAGTCATTTTTTCCAAACACTGACTTGTTCCGGTGCAGCTATTGCCAACCTGAACACACACAGGTATCTCCTGGAGAAAGCTACATCAAGAAAACATAAAATTACCCAAAATATCTGACTGGGTTGAACACGAGGCCACAAACCCGGAATTCACAGTCCCATTCACTTTGGATACTTTCATAACCTGGGAAAATTTCAAAAAGGAACTAATCAACAAAACCCAACGTCTCACATCAAGTAATTACACTGCTGACACAGCCACAATTAGGCGTACCTTGGCGGAACTGGACCACCTCAAGCTAAACACCCCGAGATATGGTTATAGCTCCAACTTGGGATGCAAATGGGCGGAAATATCCGCCCAACTAAACACCCTCATCTTCAAGCACCAACACAGAATCAAAGTATCAAACAAAGGTAAGTTCATAAAGAAAGGTGAAACATGTTTGACATATTTATTCCGCCAATTCCACTCCCGCGGCAACCAGCCCACATGCACACAGGTCTGCAAGACTGATGGCACCGTGGTAACTGAACCTGAGGAGGTCAAGGTGGAAGTACACCACTATTACACCAAATTATACCGTGGTACGCTGACAGACCCACAAAAAATCACAAAATTTATACAAACCGCCAGAATTTAAGGCACACCGCCGGACTACAATATACTAAATCTAATTACATGGGAGGAGCTTTGGGATACAATCCCCGGTGCACCACGTAGGAAATGCCCAGGGCCTGATGGAATACCCTAAAAATATTACAAAAAATGTTTTCAGCAGATTGCCCCCCCTCCTATTGGCATCCATGAACCAGTGCTTGCTGGAAACACGCCTCCTACCTGGTGGCCATGAATCATATGTCATAACCTTGTATAAAAAGGGTGACAAATCGGACCTGGCCAACTGGCGTCCAATTGCACTTTCTAATACTGATACAAAAATATTAACAAAAATTTTAGCAGCCAGATTAGGCACAATAGCCTCTAACGTCCTGTCACCCAACCAGTTTGGGTTTATACCAGGGCGCTTAATCTGTTACAACATACACCCTGTTGCAAACATATGTCAGTCCCAAGCAACTGGAGCCCTGGTCTTCTTAGACCAGGAAGAGGCATATGACAGCGTTAGTTGGCCATACCTAAAGGAATGCCTACACGCTTTCAAACTCCCACCCTGATTCATAAACTGGGCGATGCTCCTTACAGAATCTGCAACCATGGCTATATGCGGCCCTGGCTTCCTAACTAGCAAGATCACACCACACAGAGGGCTCAAACAAGGGGACCCCCTCAGCCCACTGCTGTATAATTTCAGTTTTGATCCACTCCTCCGAGTAACTGACTCACGCCTCATGGGCATAACTGCACAAGGCCAGCCAACAGTTCTGATACTGGCCTTTGCGGATGACTGTGTGGCAGGTATAGCTAACAACAATGATGCCCGACAGCTGGAATGCACCCTAGAGGAATACTCCATGGTGAGCAACGCATTGCTCAACAAAAGGAAAACAAATCATTCTCTTAGGCAAGTACACTAACAACTGGGCTACAAAACCAGAGCCACATACCCCATATGAAGGAAAAACACACTCATGTTACCCTTTTTATCACCTCCCACAACCACTCCTGTCCGCCACCTTGGGATATGGCTGGAAACAGGGGGATATGCCAATGAGACAATGGATTGCAACCTACTACAGCGGGTGTCCAACCGCGTCTCCTCCCTCAAGGGAAGATCCCCAGGACTAACTGGGGCGAGTAACAGTTTCTAACTCGCTCATCCTCTCAATACTATGGTACTCTTCACATGCAATCGCCTTCTCACCCACCTTTATAACTTCAATCCGCGCACTCATCCAGGGCTGGCTGTGGCCCGGATCCCATCCTCCCATATGGATGGAAACACTCTTTGGCCCACACTCAAGAGGAGGCATGGGACTAATAGATTTTGAGACCCACGCCAACCGCATCCTGGGTACCTGGATAAAGGAAGTCCTTGCCCCAGACCTCCTGCAACAACACTGGTCCAGGGCAGAGAGGACTAAATTCGCACAGGCGCTCAAATTAACCAACCCACATAGCCCACCCAGACTATTATCATATCTTGCTAAACACCTTACTGCAACAGGCCTGCATGGAACCCCCCTCACTTCAAATGCATCCTCCGAACCATCCGCCACATGAGGTGAACCTATCACTACCACTGGTACAGTGCAGGGAAGGGGACGACCCAGACCCCACTTTGCATTACAAAAGCGAGAAGACCACCCCCAAAGATATACTCACCACAACCCCATCCATCGCCAGAGTCAACTACCTAGATGCTTTGGATATCCCCTACGACCTATCCACACAAAAGGCAATATGGAGGATGACGCACCATCCACTCCTCCTGCTGAGGGTAAGGGCCAATGCCTGGCGCTGCCTAAGAAGGACCTGCAGAACGACGGGCTGCACCCACTCCCTCCACACAACCTGCGCAGTATGTGGAGGAGAGGGCTCCATACACCACCGCCTAAAAACATGCCCCCCATCCAAAGCCATATGGCAGGAAGTCGCGCGCCTGCTTAAACTCCAAAACGAGCAGGAATTTTCTATATCAAAGAGCCTCCTCGCGCTCCAGAATGAGTCACCAATCCCATCTACCCTCTAATACCTAATGATACCCATTGCAATGTGGACAATCCACACCATTGCCTTAGATGCGTTCAAGGGCACGGTCCCAACCATCCATGGGGTTATCAACAGGTTCCACATCCACTTATTGGAGCACTTCCAAGCCTGGCTCTATGGATATATGAGGCCAAGGAAACAGGCGCTCATAGAATTGTGGTTCCCACTTTGGTTTCTCCGCACAGACCCCTTCCTTCACACCTGCTCTATAACGGGAAACCCCCTCAGAGTAACGAACCAACCCCCCATACCTGGCAGTCCCGCTGGCAACAGGGGTAACCTGAGTACCCTGGGGTGCCCAATCTTATCTATCTTTCTTTTCCACACATCTTGGTAATGCCCATCCCCTGGTTGGCTTGCCCTTAGTTAAATAACATTGCACTCTGAGTTTCTTGCTTAGATTGGTTAGCATCGCATAGATGATGAACATTATATATATATTTATATATTTATTTGAGGCTAGCCGACCAGGGGATGGACATTGCCAAAATAGAGAAAGAAAGTATCGACATGAAACCTGAGCAGGGTCAACTCTGTCATAGAAAGTTTTTTCACCTCTGGATTGGGGACTCAGATTTTTCTGGTTACGTCATGGGTAAGGTTTTCATGTTATTATACCTACTAACCGCCAATAGTTTCCTTCAGCTGGCACCCCAATCGATGTGCAAAGGGCGGGAATCAAACCCGCAACCTTCAGGTTGGTAGCCGTACACCCTACCAGCTCGCCTTCCACCCCCCTAGATGATAAACATTATAAACAGCCTTTAATAAGTTGGTTATTGAATAATTTAGGTTAGTCAGAAGGTCTTCTAGAGATAAGAAACATCCTTGAGCTATGGCTTGGATTTGGCTTTCTAATGCCTGCACTCTTGTTACCAGTAGACTTGAAGGTTCAGAAACATGAACTGAAAGCGTTGAGCCAGAGGGACCAGGGAGGTCCTAGGAGTCCTTGTAAACCGTCATGACCTGCAGGCTCAGGAGGGCCCTGTTGGCTCACAGGGCCTTGAGGACCTCGTTCACCAGTAGGTCCCAGGGTCACCAAAGGAGAACTAGATGGTCCTGGAGGTCCAGGAGGACCAACAGGACTGGGTCCACTTTCTCAAATATTATCCACAAATTGGACAAGTTGTTGAAGTAGCACGTCAAGTTCAACAAAGCATTTCTCATGTTGAGCCCGAGATTTTCCCAGTTAATTATCTCATTTTTAAGGGTAGTGAAGCGATATTAAATAGGATTAGTTATATCATTAACCTAGTGAGATACTTCTTGGCCGATGTAACCTAAGAAACCATTGTCATTTCTCACCCGATGGTTATGTAGAGAATAGGTTTTCCTCCTATTATCGAGTATGGCTTCACATATTATCCCAACCAAAGTTAAGAGCAGTCTCATAGAAAGAAGATAGCTGAGAATGGAATTGTTTCTCCAGGGTCAACTGGTGTTGGGTCTCAAGATGATGTAACCCCAAAATTTGGAGTACGTGATTAATGACAGGATGCACATACTGCTGTAGATACTGCTCTGTTCTAGCCAAATAAAATTCAGTATTTTGTAAAACCACTCTGTTATATAAGTCCATTATATTAGATGCAACCTTAGATGCTCAGTCTCGGTTAGGATGGGCATAGGGCAGAATAGCCCCCTTATTAAGCCCTTGACCGTTTCTTTCACATCTGAAGATTGAAATTGATAAGTATCTTGGTCAGGGCCCTCAATGGCCAAGTCCATAGATGCTCAAAAGTGAAAATCACTGATATTAGCAGAAGGCATCTCCTGCCTGTTGGAGTGTACCCATTGGGTGATACTCATTGATTCCTCAGAAGAGGGACTTTCTTCGCTAGATGTAATCATCAACATGAAAATATGTTTTCACCATGTAGCCTCAGAAGAAGACCTGGCAGAAAGCACCAGTATAAAAATTTTGATAGAAATTGAAATACTCAGATGTTACAAAGGCTAAGAAATATTAGTTTCATGGCTCTAGCAAAAGTGGAAACAAGGCAACAAAGTTAATATTTTGTTGCAATAATAAATTCCAATCAGAATACTGAATTTTGTTATGATTTGACCTAAATTGAGCTACGCAAGACAAAATAAGTGGTACTTTATTAGTTAAAAATGAGGGATAATTATAGGAGTAGATTTGGTAGTTCTTCATGAGAATCTTTGTGCTTCAACCGAGGTAAGATCTTTAATGATAGAGGACTGATATTGCTGATTATTAACATACTTTTGATGGTCAGATCTGATAAAGTTCTTATTAGATTGGATTAACCTTCATGTGGAGAGCTTAGCCCTTCAGATTGCTTAGCCTCATCTGTCAGAGGAGGCTGATAACTCTGAAGGGTCAATCATCAGTCTAACTGAGAATTGGATATATCTGACAGGGTTTTTAAGATCTCATTAGACTGAGACACTGAACCTCAATCTTGATTAAAATTGGTCATCGTAGTTGAATCTCTAACACATGGGGTTGACATTAAAAATACCTGAGCTGCTGTATGGAGAAGTAGGAAGCCCCTGGAAAAGTCCAGAGTAGAGCCTTAGCTGGCTCCTGGAATAATCATGCTGGGCCATGGAGTAATTCAGAACTTCTGGCGAATTTGAGTGAAAATCTGATGAAAATTGAGAAGAATCATATTTTCAATTTGTTTATCTAATCCCAACGGCTGAATTGATGGAATTCCAAAATTTTGGGACCTTTGATAAAATGAATTTATGGCAGGGGTGACCAATAGTATCAGTTTATTGGTCAATCGAGAGCAACTCGCTGATCTGATGGACAGATAGCAGGAGGAGGTGCTAGAGTATTTGACAAGTAACGAGAAGTATTCACTCAGGACAACCACAAATTTGGATATGAGAGAAATGTTATCCATAAGGTCAATACTGGGAAAAAATTTGCTGATAAGAATGAGACCAACTCGATGTTCAAAGGTGGCCAAAGCAGTAGTAGTTGAAGAAATCAGTAAACTAGTGAGCAAGGGATTCTAGTTCTGTCATTGAGTCCATGGGTGAGCCCTATCCTTATCATGAAGAAGAAGGACAGCTCTAATTGGGTGGTGATTTATTATTAGAAGCTGAATAAGATTATGAAAAAGGATTTGTATCCGCTTAATACAAATTGATGATGTGCTAGATAAATTGGTTGAAGCAAAGTATTTCTCCAAAATTAATCTAATATTGAGATATTGGCTAATCAAGTTGTCAAGAGAAGGCCAAGAAAAATGCACAATTATTACCGCGTAGGAACTTTATCAACTGATGAGGATGCCCCAGGGTCTATGCAATGCACCTGCGAAGTTCCAGAGGGCCATGGACGGCATACTAAATGACCTGAAGCTGTCATGCGTCCTGGTATACTTATACGATATAAAAATTTTTAGTAGGACATTTACTTACCATTTGCACCACTTGGAGAAAGTTTTCAAGTGACTATCAGCGGCTACCCTGAAGATCAAGACAATGAAGTGCCACTTCTTCAAGAAGGAGTTGGAGTATCTGGTATTTGTCACCAATTTTAGTAGACTGCAGCTGCAAGCCCAGAAGATTGAAGCCATAGAGCGAATGGCTGTACCAAAGAGTGTCCAGGATATCCAAACGTTCCTTGGAGTGGTCAGATACTATAGAAAATTCATTTGGGATTTTGCAAGAATTGCTGAGCCCTTATTCCATTTACTGAAGGATCCAAAAAAATGATTCGTTTGGAGGGAAGAGTTCCAGAGATTTTTTGATAAATTATGCTGGTATCTAATAGATTCTCCGATTTTATAATACACAAATTATGCTCAAGAATTAATAGTTCAAACTGATACTTCATTAACGGCGTTTGGCGCAATCTTGAGCCAAGTGGATGAACTTGGGGACAAACGTTCAGTAGCATATGTAAGCTGGACACTCTCAGCAGCTGAGAGGAACTATACCATGACTGAGCATGAATGCCTTGCAGTCATTTATGCCTGTAAATAGTTTCAGGTGTATATTCATGGAATAGCTTCAAAGTGGTGACGGACCACTCCTTATTGCGTTGGCTACACAACTTAAGAGAACCAGAAGGACAACTGGCCTGATGGCACTAAAGCTACAGGCTTAGAATTATGAGATAGTTCACTGAGCTGGAGCAACTCATCAGAACGTGGATGGGTTATCAAGGTTACCAATGGTCCAAGTGGTATACCAGTAAGCAGATGAGCTATTCCAGAGAATGGTCAACGGAGAAATTGGGAAAGAGCCCCAAGAAAACCAAGGTAAACTTTGAAAAGTGATGGAAAAAACTGAGACCATGGATGGACAAGTTTTCGAGACTTTTAAGGGAAATTGATTACTATTTCCCAAAGCCATTAGAATAAGTGGCTATCATTCAAGCAGCTCATAAGGTTGTTGGGCGTGGAGGCCTGAGGAAGATGGCTGATCATATTTGCCAGTATTATTACAGGAAGTTCATAAGAAATGATGTAGCGGATTATCTGGCTTGTTGTGTGGACTGCCAGTTGCATAAGCTGCAAAAGAACATGACTGGATACCAACTGATCCGCCTTGGATTTGCCTGGCATATTGTGTTCATGGTTATGATGGGACCATTAACCATGAGTACCAGGGGAGTCAACACATAAAGTTGTGATCAACCATCTGACAAGATGGGTGAAGATGAAGGCCCTGGTAAAAGTAGACGCTACAAGCACTGCAAGGCTTATCCTAGCTAAAGTAGTATATTGACATTGATGCACGCAGGTCTTTTTGAGCAATAATGGAAGACATTTCATGTCTCATGCGATCCTGCAATTGAATGAAATAATGGGGATCAGAGGTTTTGAGTCTGTAAATTACCAGCTTGAGACAAACGGACTGGTATAATGAGTCAATGTAATGCTAGACGTGACGCTTAGGAAGACGTTCACAGGAAGAACTTCCACATGGGGAATGTACCTTAGTTCAGTGACGTTAATGTAAAACATAAGTCATCATATGGCGATGGGAAAAACACTATTTGAGTTGCTATATGGAAGGAAGGACGCGCTGCCGCCCAATATTTCATTTGGTGGGAGAACCAACATTGGGAATGAGTGCTGAAAAGTACCAGACCCAATTGTCAAATATCCTGATTGAAATGCAATTGCAAGCATTTAATACGACCTTAAAGAAAAGAATCAGAGCAAAAACATCAGATATTAGGAACCAACCGCCCTTATCAGAATACAAAATAGGTGAAAGAGTTGCCTATTGTGATACGCATGGTTTCAGGAGAAAAAATAAACTAGATGCATTGTTGTCAGGTCCATTCAAAATTATCACCAAGATGGCAATGGACGCCTATTCCATTAAGAACACCTTGGATAGAAGGATAGTAAATTGAGTCCATGCTAAGTATTTAAAGAAGTGGATCAATGAAAAAATAATAATAATAAGAGTTCCCAAAGGACCACTGAATAATTTAACTGGTTATGTCCTGATGATTTGGTTAAGTAAAAAAGGATCAATGAACCAAACCAGATGGTTAAGTCAAAAAATAAGACCTCTGAACCATAAAAAACTGGTATATCTAAGTATACCAAGGAACTCGTTTGGGGGAATATTGAAAAGATGGATCATTGAACCAAGAAATTGGTCAAGTCCCATATAAAAAAGAAAAAAATAACAGATTGATAAAAATATAGTGGGAAAATTATTAAAAACGCACAAAAAAAAGATATATTTTTATTTTTTTATTGGTATCCTCTACTCAGGGATGATTCCAAATATGTCATCTCTTGATGCAGGGAAAATGGATTGCAGTAAGAGTAAATAACCATCAAAAATCTATGTGATATCAGCTGCTAGCTAGGGCTAGACCTACATAAAGCCAAGTTTGCTGAGTGGAGGCAGATCCCTGTGAGAATGCGACTAGTGGTAGAGAGATGGAAATGTCAGTACTTGGCAAATGTGATACCCAAGATCAGGGAGGGAAGCAACAGAACAAGAAGAGGCAGTTGGCAAATAACCCTGAGTAGTCCCAATATGGCACTGGAGCTGGAAGATTGGTATTGATTGCCTGCTGAAAGGCTTTGTCAAGAACATTGGACATAAGATCTGGCATTGAGTAAGGAATACTAGGTGGGGGTTGACAAATCATGCCCCCAATCAAAGCCAACAGGGGAAGGTACCGATGGGATGTTCCAGAAACAAGACAGTCATGCATAGAGCAAATGGCATCCTGCAAACAATGTCTACAGGCTTCTTGGAAGTGAAAGCAGAATGAGCACTGGAAGCTAGAGAGGCAGGAATCTTCGTGGCCCAACTTTAAGAACTTAGCCAGCAAAGCGAAGAGCATAGGCTTCAACGTCTTGATCTAGAATGTTTTATAGATTGGAGGGGTTCAGAGCTATGGATAGGCCTCAGTTACTTGGGTCCTCAGTTCTGCATAGGGAGTTCAGAATGTTCATGGTTTCCAATGACCAGTTCAGTTGAAAGAACAGCTGTTTTGTAATATTAGCCAAGTCAGAAAAGGAAAACCAGAAGCAAGTCCAAAATGTTGAGGAAAAATTAATTGAGAATGAAGGGCATTGCTTCTGGAGGTTCACCAATGATTGTAGAAGTATCTTAAAATGGAGCCAAATCCAGGAGAGTTTCAAATTCTAACTCAGGAATTGATGATAGAGGAAGGATTGGTTGCTTTTTGTTTAAGACTATTGCTAACCTGGTTTTTTCAGGGTTTATACCATTTCTGGTAATTCCATGGAAGGACTGGCCATGGGTACTTGACTGGGATTATGAGTCCTGGAAGGACCATAGAAGATGTTCCGTCATGCAGATTAACTCATCAGTTAGAAGATTTAAAGGTCTTTATTAGACATGCTATCAAGAAGTTGTTGGTACTGAGACTCTGAATTTGAGATATGATCTGAATGATAGGAAAAATGTCAGACTTTTATGATAGTTGACTTTATGCACTCTGGAACCAGTTAAGCTCTAATTTTGGGGAAATTAATCTTTAAGTTAATGAGATAAACTCTCCTGAGAAGAATTAAGAATGATATGAGCCAAGAAGTTATTATGAGAAGATAACAAAAAGAGATAATATAAATGAGTATTCTTAATTAGGCCACAAAACAACATCATTGGCAAGAATCCCCTGTTGAAGACGAGGAAAAAAAATTGAGGATTCCAGACCAAGAATTCCGAAATGGGACAGCAGGTCATATGCCCTGACAGGGGAAAAGGGATCACAGTATTAATATTGTCACAAGTAAATTGATCATCCCAGCATGACAGAAGGTTGTGGGGACCGCACTCTGAGTAGGTCGTGGTAGTAAGGAGGAAGAGGAAGAGAGCCGCATGCTAAAGGTCATTCTGAGCAGCGTTGAGTACTTATTGACCTTACTCCACTTAGACTAAATAAGTGTTCTAATCTAGTGTCTAAAGTGGTATTCTCCTGTACCAATCCTTTTCTTGCTGGAAATCTAGGCAAGAGGGGGATCTGTTGGGATTTTTGCCCACATTCCCAGCTGACTAGATTACCAGGGGCCGCTAGGGGATAATTTCCTATAGCAAAATGAATTGAATATTGGTTGACCCCAATTTTGGGTTAACAATGTTTGGGGGATTTTAGGTAATTCGCTTGTTCAGATCCATCAGGGATCAGTCTGGGTGAATGCTTAAGATATTGTTGAGCAGAGTTGCTGACAAAATGGGGGCATCTGATAGTTGATCAATGATTAACTATCAGTTGTACTGATTGGGATTGGTCAGGTTTCATCACCAACCAATTGGGAATTTAAGGAGCAAGTTGTGAGGCAAGTGATGCCACCCGCAACTAGCAAATCAATATGTTGGTTCACAACCTGTCTTAATGGGTAACAAGTCCATTACATAAGCAGGTCGCTTGTCAAAAATGTTTAGTTCACTGAGATCAAGTAGAAAACATTAGGGACACGTTTTCTAACTCTTTCTGTTTTAGGTCTTGAGTATGTCTGATGATGTAATTCTAACCAGAATGGGGAAGACCATCACTGATGAGATGATGAAGAGTAATTTAATGGCAATGGCTGCCATTTTATCGCTGAGGCGCCAACTGAAGGCTGGGCACCAGATTTACTCTATAAATTCTCTTAAGAATTCACTTAATAAAAACATACTTTAACGGAATTCACTATTAGTTCTATTCATCTTCAAGTGATTTTATTGCTGTGTGCTTTAATTAGAGACTCTTTAATAGGATAAAAAGTAAGGATTGAGGATCCTAGAAGAGAATCTGAGCCAATATGGGAATTGTTGCCAAATGTGTGTCACCAGAAAGAGGCCATAAATGAGGATCTGAGCGTGGATCAAGTTAGGCGGATAAGGGAATAAACCCCTATGAGGACATCTAGAGTATTTTGAGAGGGAATACTAGTCAAGCATTGGATAAAATCTATTGATCCATTCAACTTTGATTAATAGTCTTCATACTAGTATCAATCATAAAACATATATCATCAGACAACGTGAGGATTGCAAATATTTAATTTATATTAGCTATCAAATTTAGGGGTTAATATTTGTAAATAAGCAGTGAAGCCGCTAGATTTTTAACAGTAGCCTATTGTGATACTCATAATTTTGGACAAAAAAGATAAGCTGAATGCTTTGTAGTCAGGTTTGTTTGAAATTATTTTCAAGTCAGCTGCTGAATCCTACACAATCTAGAACATTGTGGATGAAAGTGTATTGAATTAGGTTCATACAAAATATCTTAAGTATTGGATCAAGAAGAAAAATAAGTGAAAAGTTTTTAACGACCTTTAACCTAGAAAAAATAGGACAAGTTTTGATTTGATCAAGTCCCAGGTGGGGGCAGCTGAACCGTGGTAGGTGATCAAGTCTTAAAAATAAGCCACTGAATCACAATAGCTGGTTAAGTTCAAAAAATGAACCGCTGAACCAGAGTAGGCGAAATTAAAAGATATATCTCTGAACCTAATAATAGGTTTAGTCCCATTGAAAAAAATAACATAAGGAAATACAAAAAATAAAGTTAAAAAATCATAACGGAAAAATATATAAAAATAATAAAGTGCAAAAAATATATCAATTTTTTTTATTTGTCATCATCAAAAAGGATCTGGTTTGTGCCCATATGTTATTGGAGGGAACAACTTGGGTTGCCACTGGGTTTTATGCAAGTAGTCCCAAGGCGCTGAAAGAAGAAAACCACATTTTTAGATTCAGGATAGATGAAACTGGATTCTCTGGGAGTAGTCCCTTAGGAAATGAAGCCCAGCCTGGGGAATACAGGGAACAAGTATTGGAGAAGCTGCCCAAGAAGATCCTTTAAAAATGATGAGGTGTCATATAACCATAACCTGGGGGAAAATATGCTTTATTGACCTTTTTATTGGCAAGAATACCTGAACTAGGCTGGCACAGCATGTGGCTGTGGTAATTGCACTCTGCGGAGGCAGTAAAAGGAGAACATGGAATGGAAATGCGCAAAGAAGAAGGACTAAGCTGAGATGCATTAAGAAAGTAAAGGAGATGGACCAAGAGCACTCCAAATTTAAACCATGCTGGCAGATTCAGTCAGAATCATAGAGATGTATATCTCCAGAAAATATATATTGCAGGATAATCTGGCAAGTGGAATGTATGTATTGGATTTTTTGCCCACATTACCAAGCTTCATCAATTAAATTTTTTATGCTGATCCACTAGGGGATGAATCCCACTAGTGGATGAAGTTATCAATTAAATATATATGATAACTATTGTTCAGAAAACTTTTCTTTCTCGTTGCAAACACTTTTGCAACCCATTCAATTCAAGACTAAATCTAGTTTGATAATCTCATAGAGGGGATTATTCTGCGCTCATGTCTGGGAGCAGTTGGGCAAGCAAGGCAAGAGGAGCAGGTGGAAGGCCCGCGGCCTCTAACGTTCAAAAACGCCCCGGAGAATCTGGCAGAATAGAAAAAATCTAAAAAAAACTGGTGGTCACAATTTCCCCTAGAGATACTCGCGTGGCAAGCACGATGCAACCAGTACATTAACACGCCACACTCCCAGCCACTTTCGTCGGTGGAATTTGGAGTCCGTGTGTATCTGGACATCCAAAATATGGCCTTATGGGAAAAATTTTGTGAAGATGTACACAAAATTTTCCCAACCGCGGTGTACGTTGCACCTCACTCCATGTTGCACAGTTGGCTGGACCTAGGTTTCAAAAGCAAAATAGCAGCAGATGAGGCTGCAGTGGTGCACATAGTGGTCAACCTCCCCAAAGGGCAATGGGTCATCAAGACCAAATGCACCAGATGGACAAAATCAAACTAAATTTTCCTCACGTTTGACTTTTTGCCTACTATAGTAAAACGTGACATTTTGGAGCAACACCTGAAAGATGGTCTCGCCATATATGGTGAAATACAATCTTTTGCAATGCGACATTTTATGCTGATGCCACACCTGTGCACTGGCAAAGCAATCGCAGTTCTGACCCCAACTGAGGAGATTACAAAGGACCTAACCCAGATCCCGCACTCCACCTTTATTGACATCACAGGGCATACCACCCACCCATTCCAGGTAACCGTGGACAGCGCACCCCCCATTTGCACCCACTGTGACGCGTTCAGCCATAAGGCGCATGCATGCCCCATCAAGGAGGGCGTCACATTTCCAGAGCACCCCTCAGCGGCCATGGCCAGCGGAGAGGCGCACTACAAACCAACTGCAAGCACCAAGGAGGCTTTCCCATGGGGAGCATAAGGCTGCTACCTATTAGTAAAGCCCATCTCCCCGCAGGAGCAGAAGAAGGCCAAGCAGGCCCATAGGGCCGTGGCCAAGGAAGCGGCCAAGGCCACCACCACCATCCCACACTCACAACGCCAGGAGGACATGGAGACCTTTGCGGTGGAAGCAACTTGGGAATCCATCACCCAATCAGATTGGGAGGCCTATGCCAAGCGGGCCACTCAATCTGAGGATCTGATGGGAGATTTGATCTCACCCAATCACTGCACCCAAGCTCCAGTTGAAACTGACTTGGGACCTATCCTAACTGAAAAAAAAATTTTCCCGCTTGACGGTGCACCAAACTTATCCGCACCGCAAAAAATTCGTCCGACGTCAGGAAAACAAAAAGTGAAGGCCAAAGCCAATGCGACTCTTTCCACAAAAATTAACAAAAACCCCGATAGCATTGCTGCTAACAACTGCACTGCTGTGAAAGCCCGTGGGGACCTGGAAGAGGCTGGTGGGCCCAGGGGCCCACCCCTCGCACCTAAGGTGCGATGGGGGAAACCTTCACTCTAGGGATGCTGAATATCGCCGGACTCAATGCCTCCCCATCCTGGGCTAGGAAACTGAGTTTTTTACAAAACAATTTACCCGTGGATATCCTGGCCATCCAGGAGTCCCACTGTCCACGAGGTTCTGAGGAAGCTTGGAAAACAATGCTCCTACCATCCCTATCCTTTTGGTCGAAGCACCGTGGGGTGCTAATTTGGAAAAACAATTTTTTCAAATTCACATCCTCAGAAACATTCCTAAATGGCCAAGTGCTCGTTGTCACCTTCTCATGGGCTGACGTTGTGCACACAATAGTCAACATTTATGCCCCAAACGGTGCACATGAGCGTCAGGAATTTTTCTCATCGGTCAAATCCCTCCTGCTACCCCCCAATTCTTTCCTAGTTGGTGACATGAACTGTTGGCTAACCTCACCAACAGACTGGTGGCTGCTGTCACCCCATGCCCCACAAGGTCATGTAGAACTATGCATTCTAAAAGCCACCCTTGGGTTAATGGATGCACTGCCGTGACATGCCCCACTGCTCAAAAACATGATGCATCCCCACGTCCATAACAGCCAATTAAGGTCCATGACCCTCATTGACCTTATTCTAGCGGCGAAATTCCAACCCCACATCTCCCACTTCAAAACAACGAAAATGGAATTCTTCGACCACCAACTGGTCTCAATAACATACCACTTACCCGTCACAGTTACAAAGGCCCCACATTGGTGCAAAATCTACCCCTGAGCTCGCATCGCCAGGATTTTCCACATGGGTGGAAGAGGCAACTTTGGCGAAATTGTTTGTTGCACCATTTTGCGTGGACCCCATTTCCACATGGGCAACTTTCAAAGAAGCCACCATCTGCCACTATCGCCATCTCTCCTCCAGGCGCTCACGAGCCACATTGGCAGTTATATCGTGCACGCTGGCAGAATTGGCCCACTTGGAGTCCAACATTCCAGCCACAGGATATAGCCCTGCATGGGGCCGGAAGTGGGTGGAGGCAGCCGCCCACCTCAACACACTCGAAAGGCAACACAAACATCAGGTTTGTGTCCAATACAGGGCCACATGCATCACTAAAGGTGACAAGTGCACCGCATACTTCTTTAAAAAAATTTTGCACCACGCCAGAGCGTGGCCTGCACACAGGTGCGAAGATTGGATAATTCCATTGCGGACACACTGGCTGAAGTGGCAATCAAAACGCAAAGATAATACTCTGAGTTATACTGAGCAAACCAATTCAGCCAGCCGAAATGGCAGAATTTCTCAACCAAGCTCATATCCGCACCATTTTCTGTACTCGGAAATAATGAATTTAATTACTCCAAACAAATTATGGACAGCCATTTGTGGTGCGCCAAACTGAAAATGCCCAGGCCCAGATGGCATTACATATGAGTTCTACAAAAAATATTTTAAATATATATCCCCACTGCTGCTAGCCTCACTCAACCAAAGCCTGTTGGAAACACGCCTCCTACCAGGAGGACATGAGGCCTTTACTGTCACACTCTTCAAGAAAGGGGATAGGCTTGACTTAGCCAACTGGCGCCCCAGGTCTCTAACAAACACTGACACCAAAATTTTAACCAAAATCATGGCTAACCGTTTAGGGACTGTAGCATCTGCCACCATCTCCCCAGAACAATTCAGTTTCATCCCCAGAAGTTCGATTTTAGATAACGTGCACTCTGTGGCTAATGTGTGTCAGTCCACAGCCTCTGGGGCACTTGTATTCTTGGACCAACAAAAGGCCTATGATAGAGTAAACTGGGAATACCTAAGGGCCTGCCTCCATCAATTTCGCCTACCCCCCGCTTCATAAACTGGGTGATGCTGCTCACGGAATCTGCAACAATGGCAGTGCGTGGCCCAGGCTTCCTAACGGAAGTAGTATGCCCTCAAAGGGGCCTGCGACAAGGGGACCCCCTCATCCCACTCTTATACAACTTCAGCCTTGACCCACTACTGCGAAATGTGAATGCCCACCTCACTGGGGTCCATGTGCCAGGCCAAACCCCAGTCAAGATGATGGCATTTGCAGATGATTGCGTGGTGGGGGTGTCTAATAACAAAGATGCACGCGCGCTTGAAGCCCTCATCCAGGAATATTCCCGGGTAAGCAACGCGGCGCTGAACGCCTCCAAAACCGAAATCATCCTCCTTGGTCAGTTTCAGAACTGCTGGGCCCCAGCAAGTAGTTCCCAACCTGGCCCATCTGCTCGCCCACGTCCACGCCTTACTAACTCAACACACACCGCTCCACTGGTGCTCCCCTTTGTGCCACGTCCTACCATAGGACCGGTACGCCATCTGGGCGTGTGGATGGAGGCAGGTGGATATGCGTCAGCAGTAATGGAGTGCCATATACTGGACAACGTGACGAAGCGAATCGCCTCTCTCAGAGCCCACCCTACTACCCTCACTGGCAGGGTTGTTCTTGCCAACTCTATGCTCCTATCCAAAGTCTGGTTAAGAGCCCACGCCATCCCCTTCTCCCCAAGCTTCTTCAAATCCCTGTATGCTTTGCTACAAGGATGGCTTTGGTCAGGCCGCCCTCCACCAGAACGGCTAGAGGTCATGTTTGGCCCTCATCATCATGGTGGCATGGGCCTGCTTGACTTCAAAGCCCATACTGCCAAGATCCTGGGCACCTGGATCGCGGCCGTCACCGCTCCTACACTCCCATCCCAACACTGGTCCTGCGCGGCCCGCTCCAACTTCTCCCAAGCCTTGGGCCTCAACAATCCATCAAACCCACACTCCCTGATGAAATACCTCGCATTACACACATCGGCCACAGGTCCTCACGGGACTAAAACCCACTACAAACGAATCCTACTCTCCATGCGAAGCGCAGAGTGGAGAATTCGTATTAGTGGACATACAACCCAAAGAGGCCGCCCCTCTCCTCAGTTCACACAAGAGGTACAGGGGCTACCCATCCATGATGGCGTGATCCCCATTCGACCCCAAGTCCTATCCAGGGTGGATTACCTGGACATGATGGACATCCCTTATTCCACTGAGACCCAAAAGACTATCTGGAAATATGCACATCATCCTCTGTTGCAGCCTCAAGCCCGCTCCCATGTGTGGCGCTGCCTGAGGCGGGTGTATCGTACAGCTGAGCGCTCTAACGCTTTACACTCATCCTGTGTTGTGTGTGGCCAGTATGGAACGCTGTTCCACCGACTGGAGAAGTGCCCCACCTCTAAAGTGATATGGCGCGAAGTCCAACGTCTGCTAGGCCAGGATCAAACGCATCCCTTCAGTCTGTCAAGAGATATGTTTGCTTCATCAATGGCCTCCCCCCCCCCCCCCCCCCCCTCCCACCCTCCCTCCGTGCTCTGGTGGTTGCAATCGCCATGTGGACTATCCACACGATTGTCTTGGATGCCATCGCAGGCTCCATCCCCACCCTCCCTGAAGCTGTCCACAGATTCCGGTCTCATCTGGTGGACCACTTTCAAGTGTGGATGTTTGGATATCTCCCACTGCGTCGCCGACAGCTGGTCTCCTCCTGGTTCCCAGTCTGGTTCATCATATCAGACCCCTTCCTCCACACGTGCTCAGTAGTGGCTACGGCCCCTTCACACGTTCCCTCCTCCTCCCCATAAGTGGCGTTCCCGCTGGCAACAAGAGATAGTATCGCGTCTCTGGGGTGCCTCCCCTGGTACTAAGTTTTGTCTCATCTGAGTTATATTCAGAAGTGTCCATCCCATGGTCGGCCTTCCCCGCAATAAATTAATTTAAACTATTGTTCAGAAAATATTCCAATGGTTATCTATTGATCTTCCAGATTATTATCTTCGAGAATGATAAGTATTTTGTTGGGAATGATCCCAACAATAAACAATTGATTAGGGTGTCAATTTCATTATTGATAACTTGATTGACTTGTAGGAGTTGATTATGTTTAGTTGACAATTGACTAAGGTTTTTATGAGTTGCTGGCAAGTAATGCCGCCTAGCATATAGCAATTTCTAGATAACCTTTTCTGTATTACAATAATATGTCTATGGATAAAAGTCCCAATACCTAAGCAGGTTGTTACCAAATAAAGGCAAATTAATCGGAGTTGGGTGAAGATGTTGGGACACGTTCTTTATTTCAAATCAGAACAGGTCACAGTCAAGTAAGGAAGAGAAACCAAATAGATTTGATGAAAAAAATCATTGTTTTGCACGACCCAGGAGGGTAAATTCATTGGCAGCGGCCGCCATTCCTAATTGGGGTGCCAACTGAAGAGTTGTGCGCCAAATATACTATAAACTCCCCTAGGTTTTTTATAATAAAGCAGATAGAGTAGGTAGTTTAGATACTTTTATATTTAGATCGTTTTTTCTCTTGTGATTAGAGTTGTTAAGGACAATAAGATCCTTTGTCTATATTATTGCTATCTCCAAGGTTTCTGAATGACAAGAAGGAAGAAGAACCTCTGAACCTTATCCTAGGTTAGGTTCTATCAGACGAATTAGGGAATATGTCCCTACAATTCAAGGAAAAGTCAATGTTAGAACAAGCACCTGTTGGCATTTGACCTTTTTACTATCATGGCTATCAGCTCAACAAGATATTGTAACAAATGGGATCCCAAGGCCCTATTTGCCACCTCAGCATATATAAGCCTGAATCAGAAGAGAGTCACCTCAATCTTCTGAGCATCAGGGTTGCATTAGCATGCAAATCCCCTCTTAAATGTCCAATGGAATGGTTGAATTCGCTGCATTTGGGAGTCCAAATATTACTCATGGCAATATCAAAATACACAAAATATGCTGACCCCTGGTCAAGGTCTGGAGGATCCAACCTGCCTCCTCTCACCACTCAGCTTCAATAGGCTGCACTCTACTACAACCTCATAATGACCCCAACCTTTTTGTGTTGTGAAACCACTTTCCATGGCCCACTGGATGTTGAATGCTCTCTACTAACCCTGGTTTATTGTGACCTGGTCCCCAAACAATAAATTTAAAAAAATAAGTTTATAACAGCGATAATATAAGCAAATGAGCTTTATTCAAAAAGGAGACCATAATAATGTAGAATTCATAAGTGAGGTAAGGGAAAAGCATCCTCACTTGTTAAATAGTAGACCTGCATTTGCTACATGAATTAATAGGAGGTGGAAGTTGAGTCAGTAATGGCGTATGGCTACCAATCTGATGGTTGCAGGTTTGATTTCCGCCCTTCGCACATCAATCAGGGTGCCAGTCAAAGGAAGCGATTGGCGGTTAGTAGGTCTAATAACACGAAAACCTTACCCATGACATAACCAGAAAAATTTGAGTCCTGATCCAGAGGTGGAAAAACTTTTCTGGGGAGTTGACCCTGTTCAGGTTTCATGTCATTTCTTTCTTTCTTTCAATAATGCCTGTCCCCTGGTCAGCTTGCCTCGGTTAAATAAAAATACATGAATTAATAATAATTTAGGCATGTGCAAGGCTTAACAAATAAGGCATTACATCTTTTATCTGCTAACAGATTTAGGAAACTAAATTAAAATAAATACGTCCTATAAATTGATATTTGAATATTAACAATCCAAAAATGTATCAGCTCATCAAAATAAGCAAGTTCAAAAAATTGAGATTAGCAATTGTCATTGTATTGGTTTCTCTAAAGTCCCAACCTTTTTTTTAGTATTAGATGGTCCCACCTAAAGTCCCAACCTTAAGAAACCCATGTATGATCACTGATTGTTACATATATAGTAGTCTTCATACTACTATTGCCCATTTATAATTTTTTTAACAAGTCTAACAATGCACATTAAAGGAACCTGTGCAGTTGAATAATGGAGCCAAAGCAAGTACTATTCATAAAGAGGAGACAAATCCTGAATTTTACCATTTGGTGCTCAAATGAGCCACAAGCTCTTAAAGTTTCAACAACTAGTAAATAAGAATATTCTAGCGAAAAATAGTCCCAATTTTATTAATATAAATCTCCAGTACAACTCTATAGGGAATTGGATTGCTCAGAATAATTTGTTTACTCAATTTATTCGCCTAATAGCTCATATTAAGTTCATGAAGCTATGGCAACCCCTCAGTGGAATAGGCCCACTGGCCACAAAGTCCACTCAAGCATATACTTTTGTGTAGTGCAAAACTCTTAAGAGAAACAGACCCCTTTTTATAGACCTGAAGGGAGTTCTAGGGATGCTAATATCTACTTACATTCACCTACTAGGAAGTAAAGTAATTAATTGAAGTGCAATCTTTTAAGACGGCTGATTGGATCAAATGTGTCAAATCCTTACCACATGGATTTATCATCCCTACTATCAAAGTTAGCATCCAAAATTTAGCCCATTTAGAATTTAAAGAATCTTGCCAGTTTTGTTTGACTAAATCATCATTTAGCCAAATAGAGCTCTCCACTGCTTACCATGAGTTCTTTATTGTCTCCATTTTACTCCAAGTGGCTTTAATTTTAGGAGGCGGTAAGCTAAAAAATAACGCTTGTTTTTAAGCCTTGGTGATATTATTCTATTTTTTTTATTTAACTGAGGTAAGCCAACCAGGGGATGGACATTACCAAACTAAAAACTAAAACTAAAATTAACGTAAATAATTGATTTAAACAAAACACCCAAATGAGCAGATTGAATGAAACACACCAAACAAACAACCAAACAAGTGGGAAGCAGAGACCACTTATCCATCTATGGCAGAAGGGGAGGGGGGATTGGGGGGCTCATCTTTGGCAGCAGCTTTCTCATCCTAGAGTAGGGTACATGTCAAGGTGGATAGTAAGGGCATCAGGGCATCAGTGGCATGTGGGTTAATATATCTAATGATTGGTACTTCCAAGAAATTTCCAACTACGAAAATGGCAGTGATATATTTGGCTAAAGCTTTTTCAACTTTAATGTGGGCATCTGGTAGTTTGATAGATACTAGAGTATTGGTTCATGTAATCTTAGCTTTTGGATTCCGTGCTACAGTTACCACATCCTTGATAGCATTGTTGACATTTTTGTGCAATTGATTCATATTAATTTTACTTTTTAGAGTTATATTTATGGGGATAACAGGAGGTGGAATTCCTCCTGAGAGCATCGCCACTGATTTGGTGGCAGCTTTGCGGAGGGGATGACAATCTGATGTGTCAGAAGCTTCTACTGTAAGCTGGTGGTCGGTGTAGAATGGTTTAGCATTTGGCTGTGGGGTATATAAATGAGGGGGAATTCTGCGTCCCATTTTATATTACAGAACCGGTTGACTTTCAGAGATGGTTTTTCAGTGACTTTACCTGATTCATCAATTTCAGACAATAACTCTCATGGGTTTTGATTGAATTGAATTGGGGAATCAGCGTATAGTAGAGGATTGGTTGATTATTTGGAGGATGTATGGGATCAAACTGGGGTCCAATCCTGTTCTTGACTGGGTGGAGCATTTGTGGAACTGGGGCGAGGAAGTGGCTGATTGGTGGCTGTTGTGCCGCTGCAGCAACAGGCTTTGGGGGAGGGGGAGGTAGGATCATACCCCATTCTGGAACTGGTGTGGTGTGGGTGGTGGATTGGGGGTCAGTGGGCGAAAAATCTGATCCATTGGAACTAACTAAGGAGGGTCACTTGCGTTTTGAGTGGTCCAAATTGAAACAGGATGGGCAGATCATCCGCCCGCCCTTGACGCAGGCCCCAAACAGATGGTCAGGGGAAAAGGAATGATGGTGTAAGGGGGAATCAAAACAGCGATTTTACTAAATTCAGGGCTGATTGTGGCATATGCCTGAGTCCCAGCGAGACGTGTGACCTATTTGGGACCACAAATTGTAAGATGGGGTTGGAGCCATAGGCTTCCAAACTGTCCATCAGCTCCTGGTGGAGCACTGCAGGGGGGAGGTGGGTGGGCAAACCAGCATGCTGGACCACCAAAGTGGTGTCCGCTGGGAGCCAGGTCTGAATTGTGGGAAGAGGGGTACCCTGGAATACCAGGGGCACAGTTGCCGCAGTGGCAGCATTGGCTTCACAGGTGAAGCTGAGGTCAAAAAACCCCCTATAGGGGTAGAAATCTATAAAACTGTCAGGATTCATCACCGCCTGTGCCATTTCAATAATGGCTTGGTCAAGTTACAGGAAAAGTATCCTATAGTCACCCTTAGGCCGTAGCACATGTTGCTCTGGGGGAGCAACAGGGCGCAGCGAGGTACCACTTGTGTATTAGCAGTGGCGTCAAAATCCTTGGAAGGAACGAATCATCTCAGGAGTTTGATATGACTGGGTAAGCCAGTCTAAGTGCGTTTTCCTGAAAGACAGAAAATGGCGGGGGGGGTTTCACCGCTGCCTCAAATTGGAGCATCTGGCAGAGGATCTGATGGCATCAGAGCAAAACTATGGTGGGCGATTGAAGTTACTTTCTTGTTTTCCATTTAGTTTGCTCAGAGTTATGCCAAGCAGAAAGAGTTTTGTCTATTCTATTTATTTTTATAGAATAGTTATATTTATTTTTGGTTCCAAGTTAACCTAAAAATCTTACAAAATTAGTCAGGAGTACTAATAATCAGACTACTGCAGTATTGTTGAAATCCTAGGAATAAGCACCTGTGAGAAAAACAATGTCAGGTCTAAACAGTCGTCACACCTACACCTGAACATTACCAAGACTGATCAAACAGAAACTGGAGGTGTCTCTAGAACCAGAGGACATGATCAACTAAGGATTCCTGAGGCACTGTGACAAAGTGGTGTTCCTGCCAGGGATGAAACCCCAGAACCTATAATTAATGTATCAAATTACCACCATTTACTTTTAAGAAAATGCGTAAAACAGAACCTTAAGAAATTAGATTGTGGACCTATTGATGAATGGTTGGAAAACTTCAATTTTTGGAAAGTTAACTATGGGGTAGGTCCCAGCAACATTTATGAGAAGTGACCATCCTTCACACTAGAGCCACTTGAAAATGGCATAGTGCCAATCTACCTTCTAAATCTGGAATCAATGACAAGCTCACACCCACTACAAAGAAAGAATTTCAACTTCACAACATTGTGAGATATTCCATCATCTTCATTTCCTAACTTTTCTAGCTTTATTTATATTTACCGCTAGAACTTAAGATCTTATGGTCCTATGGGGCAAATCACCTACCAGCACTGTGAGGTAGTCAATCAGCAGTTCTCAACTGGTTCCTCAACGCCCTCTATAATACATATCTGGAAGCCATATATGTAGCACAACTAACTTTTGTAGATCAAGCTACTGTCATGGAACGTTCTGATAATTTTATTAAGAAGCACCTGAAACTCTTGGTGAGTTACCACCCAGAACCCAAGCCAGAATAACGCAGGCACAGCTGTTCAAATTGACGTGTTGAGAATAAGTAAACCAGCATGAAGGCCATCCATGGGTGCTTAGACCAGAGATCATTTCACTTTTTGATTTAAATAAGCACTTTAAATAGAAATTTTGGGATTTTATCAAGATATGAAAAAAGAGGGAAATTTAAGAAAATGAAGCAACAATGGTACCTGTTGGTGACCACTGTTTATAAGCTCGCTGGGAGATAATTTCATCATTTGTGAACTACCATCAGGAATAAATTAGAACCAAGTTGCCAGATTGGGTTCCCAGACCTAATTTTCAACTGAAATGGGTCCAGACTTCTTAGCCAAATTCATTTTGGGCTCATTACTCAAATTTATTTTTTTGTGTGCATGCATTTGCTATGGTAGTGACATTTTTAGCGGATGCCAGGTTGCACCCAGGACCAAGCCACAAAAGGCTGGACCCAGTTGGTGGGACAGGGATGATCGCCCCTGTCACAGTTGGGGTGGGTGTGACATTGACACAATGGTGGGATCTCGTTGGGTTTGTGGTTCTTTGCACAATTTTACCATCTCTTGAAAAACCCTCTAAATGTTTTCCACCAGCTCTTCAGAGGATAATGACTGGAGAGGCACTGCAAATCTCTGGGGGTATGCCTTAACCCACCTCTCATCCACCACATGGACCATATCGCCCTGGGTGGTGCGAGGAACAGGTGCCAACCTCCGCCCCTTTTTTGAGTGGAACAAAAATTGCTCCTAATCCAAATGGAGTGGTTCCTGTCCAATACTTACATCACCCTTCCTTTTAGAAAAGGTGAAGCACCACTAATGGTGAACTGATCCTGTGCAATATTCTTGTAGGCCTTGAATTTTGATAGCCATAATCATAGCGACTTTAGGAGGGCGAGGGGCTTCAGGGTGTGCCATATGGAATGCTATCACCAATTCATGACAGTTGGCATGATCACGAGAACTGACCCAGCTGTTATATATGAAGGGAAACCCTTCCAAGCTTAAGGTATTGAATGAGCTGTGGAACTGGTGTGATGCCAAAATTTCATCCACCTCAGATTTGACTGACTCTTCCAAAATGACGGGTTCAGGATCCTTGGGTGAGTTATTGAAAAAGGAGAAAGATGGGAGGCGTGGAAAACTGGGTGCTATTTCCAGTGGGGAGGGAGTGCCAACGGAATGAACCATTACCCAAATCTTCAACAACCTCATGGGGACCTGAACGCTTACGGGCAAATTTTCATGAGGGGCCTTGATGTGCAAGTGGTGGGCGTTGAGCATTACCTGCGAATCTATCTTTAAATTGGGAGTGGGCAGGCGCTTTTGGTCAGCAAATTGCTTATAGTTCAATCATTTTGGTAAGGTGTTCATGAACCAGAAAATGACTAGCCCGGATTTGTTGAACATACTCAGCTGCTGCGGGAGCCTTGGGACGAAGACAGGGACTAGATGAAAAAAGGATTGTACCCCAACGTTGCTTCATATGGAGATATCCCTGTGGAGGTATGTGAGGCATTATTGTAGGCAGCCAAAGCCAATGGGAGATTATTCGCCCAGGTGTCCTGTGCAGCAGTGGCATAACACCAGAGGTACTGCTCCAGTATTTAATTAACACGTTCTGTCTGGCCATCTGATTGTGGATGATATGCCGTGGATTGTCATGGTTGAAATTTCAGAATGGACAGAAGGGACATCCAAAAGCGTTAAGTGAACTGTGGGCACCTATTTCTCACAAGTTCCCAGGGGTAAGCCAATCATAGAAAAAACGTGGCGGACAAACAGGCGAGCAGTTTCCTCTAAGGTAATAAAGGTTGAGCAGGGGATATACAAAGCAAATTTGGTGAACTGGTCTACAATGACCATAATTGCATTGTAACCATTTGAGGTAGAGAGCTCGACTATAAAGTCAACTTAAACTGATGTTCATGGTCCCTCATCCTGTTGCAGCAGATGGATAAGTCCGTTTCGCCCAGAGTGGTTTAAATTTTGCATGTGCACAGGTCACGCAACTTGCTATCCAACTGGGAATATCTTTGGAGATTCTAGGCCAATTGTATATTCGTTTTATCAAGTTGAGACACTTTTTCATGCCAGGATGAACAACCGCCAGTGGATCATAATGAGCTAGAATTACTTCAGTGCGAAATTGGGGAGGAACCTACAACTGAGAACAAAACATAATTCCTTCCACCCCCATTGAGTAGTAGGAGTGCTTGTGCCCCAGATCCGCAAGCTGCACCAACAGCTCCAAGCCTTTATACAAGTCAACTGGTGAGCCAAAGCCCGAGCTGACAGAGGGGCGGTCAGGTTAAGATTTTCTGATAAAATTACAGGTGGGGCAAAGGATAAGATTTGGTTTTGCGGAGACACTGTGGTGAGCTCTGACTCCTCCACCTCTGTGGGACATAAGGCGGAGTTCTGGCTCAGAAAATCAAGAAGAACGTTCAGTGATCCCTTTGCAAACTTGTACTTAAAGTTATAGCTGCATAGGTCAAAGTAAGTCTGGGCTTGACTGTGTGTCAGCTTATGCAGTTTATGGAAGTACATAAGGACTTGGTGGTCCATCTGCACTGTCACCTCATGTAAAGCGCCCTACAGGAGGTACCACCAATGTGTTAACGCCCATGATACAGCTGCCAGCTCCTTGTAATAAATATCCCAGTTCTGTCCTGTGGACAAAATCTGCGGAAAAATATGCTACATGATGCTCCACAACCTTGTGTTCCTGCAAAAGCTACTCCCACTGCAGCCAAAGTGGCTTCACATGTGACAATGAAGGGTTTGGTTGCGTTGGCATGCTTGGGCACTGGTGATGACACAGATACCTGTTTGATAGCTTCAAATGCCTGCTGGCATTCTGCGGTCCAATGGAATGGGACATTCTTGCCAGTGAGGGGGTGCAACGGCGCAGCCAAATATAAGAGGGTGGGAGAAAAATCTTTAGGAAATAATAGTGCCCAAAAAGCTCCGCAACTGCTTCTGGGTCTTCAAAGTGGACCAATCAAGAATGGCTTCAAGGTAGTAGGGAGGAATTGCATAACCATATTTAAAAATAAAATTTACTCAATAATGTAACCTCATCATGAAAAACTTGCACTTCAATGGCTTCACATATAGGCCCACATTGTGCAGAGCGGCAAACACAGCCTATAAATATATGGCGTTTTGTTCAGGGTTTGGGGAGTGAAACAGAATATTATCAATGTAAGCAACTGCACACGTGTTGCGCAGATCACGCAGCATATCATTAATCATCCGCTGGAATGTGACAGGTGCCTTCTTTAGCCCAAAAGGCATGACATGGAACTGGAATATGCCCTGACTTGTTCAAATAGTGGTAAGCCATTCCTGATCTTTGGCTACCCATATTTGGTTAAAGGCGTTTTCCAGATTGAGTTTCAAAAATACTCTCAATTTCACAATTTCTTGGGCAATTTTTGTTCCAGAGGAAGTGGGTAGGGGTCTTGAACTGTGATGTTGTTGAGGTGACCATAATTCATGCAAGGGTGCAGTGTGCCATCAGCTTTTTCTGTGAACACAATGAGGGGAAGTGACATGGGATGTCTCCTTGAAAAGCCACCCCTTCGCAAGCATATTAAAAATCTACACATCCAAAGCCACTGTCAGAGTTTAAAATAATGAACAAAATCAAATTCCCCACTTCCAGATTAAGCTGTACCAAATTGGTTCCTAAAACTATCCAAGCAAAATTTGCTTCAGGAACCTCCTCCCCGTTCCTGAGTCACGAGGGGCTGAGTTTCCACCAATTTGGTCAGGTGGGCAGCATAATCCATTGAGGATGCCCATGAGGTGGCCAATCTGGAAAATTAGGAAAGATCCTGAATGGATGGGGCCCTAACGATCCATGAGGCACCATGTCCCCATCACCCTAAAAATATGAATCTTTTCAACTCTAAAAAAACATTTGGTATTCTAACCAATTTTCCATTTTCCTTCTCAGCACCTTTTCCAAATTTCCAGCTTTGAGTTTACCCTCAAACCTTAGCAACAGTCTAGAGAACTGTATCACTGACAAATGTCGTGCTACTACAGGGGGTGCTCCAAGCTGTCCTAAGTTAAAAAGTCTATCACAAACAATGGAAAATACTAGCAGCCCTTAAGACCAATCAGATGGTCAGTCAAGAAGCGTTGCTCGATGGTTTAGTACCTCATGATATGCAACACCACCCTTGCATCATGAGAGGTTAGATTCCAGGCCACTTTCCAACTCTCTCTGCCCTCTCTTGATTGGAGCCATTACCAATTTCAGTAAGAAAACTTTAATGATGTCATCCAAAAATCAATAAATGGCATCTACGCCATGGGCACCCGCTCCAGCCACTAACATGCCTCTTCCATACCTTCCACCATGTGGGACCTCTATGACTAAGCCCAGATGCTGGCAGGAGAACTCACCCTGTGACCTGAACACTACATTCTCAACTTTGTTCACCCAGCTATCCATCTCCTACTCCAACTGGTTGGGTTTCATCATCAAGAAGTTTCCTGACAACTGGGGCTCACCCAAACCTTACACTCACACCTCATAGACTTCTATAACGCTGCCTCCTCCTTCATGCATGACAACCGCAAAGCCATTATTGATAACTGACGATTGATCAATGAGGTCTGAGATCAAATTGTGATATTAGACAGGGGAATCTCTGACTACCTTGAGGACCTGCTGCGTCAAAACGTTCAGCTTCTTGAGGCAACTTGGAATCAGCGTCTCCTCCAGGTTGAAGAACTAGTATGGGCCCTGAAACAGCACTATTGGGAGCTGGCCTCTTGTGACTACCCTCCATGAGTACAGGACCTGAAGGGCCTAGGGGTCCTAAAGGGTCCTCAGGTCCCTCAGCACTTGGTGGCACTGAAGACCTATGGCCGAGGGATGAGATAACAGCCGTGGCTGCCCTACATGATCAAATCCAACATGTAGCTCAGGGATATAGACACTGATCAGATGGAGTCCCCATTGACCCTAGGGTTTCCATTGAGGCATTGTCAGATGAAATGGACAACTTCAGTGTCTTTACTAAGCTTATGGACGCCCGCATCTCACAACTTGAACATACTTGTCAAGGGTTCAAAATTCGTTTGACCACCCTCAAGATCCAGCTTCACCTTCAGAGCACCGAGATCCATTCCTAAAGGAGCAGATGGCAACTAAGGCTTCTGTTTCCTCCCTCAACCAAAATTGGGATTTCATTCAAGAAGGCCATGGAACCTGTGGCTATGGCTAGACCATCAGGCTCCCTGCGACTATGTGGAGACTGAGATCTCAGAGCTGGTGCCCATCCCTGGCGTTAACACCTTTTCCACTCCTATTGTAACTAAATTTGAACCTAATTTTAAGGAAAGGTTCACCCCCAGATGATAATGCATTGCCTCCTTCCTGTACACATATGAGAGTTCCATGGAGGAGGCCACTGATTAATAGAAGGTGAAGCATATCCACTCCTATCTAGATAGTACCTCCTGGGAGATCATGACCCCCCATTTTAAGGAGTGCACCACCTGGGAACTGGTCCATACAGCCTTGATCCAAGAGTTTGGCAGCAATTAAACCCTGGCCAACCAAAAGCAAGCGTTCATGGGTATCTGACTGAATAAAGGAGAAAGCCTCATGGAGTTTGACAACTGCTTTTACGCCCAAGCGCAACCCTTGGTCACTACGAATTATATTGCCCTGAATGATGCTATTACCGCTATCATTTCTGCTTTGGGATCATACCCTAATGTTCAAATGCATATGATTGGGCAGAAGAATGGGCTTATTTGTATTTAAGAAATCAAGTTAGCACTTAATGAGATCCCTGCCTCGACTCTATACCTGTAAGTCCTGGGAAACATCCCCTGGCTCTTGATCAAGCCATCTTCTATCCACGAGTAAAAAGACACTGAGGAGGATGGCGGTACCCCTTGTTACTCAGGGTGATATCGCTCACATAGTAGACAAGCAATGAGTAACAGCTCTTCCTCTTCGGATCCCACCCCCAGTACCCACACTCACCTTGGCAGAACTGTTGCAGGGAATCTCAAAATCTGCGCCAAGATTGTCAAATTGAAATCAGTCAGATCTAATTTGAGTGGCAATCTGGCTGATGGCCAAATCTCAAATGGCTGGAAAGGCATGAAGACTGAGGTATTGGCCAGAACGCCCAACAGTTCCAATTCAATCAATGTGCCAATAGAGCTAATATTAGGGGCATTGACAAGGGTTAAAGCCCTCTTTTGGCAATTTGGGCATTGCAGCCAATATGATGCCATTGACTGAACGAACAGTTCAGCGACCAAGCGTGGGCGGGTTGGGCGTCCTGAACCTGTTCCCAACCAAATGGACCTGTCCCTATATGGAGTGGCCTTGGGGATCCCTGTCGCTCGTTGGGCCAAACACTGTCATGCCAACTGTCAGAAACGTAGCCAAGCCCCAGTGCAGACATTTGAGGTCAAACTGACAGCGACTCAGCCCACTGCCAAATTTTGTGATGTCAGTTCTCAAGGAACAAACCCGCCCATTCCCAAACAATTTGCAAGTTAGGTCAAAATTGCGGGACCCAATCCCAACTTGTCACTACCCCAATCAACCACTTAATCAGTTGCATAGAACTGAGAAAATTGTTGGTCAATTTTCTTCCTTTTCCTTCAAATAAAATTTTACCAAAAAACTAAACAAATTTTATTATTCCTTCTGAGCGCATACCCTGATGGCATTTCCCTGGTGGCCTGTCAGTTCATATACCAGATGGGCTCTACAAGTACTCTTGGTCACTATGGCCCCCTCCATCATCAATCGGGTTCAGCGAGTCCAATATTTTTGGCTCTACAACCCCATGATCACTAACTTCCGGCAGCAATACATGGGGATATTGTGGCCATATGTCCACCAGTTGCAAGAGAGAATCTGTCTCCTTGGCCACCCCAGTTAAAATGACACCATATACCAAGGATCTTATTAAGACTATCGCAGTGATTCCACCCCCTGCAGCAAGACCCCTGGGTTGGGAGTGGGTTCAGTGTGGTTCATCACTGGGATCACTCTCACCATGTTGCTGCACCAACGTTTCATCATTTTTCAATGCCTGGCTCCATATCAAGTCATCCGGTCAGAAATGCCTCTGGCATTCTGGCTTGTTTTTTGGGTGCTTACACATCCTGACTGGCAGGCCGATCTAAACTTATTCTGCCGTTTCCATGACAACACCATAAGGCTACAACTACAGGCCCCTCTAACCGCCCTAGGGTCCATGTGGTTGCAAACCAGAAGAATCTATGACCTCAATGCACCCTTTGTAACGGTTTCAGAAATAGTGCCAAAACCTGCTGGAAACAACTTGTTGAGGAGGCGGGAAAAGGGCCATCAGTATTAAGGATGAGGTGCTCCATGCTGACATCCCTACCCAGCCTCAAGTATCCTCCTTGAATGGACCTGGAACTGTCATACCTGAAGAAGAGGTTTCAGTATCTAATGAAAATAAAGAAGTTGATACTGCTTACTCTTCTTCTGATGACTCTATCATGTTCCTTATGTTATCGCCCCAGTTTGGAATTCTGGTTACCTGAGCTGCAGTTTGGGTTCTCAAATTCCGGTCCTTGCCATAGTTGACAGTGGCTCATCTGTGAACGTCATAACTTCCAAGTTGATGAAGCGCATCAAGATCACTCCAGATTTGCCACACTATATGGGACATGGAGCAGCTGGCCCACAATGTACCCAATCTATAGGAGCTTATTCCTCTCTGCCATTACAGTTTGAAAAGCTTGCTGGGAACACCCTCACGGTCGCTCTAGATAAACTAACCTATGATCTGCTCCTCAGAACTCAGTTTCTTCAAGAATATTCAGTGGTGCTACATTATAATGATGGCTTTCTATCCCTACTAGGGCATCGGGTCCCGATGATCTTTGAAAGTTCTTGTGACTCTAAGATGGAAATCAAAGCCTGGTCCTGTCTTCTGAAGAATGAGGGCTGAATTGATTAACTCAAATATCTTATCAGGGGCTCCTGAGTCCGATTACCCCCTCCTGCTGTTGACAGACTGGAAGGGATGCTGATTTATTTTCCTAGGTGACTACTGCACCCCCAAGGTCCCAAGTCATTGTCAACACTCAGGGCCATGTCAACATTCCCTCGGGATACCTATTAGAAATCTGAAGCCTAGACAACCCATCCACAATGGAGGTGCTAACCTTCCAAGGAATCCTAGATCCAGTGTATGCCAGATTTATATCCGTGTTGTTGTCCAAACTAACTGAAAAACCCAAAATAGTAGGTCCAAGCAGTCCTGCAGCCTATCTCTAACTTTTACCAGTATAGGCTGTTGCCAAGGTCTGAAGCTTTGGTGCCTTAAGAGATTTCAGCTTGGAGTTGCCACCTTCAGTTAGCCTGGTTGACACCAATATTGGGAAGGACCTCTCAGATGGGCAGCATCATAAGGTCCAAAAATTGCTGGATGAGTATTCAGACATATTCTCAACCTCAATCTATGACTTTGGAAGAATGACCGGAGTCTTACACCATGTGGAAACTGGAGACGCTCCCCCTTTCTGATCTCAGCCTTATTGAAAGAGCAAGGTCAAAGAGGCCCAGGTGATGTTGGAACTCAAAAAGTTACTCGAAGCTGGACTCCTGGTAACATCATGCACCCTTGGGCCTCCCCTCTTCTGCTGGCTTAGAAAAAGGATGGCAGCCACTGGGTGGTGATGGATTATTTATGACTTAACTCCATCACCAAAAAAGACAATTACCATCTGCCTCGAATTGATGACTCCCTCTATCTGCTTGCCGGTTCTCAGTAATTTTCAGCCATGGACCTTGCCAGTGGATATTGGCAGGTCGAGCTCCCCCTGAAGGCCGAGCCAAGTGCGCTCTCATCACCAATGAAGGTCTATTTGAGCCCACTAGGATGCCCTAAGGCCTCTGTAATGCCCCTGCCACTTTCCAACATGCCATAGAGGGATCCTTGGGGACTCAAAGCTTTGATGTGTCCTTGTCTACCTGGATGACATTACCATCTTCTTGTGAACCTTTAATGGACATGATGAGCATCTCAGAGAAGTCTTTGAACGACTTTGGAAGGCCTCTATCAAGCTCAAACCTTTGAAGTGCTCCTTCTTCCAATCCAAGCTGGAGTTTCTAGGACACAAAGTCTTCAAGCATGGCATCCAGCCTATACCGGACAAGATTGATACCATAGAGAAAATGTCACGCCCAAAGCTTAAGAAATATTCAGATATTCCAAGGCATGATGGGCTATTATTGACAATATATCCCCCGGTTTGCCGACCTATCTGAGCCATTGTTCTACATCCTGCAAAAGAATGAGCCGTTTGAGTGGTGTCCTGAATAAGAACAGTCTTTTAATGCCTTACGTATGGCTCTATGTGCTAAACCCATTCTAGTTCACCTGAGCTTTGACCAACCCTTCATGTTGTTCACGGATGTGAGTGATGTCACAGTTGGGGCTATCCTAGCCCAACATGACGAAAACCAGGTCAACCATCCTGTGGCCTACTTCAGTAAGACACTAAGTAAAGCTGAGAAAAACTTCACTGTTACTAATAGAGAATTTCTAGCCATCTTGCTAGCCATCAAAACATTTTAGCCTTATCTCTACAGTACTCACTACTATTATTACAGATCATTCCTCGCTCTGGTGGCTTCAACAAATGAAGGACCCCAATGGTTTGCTAGCCAGGTGGGCTTTACAACTACAGAGCTATGATTTTACCATCATCTATTGTGCAGGTGCGATTCAACAGAACGCTGACAGCCTCTCTCAGGTGCCAGTGCTAAAAGCCTTGACCCCCGAGGAGGATTGGCTATATAATTTGATAGGTCAACCCAAGCAATGGAAGTTGGAAACTCCCAAAGTTCAGGCTGAACTCTGCAGAATGACTCGAGACACTCAAATGAAGGATGGGCTACTCTACAAGAAGGTCAACAAGAAATGGCTCTCCTATGTTCACCCCTCTTCCCAAACTGATGGCATTCTAGAGGGCTATTCCACTGTGGGACACGGGGCGTTTAAGAAGACTTATGAATGGCTGAAGTCACGATGTTACTGGGACTAAATGGTAAACATCCAAGAGGTCTTAGAGGCATGTATGACTTTTCTAATCCCATGACCGAGTCAATCCTCAATTTCAACACTCAGTAATTGCCCCAACAGGGCCCTTCAATGTCATTAGCATCGATGTGGTGGGCCCCCTTCCCATCAGGTTACATGGCCATAAGTATATTATCCTGGCAGTGGACCACTTAACCAAGTGGGTCGAACCGATTTCTATTCCCACTGCCACTGCCAAGGCCACAGCTCTTTTCCTTGTTTGACCGTTTTCACCCAGCATGGGTGTCCCCAGACCTTACTTTCGGACAATGGATTGAATTTCACTTCACATGTAGTACAAGAACTAACTTTGATATTTGCCACTACCCAGAGTTTCGCCACCCCTTACCACCCATCAACTAATGGGGTGATAGAACACGCATGGAACTCTTATTTCCAGCCTACTAAAGTTGGCCGCCTCAAATCCTGCTGGATGGAATCACTACCTACCCAGCGCCTTGCTTGCCTACAGGGTGAGCTAACACTGAGTCATTAAGATGTCCCCATTTGAAGCCCTATATTGGCTTTCCCCTCAGCTACCAAGTAGCGTCAAGCCATTGCTTGAAGCCTCCACACATGAGAACTCTAAATTAACTATGAGGGCCTTAGCCGATGATATTGTCCAGCTTCAAGCCCTAGCCACACAAGTCATTATCACTACTACAGGAAGAGAGACATCCCGATTTAATATCGACTGTCCTTCCTTACCTACTTTTCAATTAGGTTACCTTGTTCTCTTCTATAACCATCAATATGGAGGCCAAAAAATAAGCTAGATGTCTTTTGGTCTGGACCCTACAAGGTCATTCATAAGGTGAAGTCTGAGTACTCCATTGCTGACGTCAACCGTGGGACCATAATCAATCAGGTGCATGGTCAGTTCCTTCTGCCATATTCCCCCTCTGACAGAATCTTGAGGGGGTGTTGTCAGATTTTGATATAATGAATTAATCAGATTCCCCACTTCCAGATTGAGCTGTACCAAATTGGTTCCCAAACCTATCCAGACAAAATTTGCTTCAGGAACCTCCTCCCCATTCCTGAGTCACGAGGGGCGGAGTTTCCACCAATTTGGTCAGGTGGGCAGCACAATCCATTGAGGATGCCCATGAGGTGGCCAATCTGGAAAATCAGGATAGATCCTGAATGGATGGGGCCCTAACGATCCATGAGGCACCATGTCCCCATCACCCTAAAAATATGAATCCTTTTTAAATAGAGTAAAACATCTGGTATTTTAACCAATTTTCCGTTTTCTTCTCGGTGACTTTTCCAAATTTTACAGCTTTGAGCCACCCTCAGGCCTTGGCGACAGTCTAGAGAACTGTATCACCGACAGCCACATATTCTTCTGCTGTATGAGGGTATAGTGGACAATTGATGTTGACCACCTCCACCGTTGTGCGGAACTTAAGGTTGTACTTTGATTATGGCAGGAGTTGAGTATATTTCTCCATATCAAAGTATCCCTATACACTATAAGGGATGGGAAAATCAGGATTCAAGCCCATGGGTGTAGTGAGCGTGGAAATGAAACCTCTAAAATGCACTTTACTCAAGGTGGAAAGGAGAGGGAGCTCACCGCCACTTTGAGCATTTTCAAAGAGTAACATTTTTGAGGTCTGGTTGACATTCACTCGTTGGCGTCTCCACCAACCCACACCAATGATAACTGGGAATACCAGGTCAGACATCGCCAAAAAATAATCACAGAATATAAAGCTGCTCACTCAGAACAAGACTGGGCGACACACCTTGTAGGTTGATTGTACAGCAGAAGATGCAACCACCACCTCTGGGCCTACATCTAACTCCAATTTTAACTGATGCAATAGCTCCAAACTCAAGAAATTTCCTGCCGCCCCCATATCCACCAGGGCCTCAAATGACACCCAGTGTGCATCTGGATGAACTTTCAATGGGAGCAGGAAATAGGCGTGGTCCTGCTTGTGGGAGATCATTTTTGGTATTGCTAAGATAATGGCAGTAATCCCCAGAAGGAGGGGAAATCTTCTCTGAAATCATTGCAACCAGTTCCGGTGTTGTCAGTGGACAACACCAAACACAAATCCAGATCATGAACTTCCTGACCTACTATGAACATGCTTAAGCTGGACTCAACCAACTGAGGAGGGGTCCAATGCTGGTATAGAAAGTCTATATGGCACCCCGCCTGACGGGCAAGATTGATAAAGGGCAGAGTTATAGGTCACTATATTATGCCATATAGCGTTCTGATAGGAATGATAAGCAGACCTGGAACATGGATGAGTTACCACATAAAACCCAAGCTAGAATGCTACAGGCACAGCCATCTAAAATGAAGTGTTAAAAATGAGAAAACTGACCATGAAGAACAGCCAAAGGGTGCTTAGACAAGGGATCATCACACTTATTTATTTCAAAATATTTAAGGCCAGAATTTTGGGTTTTTGTGAGCTTTTATATAAGCCTAAGGGGTGGAAAGTAAGAAAATGGAGCCACAGCGGTACCTGTTGGGGACTGCTGCTTATAAGCTCACTGTGGAAAATCATGACTCATACGCAACTGCCATTGTGAATAAAATTGTATTATTATAACAAATTGGCTCACAGACCTATTTTGCAACTGAATTGAATCCAGACTGATAAGCCAAAATCATTTCAGGCTCATTGTAAGTCCCAGGGAACGTCCTCTGGGCGTTGATCGGGCCATTTTCCTGTTCCCAAGCAAGAAGGCACCAAAGAGGATGGCTGTTCCCCTCATTACTCAGGGTGATCTCGCTCATGTGGTAGATGAGCGCTGGGTAACAGCTCTTCCGCTTCAGATCCTGCAACCAGTACCCACACTCACCTTGGCAGAACTGTTATGGGTTCACCAGTGAAATCTGCGCTGAGATCACCAAAATGAAATTGATCTGAACTAATTTGAGTGGCAATCAGCCCGATGTTTGGATTTCAAATGGTGAAAAAGGTTTGAAGATCAATCTATTGGTCAGAATTCCTGACGGTTCTGATTTGGTTAACACGATGATTGAGAAAATCACCCCCCTCCCAAAATTGTTGGGGATCATCCCTGATGGGCAGGTAACAGCATCAGACACCATCGATGAGGGTTTGAAGCTTCTCACTGGCAAATTGGGCATTGTGCCGGATGCAATGCCACTGACTGAACAGTGGCCCAGCGACTGAGCATGGGCAGGTTGGGTGTCTCAAAACCATTCCCAACCAAATGGGCCCACCCCTATGTGGGGTGGCCTTGGGGGATTCCTGCTGCTTGTTGGGCTAAACGCCGTCATGCCAACCATCGGAAATGTAGTCAAGCCTTGGTTTGGACATTCAAGGTCAAACCAACAGTGACTCGTCCTGTCACTGAATTCTTCGATGTTGGTTCCCAGTTAAATTATCTGAACCCATTCCTGAACAATTCTCTGGTTAGGTCGAACTTGTGGGACCTGATCCCAGCTTTTTTCCCCTCTAAATTGACTACTATCAAATCAATCACATCATACTAAAAAAATTGTTGGTTTATTTTCTTCCTTAAATTTTCCATTAAAAAACCTTTCCCAAAAAATTCAGTTTTTATATTTTGAGAATTAAACCGCCTTTCTCGCTGGCACTCTCATACCCTTGGGGTTAACTGCCATGTTCATCTGGTATTCTAGTTTGTGCTTGTACAAAATTCTGGCTCACCAGCAGATATTGGTGAAACTCATTTCCAGTTTCATATCCGTTGTACCAGCAGCAGTGCCTTGGGCATTCTGGTTTGCCTTTTGGGTGCTCTGGCACCTTAGCTGGTAGGCCAGTCTAATTCTTACTTGCTGTTTGCCTGACATTCATTGATCAAGTTTGATTTTCTGTCATGTACATGCATTTTGTGCTGTTGGCAAAGTTTTAGGCAGCCAGCAGTCAGCGCCCAGGGCCAGGCCACATAAGGAAGAGCCAGTTAATGGGGAAGTGGTTGACTGCTCCTATACTTGTCAGGGATGGGGACAGTTTTGATGCAATGGCATGATCTCGTCAGGTTGGGGTGATTTGCTCATTATAATCTCCAGAGCTTGTTGCTCTTTGGAGCAAGGAACAGCCTCTTCAGCTAATCCTTGGGCCTTCGCCATCTCCTGAAAAACCCTCTGAATATTATCCACCAGCTCAGCGGAGTATAAAGTGGGGAGGGGAACTGAAACCCTCAGAGGCTACGCCATGACCTACTTCTCATCCACCACATGGGTTAAATCACCCTGGGAGATGAGAGGCACTGGTGTCATCTTTCACCCTTTTTTCAGCGGAGCAGGAATTGATCCTGATACAGACAGTGAGGTTCCTGCCCAAGACTTACACTCAGAATGCAAGTATCATCAACATAGTTCCGACTATAAAGTATGACCAAAGTAATCAAATGCATAATGGCACGCTAAGTTTCATTCAAAAAAAACACAACATTTTAGAAAAGATTAAAAAAACCACAAGGAGAAAAGTTGCCAATGTTTGACCAGTCTTTGGGAGGTGAGAATAAAGAAAACTCCAGTTATTTCGGAAGAAAAAGCTTAAAAGGTAATTAAGGACCAAATTCAAGAGTTATAATCAATTGAATCAAAGAAAAACTATGAAGTCAAATCAACAAGAAGTAAATAATGAGGAAGAAACTTATACTTCAGATATTCATTCTATGCTTATAGTCCTGGCTTCAATTCTGACTCCAGATAATTAACATCAGAAATTAAGGATGAATTTTTAAGAAAGATCACTACGACGTTATAATACTAGAAGAAGCTTGACACATTTGCCCAAATCAGGCTAAGATAATCTCAAACCTTTAAATCTTCCAAATTTTACAAAGATGGATACGTTCATACATTTCTCAAATTGTTTGTTTTATCAATGCAAGGGTCATCAGACCATGTTTGGGCGCCTACATTAATCAACTCAATTTATTACCACAGCTGTGACCTCATTATACCTTTTAGACTGAAGGTTGGTCCTATACAGATGCCAAAAATGCTTGATACAATAAATTGGAGGATCTTAAAAGTAGCGGCCCAAGAAACTAGACTTTTTAACATAAAATCAAATGGAATGAGCTTAAAAGACTTTGCTGACAGATTCTACGATGAAGCATAAGTTTGGTTAGGTTTAATGAAATGACCATGTTTGACACAAAGATTGAATTGGAGCATGCATTTAAGCTCTATCATGACTTGCACCATGACATGATAGAAATCTTTAATAAAACATGGGAACTCAAGAGCTTAATGATTACTTGAGATGCTGCGCCAGCTTTCTTTGCCCCCAAAAAGCCCAAGGATCAACAAAGATTTTTTATTGGGCCCAAAGAATAACAAAACAGTCATCATTATATTAAAAACCCTGATACACCAATCAAAAGCCATAACAGCAACAGGGCCCTGTTACATGCCATAACTGTGATCAAAAAGGGCATTTTACCACCCAATGCCACAGAAAGACAGTAAGAATTCTGGTGTAATCCTTGCCATAAAGGCCAACAAAGATGGTACTTCAGGAAAAAGGTGGAGTAGAGGCGGAATGTTATAACTCTATTTATGTTCACCAACCCATTCCCTCTGACCCTGGCAAACATTTTATGGCTGATGATGTGGCCAGAGATAACATACATCATATTGTAGCTAATGATGTCCTATGGTTACTACTGGGCTAGAGCAAAAGAAGTTAAGCCTTTAAAAATTACTAAAGAAGCTTAATCAGAAGTGTCGAAACCTTATGCAATACAGATTGTTAATCAAGGGTTAAACTTCCACACCAGATGTTCTACCAACTTGCCTTCAATCCATGTCATATATGTAGATATTCTGATGAAGACCTTAGCGGATAACTTTCTAAAAAGCTTAAGTATGAAGTCACACCTGGAATTGTGCAAAAACGTAGTATACATCTAAAACTCTTCTGAAAGCTATTCTGAGTGTAATTATGTGGATATAGCTATGAAAAAAGGCTGAGTTTGGGCCATGATTGATAGAGGAGCTCTTATCAATACTTTCAGTACAAAATCGTTAATAAGTTGAAAATTGCTCCTAATAATAATCCATAGTTTAGAATAAGGCATCGCAGGAGAACATACAATTAAGTCACTAATTGCGTACATTATCCTATCTTTAAGTTTTATAAGTATTGTGGTTACAGCAACTGTCATAGTATTGCCACACATAACTTTTTTATTTGTGACTAATTTCTGAGAAGATTTGGTGTTTTACGTGTCACAAAGATGATACTCTACCCATCCTTGCCCAGAATATTCTACTTTGCTATAATAAGGATGGAAAAGCTGAGAAAAAAACCAAGCTTATTCTTAACCTACCCTACAAGGATGTAAAAACCTGATTGATTATTTCAAATTCTAATCAAAAATTAAATCATTGCCCATGCAGATCATTGAATCAAATGCATTTCTTTAGTCAATTTAGGAAGTTACCATACTGTCTGTACTCCAGTTAGTCATTCCTACTATACTGACAGCAGGTTATGATAGGACTATATATGGGGAAGTATATCAACCATGGTCTAGATCATTATTTGAGCCTAATATTGCACTAGGTATTATTATTCTAGGCCATTAAAAAATCCATATTCTATGTTTTAATCTATAATGATTGTCAGCGCTACAGTTCTTTGGACTGGTGGTGGGGTTTGAAGTTGCTTGAAGCTGAAAAATTCGGAAAGAGCACCGAGAAGAAAATGGGAAAATGGGTTAGAATACCAAATAATTTATTAATTTAAAAGGCTTCATTATTTATAGGGTGCATTGGGACTCAGTGCCTTTGAGATAGTTGGGGCCTCATCTGTTCAGGATCTTTACTTATCTTCTGGAATTGCCTCCTTGTGGGCGTCCTCAATGGATAGCGTTGCTCACCTGACTGAATGGGTGGAAACGCCACCCCACGTGACTCAGGAATAGGGGAGGAGGATCCTGAAATAGATTTAGCTTAAAAAGTTCAAAGTCTGATTTTGCATGGCCTGATTTGGAAGAAGGGAATTTGATTTGATTTTTATATCAAATTCTGACAATGCCCCCCTCAAGATCCTGTTGGAGGGGGAAATACATCTGTAGGAACCAACCATGCACCCAATTTACTACAGTCCCTTGATTGATGTTGGCAATGGAGTACTTGGACTTCACTTTATGAATGACTTTATAGGTTCTAGATCAAAGTATGTCGAGCTTGTTATGTCAGCCTACAGGTTAATGATGTAAAGGAGAACAAGGGCACCAAATTGAAAATCTGGTAAGGAGGGTTATCCGAGATTAGATTGGGATGTCTCTCTTCCAGTGGTGGTGATAATGCCTTGAGTGACTTGGGCTTGAAGCCAGACAATTTCATTTGCCAGAGCCCTAATAGTTAATTTGGAGTTCTTAGGTGTGGAGGCTTCAAGTAGTGGCTGGACGCTTCTTGGTAGCCAAAGTGCCTGCCCATATAGGGCTTTTTATGGGGACATCTTGATGACATGGTAATAGCTTACCCTGTAGGCAAGCAAGGCTCTGGGTAGATAATGGTTCCAATGGGCAGGATCTGAGTCATCCAACATCTGTAGGATGGAAACAAGAGTTCCGTTAGCACATTCTACCGCCCCATTAGTAGATGGGTGGTGGAGGCAGCGAAACTCTGAGTGGTGCCAAATAACAGAGTTAGTTTTTGTACTACCTGGGAGCTGAAGTTCAATCCATTGTATAAAAGTAAGGTCTGGAGGCACCCATGTTGGTTGAAAATGGATCAAACAAGGAAAAGAGCGGTGCCTTGGCAGTGGCAGCAGGGCCTGAGATCGCACAACCCACTTAGTTAAGTTTTCTACAGCTAGGATAATATACTTGTGGCCATGCATCCTGTGGGAAAAGGACCCACCACATCGATGCTAATGACATTGAAGGGTTTGGTTGGGGCAACGACTGAGTGCTGAAATTGAGGGCTGGCTCAGTCTTGGGATCAGCAGGTCATACAAGATCACAAAACCTCTTGGATGGTTTCTACCATTTGGTCCCAGTAGCACTGTAACTTCAGCCATTTGTGAGTCTTCTTAACCGCCCCATGCCCCACAGTAGAATGGCCTTCCAGGATGATATCAGTTAGAGAGGAGGAGCGGATATAGGGGAGCCACTTCTTGTTGACTTTCTTGTAGAGTAGCCCATCCTTAATCTGCATGTCTTGAGTCATTCAGCATAGTTCAGCCTGAACCTCAGGAGTTTCCAGTTTCCATTGTTCAGGCTGTCCTATCAGGTCATAGAGCTGATCTTCCTCAGGTGCCAATACAGCTAACACCGGCATCCTGGAGAGGCCATCAGCATTCTGGTGTATTGTGCCTGCACGGTGGATGATGGTGAAATTGTAGCTTTGCAGTCGTAGAGCCCAACTGGATAGCTGAACATCAGGGTCTTTTATTTATTGAAGCCAACGGAGCGAGGAGTGGTCTGTAATAAATAGTAAATTGAGTACCATAGAGGTAAGGCCGGAAATGTTTGATGGCTAATTGGACGGCTAGACATTCCCTCTCGGTGATGATGTAGGTTCCACTCAGCCTTACTTAGCATCTTACTAAAATAAGCCACGGGGTGATCAATCTGGTTCTCATCATGTTGAGCCAGGATAGCCCTAATGGTGACATTGCTCGTGTCCATGAACAACAAGAAGGGTTGGTCAAAGAGAGGATGAACTAGAACAGGTTTAGTATATAAGGCCATATGTAAAGCTTTAAAAGCCTGTTCCTTCTCAGGCCACCACTTGAACGGTACATTCTTTTGTAGGAGATAGAACAGCAGCTCAGCTAGATCAGCAAACCATGGGATAAACTGACAGTAATAGCCCACCATGCCAAGAAAGACTTGAATATCTCATAAGCTTTGGGAGTTCAACATTTTTTCTATGGCGTTGACATTGTTGGGTATAGGTTGGATGCCACGCTTAGAGACCTTGTGTCCTAGATACTCTAGCTCAGGATGGAAGAAAGAGCACTTAAAGAGCTTGAGATTGATGGAGGCCTTCCTGAAACATTCGAAGCTCCCTGAGATGCTCTAAATGTCCATTAGAAGTTCGTAAAAAAATGTTAATGTCATCCAGGTAGATGAGGACGCATGAGAGCTTCAAGTCCCCAAGGATCCCATCCATGGCACGCTGGAACGTGTCTGGGGTGTTACAGAGGCCTTGGGGCATCCAGGTGGGCTCAAATAGCCCCTCGTTGGCGTTTAGAGCACACTTGGCTTGGTCTTCAGGGGTGATCTTAACCTGCCAATATCCACTTACGAGGTCCATGGCTGAGAAGTACTGGGAACCAGCAAGCAGACGGAGAGAATTGTTAATCTTGGGCAGGGAATAACTGTCCTTCTTGGTGATAGAGTTAAGTCATCAATAATCCATCACCACCCAGTGCTTGCTGTCCTTCTTTTGGACCAGCAGAAGAGGGGAGGCTCAAGGACTATGCAATGGGACCAAGAGCCCAGTGTCGAGTAGCTGTTTAAGTTCCACCATAACCTGGGCCTCTTCAGCCTTTCCCTTTCAGTAAGGCCAGGACAAAAAGGGGAAGCATCCCCAGTTTCTACGTGGTGGAGGACTCTGCTCATTCTTCTGAAATCATAGGTTGAAGTTGAGTATAGGTCCGAGTATTCCTCCAACAGCTCCTGAACCTTGTGTCACTGTTCATCAGAGAGGTCCTTTTCCAATACTAGTGTCAACCAGATTAACCGAGGGTGGCGACTCCAAGCCAAAATCCCTCAAGTCCCCAAAGCTTTGAACATCGGCAACAGCCCCTATCAGTTATAGGCGGACATAAGCAGCAGGACTGTTTGGACCTACAATTCTTGGTTTGTCAGTCATGTTGGATAGCAACACAGTTATAGATCTGGAATACACTGGATCAAGGATCCTGGGGCAGGCCAGCACTTCCTTAGGAGATGGGTTATCTAGGCCTCAGATTTCCAACAGGTACCCTGAGGGAATGTTGACATGGACCTGGGTGTTGACAATGACTTGGGACCTTGGGGGTACAGTAGTCACCTAGGAAAATAAATCAGCATCCCTTCCAGTCTGTCAACAGCAGGAGGGGTATTCAGACTTAAGAGCCCTGATATGATTCTCAAGACAATCAATTTGGCCTTCAGTCTCCAGTAGGAAGGCTCAGGCTTTTACTTCCGCCTTAGAGTCATGAGCAGTTTCAAAAACCAGAAGGACTCGATGTCCTAGAAGGGAAAGGAAACCACCATCGTAATGGAGCACTGCCAAATTGTCTTGAAGGAACTGAGTCCTGAGGAGCAGGTCATAACTGGGGTTGTCTAGTGCTACTGAAGGGGTGTTCACAGCAAGCTTTTCAAAATGCAACTTCAAGGAGGAATAAGCTCCTATAGATCGGGTACACTGCGGGCCATCTGTGCCATATTCCATGTAGTGGAAAGGTCTGGAGAAATCTTGACCCATTTCATCAACTTGGAGGAGATGCTGTTCACATCAGAGCTACTATCAACTATGGCGAAAACTGGAATCTTGTGGACCTGGATGGCGACTCGGGTAACCAAGCTTCCAAATTGTGGAGGTAACGTGAGAAACATGGGAGAATCATCAGAAGAAGAGTAGGCAGTATAAACGTCTTTTTTGTCATCAGATACTGAAACTACTTCTGGCATGACAGCTTCAGGTTCGTTCCCAGAGGATAATTGAGGCTGTGTAGGGATGTCAGCATAAAGTGCCTCGTCCCTCATGCTGAAGGACCTTTTTCCGCCTCCTTGGCAAGACGTTTCCAGCAGGTCTTAGCATTGTGTCTAAAGCCATTACAATAGGTGCATTAAGGACATGGATTATTCTGGTTTTCGACTATGTGGACCCTAGGGCGGTTAGAGGGACCATAGATGTAGCCTTAAAGTGTAGGGTTGAGACAGGGATCACATTGAGGGCCTCCTTGATCTCCCAAATACAGGTGAGCCCATTCTTCTGCCCAATCATATGCACTTGGACCTCAGGATAGGATCCCAAGGCAGAAATAACAGCGGTGATAGCATTACCCAGGGTGATACAATTTGTTGTGAACAAAGGTTGTGCCTGGGCGTAGAACCAGTTGGCAAACTCCATAGAGTTTTCAACTATGTTCGGTTATATGCCCATGAACGCTTGCTTTTGGTTGGCCAGGGTTTGATTGCTGCCGAACTCTTGGATCAAGGCTGTATGGACCTGTTCCCAGGTGTTACACTCCTTCAAATGGGGGTCATGATCTCCCAGGAGGTACTATCTAGATAGGAGTGGCTATGCTTCACCTTCTATTAATCAGTGGCCTCCTCCATGGAACTCTCATAGGTGTACAGAAAGGAGGCAATACTTTCTCATCTGGGAGTGAACCTTTTCTTGAAACTAGGTTTAAAGTTAGCTAAAATGGGAGTAGAAAGGGTGTTAATGCCTGGGATGGGTACCAGCTCTGAGATCTCCATTTCCACAAAATCCTAAGATGCCCACTGATCCAGCTGCCGCCGCAAGCCTTCTAGGTCCTCTTGGATGTAGTCCCAATTCTGGCTGAGGATGGAAGCAGAAGCCTTATTGGCAACCTACTCCTTTAGGGATTGAATCTCAGTGTTCTGTAGATGGAGCTGGCTTTTGAGGGTGGTCAACCTGGTTTTGAACCCTCGATAAGTTTGTTCAAGCTGGGAGATATGAGCGTTGGTAAGCTTAGTAAAGGCACTGTGGTTATCCATCTCATCTGACAATGCCTTGATAGAGACCCTGGGGGTCGAGGGGGACACCGTCCAATTGATGCTTGCATCCCAATGCCACCTTTTGGATTTGATCTCGTAAGGTAGCCAGGGCTGTCATTACATCCCTTTGCCAGGGGTCTTTGGGTTAGCCCAATGTTGAAGGTCCTGGGGGCCCTGGAGGCCCACGTGGTCCTTTGGGTCCAGCTGGCCCTTGACACCCCTCGGGGCCTTCAGGTCCCCAAGGTCCTTCTGGCCCAGCACTCATGGGGGGTAGTCATGAGAGGCCAGCTCTTAATAGTGCTGTTGTAGGGATCATACCAATTCTTCGACTTGGAGGAGATGCTGGGTCCATGTTGCCTCAAATAGCTGAGTGTTTTGACAAAATTGCTCCTCAAGGTAGCCAGAGATTCCGCTGTCCAATACTACAATTTGATCGCGGATCTCATTTATTAATCATTGGTTATCAATAATAGCTTCGCAGTTGTCATGCACAAAGGAAGAGGCAGCGTCATAGAAGTTGATGATGTAGGAATGTAAATTATGGGAGAGTCCTAGTTGCTGGGAGACCTCCTGGTGGTGTAATCCACCTAGCTGAAGGAGGTGATGGATAGCGGTGTGAACAAAGTTATGAAGGTAGCGATCATGCCCCAGGGTAAGTTCCCCAGCTGGCAATACAGCTGAGGCATAGAGGTTCCGCATTGTGGAAGGTATAGAGGAGGCATGGGAGCGGCTGGAGCAGGCGCCCATGGAGTAGATGCCGTTTATTAGTTGTTGAATGACATCATTAAGGTTTTCGTACTGGTGTTGGTATTGGCTCCCATCAAGGGAGGACAGCGAGAGTTTAAAGGTGGCCCAAAGATCTAGCCTCTCCAGCTGTGAGGGCGGCGTTGCATATCATGAGGTACTAACCCATTGAGTAACGCTTCTCAACTGACCAGTCATTTGGTCATCAGGGATACTAGTATTTTCCATTTTTTGTGATAAACGTTTTCACTTAGGACAGCTCATAACCCCTGTAGTGAGCACCACTTCTGTCAGCACTACAGTTCTTTAGACTGGCACCAGGGTTCGTGGTGGCTCATAGCTGAAAAATTTGGAAAGAGCACTGAGAAGAAAATAGGAAAATGGGCTAGAATACCAAATAATTTATTAAGATAAAAGGCTTTGATATTTATAGGGTGCGTTGGGACTCAGTGCCTTTGGGATCATTGGGGCCTCATCCATTCAGGATCTTTACTAATCTTCCAGAATGGCCTCCTTGTGGGCGTCCTCAATGGATAGCGTTGCTCACCTGACTCAATGGGTGGAAACGCCACCCCACGTGACTCAGGAATAGAGGAGAATAATCCTGAATTAGATTTAGCTCAGGTAAGTTTGACGACTGATTCAGCACAGCCTGATTTGGAAGAAGGAATTTCAATTCGATTTTTATCTCAAATTCCAACAATATTGACTCTTCACAATTAAAAAACATCAAAATAGTTACCTTCCTAAATCTGTTTTCTACCACAGAAATTCATTTGTTTTACAATATCAGAACCCTTGATAAAAAAGGACTTCCTAACAAGGTACAATGGCATCACTAATGTTATCCCAGTGGCCGATTTTTGTAACCTGACTGACCCAGAGAAGAGTTAAGTCAAGGAACTTTTTTAATATGATAAGATATTTGATCAATATGAGTTTGACCTATGTTGTGCTAAGAATGTCTTCCATACTATTAATACCAAAGATCATGACCCAATTTGATTACGTTTGATTAGATGCTAAAAAGCATCAGAAGAAGTTGTTGCTAAAGAAATTAAAGAGCTTCTTGCCGTGGCATGCTAGTTCCATCAAAAGTTCCTTGGGACGCGCCAATCAAAATAGTATAAAAGAATAATGGAAGCACAAGTGTTGTCATTTATTTGCCAAAGACTAAATGATAACACAAAGAAGGACTCATATTTTCTTCTGTAAATTGACAACGCCTTATAAAGTCTAGTTGGTGCATAATTTTCTTGGCAATAAACTCATTAGTGGGTATTGTCAAATTTACATTCCTGAAGAGGAGCTTAAAAATGAGTAATATTATCCCAAGAGGGTTATTTCAATCAACAAGGATGCCGCAAGGGCTATTTTTAGCCTCATCTGCGTTTCTGAGAACCAGGGACACGATCCATAGGAATTTAAAGTTGTCATGTGTACTATTATACCTTAATGACATTCATGTTTTCAGTCACTTTTTTAACGACCAAATGTAACAATTAGAGGATGTTTAAAAAAAGGATTATGGCTTAAAATTTAAAAATCAATCACAGGTAGTACCAATTTTTAAGGATCAACTGGAATATCTTAAACTTATTTTTAATGAAGAGGGACTTTGGCCACAGTCATACAAGTTGAATGCAATATCCAAGGATAAATTGCCTAAGTTGAAGCACTATATCTAAGTTTTATTGGGCACAATAGGTTATTATTGCCAATTTATTGCTAATTTTACACAACTTGGGGAAACGCTTTTTCTTTTACTCAAGGATAAGGCCACATTTGACTTGAATATGTCTTGCCATGAAGCATTTTATCAGCCCTGATTGGCATTATTGGTGGCTCCATCCCTCTAGTATTCAGACTTCAATCACAAATTTATTGTCCGTACTATGCATCACTCCTGGAATTTGGAGCCATGTTGTATCAGATATGGGAATATGGCAAAGAACATCTGTTGCCTTTGCTAGTAAGATTAAATTCTCATAAGAGAAATTATAGTGTGACAGAATGGGAATGCTTGGCGGTCATACATGCTTACAAGTAAACTCAGGTTTATCATCAAGGCACTCACTTCACTTCGTTGTTACTGACCACACGTCTTTAAGATGGTGAAAAACTTAAGGGAACCTGAGGGCTGATTAGTTTGTTGGGAGATAAAGCTTAAAGCCTATGATTACACATTTAAGCATTGTGCAGGGGGAAAGCATCTTAATGCTGACTTCCTTTCTTCTGCCCGCTATCACCACGTTTAGTATGCTGATGGTGACTGTTAAAGAAGATGATCAGCGAAGAGTTTCAGGATGATACTGAATTTATCCAAAAGTTATTGTTGGATCTATGATAAGGCACTTTAATTGATAACAAGACACTTTATAAGGTTGTGAAGAAAAAACATCATATTATAAAACCATAGGCCTGAACGGACATCATAATGCAGCCCATAAGGCCATGAGGCATGGTGCTTTTAAGAAAAAAGAGCATCTCCAAATTAATATCATTGGGAGGCAATAAATTTTTGCATTCAGGAATTGCTAAAGTGCTGTATGGAGTGCCAAGGTGAAAAACCATTCTGAAAAGGCTTATCTTATCAGCTTTTTTGGCCCAAATTTTTCTGGCATAAGGCGTCTATTGATATTTTAGACCTCTTCCCACCAGCAATTCAAAAGCCAAGTACATCATTGTGTATATCAACAACTTGATTAATTGATTCTAAAATAAGACATTTGGGAAGTAGGAGCAAAAACTATTGCTTCGATTGTCCTCAAGAATATCCTTTACAAGCATGGGTGTCCACTGATCAAAATCACCAATAAAGGAAGTATTTTTAATGCCCATGTCCTTATCAAGATCAACCAGTTAGTGGGGTTAAGAGGAGCGCTTTCTTCTCTCTACTATCCCAAAACCAATAATATGATTGAGTGAGTAAATATGACATGGGTCTATCTCATCTAAAATTAACTTAGAACAAACCTTTTAATAGAGCACCTATTTAAGTTCAACCATGTTTGCCTACAACATCTCATATCACTCAGCTAACAGTATGTCACCTTTTCAGCTTTTATATGGAAGACATCCTGTTTACCATTGTTACTATACTTGGTCTTAAAAGATCCTGGTGAAAGTAATTATACTCAGTATGTTGAGAAGCTTGAAATACCTTAATTAAGTTCAATCTCAGGCCTATAATAACAGTTCTGCTAAAAATAGTTAACATGAAAAGGATATAAAAAACTATTATGAGTTGGATGGGTTAAAAATTAGGCAATGAGGTTCTTTTTTGCAATACTCACATATTGCGTCAATAACAGAAGCTAAACTGTATCTGTATAAGCCCATTTGAGATTATTGAAAAGACATCTATCAGGTTTCCAACAGATGCGCTTGCTGGTGCTAACGCTGGGAAACCCAAATTGTGGCTGACTGCAGGAGGCAATGGTCAGCTGAGAGGACAGGGCATCTTTAGGAGCAAGGTTGGATGAGACTTTGTTCATTAGAATAAATTAAAACTTATAAAAATAAATAAAAATTATATCATATTGAAAAAGTACTTTATTAGGCTAACGTGCATTGATTTTAGTAGGGTGCGTGGGGACACAGTGCCTCAAGGATCGTCATGGCCCCCTCCATTAAGGATCTTTCCTGGTCTTCTTGATTGACCACTTTTAAACCTTACTTGGATCTCACCGCCCTCATGACTGGATCAGTGGAAACCCCTCTTCACATGACTCAGGAAATGGGGATGTAGATATTTCCTGAATTCAAAGTAATTTATGTAAAACCCCAAATTTGGTATACCAGCAGAAATCATAGAGTAGAACACCATTCTTAAACTCATTAAGCCATTTGGCACTTGTGCCCCTAGAATAAAGTTTTGACCATTCCCCTGGACAAGGCTTTCATCTAATCCAGGGAGAATCCCAATAACATCAAAATTCATTTATACAATTAAAAAAGCTAAGAATTGTCATATATCTAATTGTGTCCACTTAAAGTTTATCAGAAGAGTTAAAAAATGGTTAATCAAGAATGAACTATAAGATAAGAAATGAAGTAAAAAAAATATAATATATGATTATAAACAAATGAAAAAAGAAATAATATTAATATTTTTGAGGCAAGCTGACCAGGGGATGGACATTACCAGAATATAGAAAGAAAGTACCAACATGAAACTTGAGCAGGGTCAACTCCATCATAGAAAGTTTTTCACCTCCAGATTGTGATTTAAATTTTTCTAGTTATGTCATGGGTAAGTTTTTCGTGTTATTAGACCAACTAACTGCCAATAGCTTCCTTCAGCTGACACCCCAATTGATGTGTAAAGGGCAGGAATCAAACCTGCACCCTTCAGGTTGGTAGCCATACACCATACTGACTCGCCTTCCACCCCCTGAAATAGTATAAATAAATAAAAAAATAAAATATTTATATAAAGATAAAATTATAAAAAACTCTACAATTTACTGAAAAGATACTTAATTAATATGACATTTTATTGCTCACTTTCAAAGAAAGGAGGGGAATCAAGCTCTAATTCATCAATGATTTTGACTACTTATGCCCAGTTGAAATGCCATGAAACAAGAATAAATCCATAACTATATAAATCCAGACATACTGCGTACTGGTAGCAGAAGATACCCAGTGAACTAATGGAAGGGTAAGAATGAAACCATTAGACATAATTTTACCTATATTTTAAACTAATCAAAAAGCATATACCTAGGAAAAGACAATCTATTAGAAAGTCAGTTTGGTATGGTAAACTTCAGTAATTGAGAGATGAACACAATAAACTTCCAAAGGACTTCTCTATTTTTCTTTGATCACCTATTTAAACAAATCAAAATATATAATAAAAGATTTATATGCTCAACCAGTTTTTTACATGCTGCTCCAAGCCTATGTTGACTAGATTGGCACCTACTTCCCCATGTGGAATGGCAGTATGCCATCTCCTAGCATTTATCAGCTGCCACAAAATTGCGCCCAAGCTGGCATAGCTAGCCACACAAACACTTTTAGTCACTAAAACCCTTCTTGATACCTATCCCATCACCTTGCATGCTCCCAGGAGGTGCTTAGAAGCCTATGTCAATCCCTCAGAGCAACCTGAATTTGGGCCTGTGAGTTGAGTATTAAATTTCTCCCCCTACTTGAGCGCATCCAGCATTAAGATGGCCATGGCAATTTACAAACCTGCCAGATTCATAGATTTCCACCGTTTAAGTGGTACTTTAACCTTGGCTTTTCTTTTGAAGCCCACATCATGGCAGCAACACACTTGCCTTCAATATATAAAATTACACCCATCCTGACTATTTAAACTTGCTTGCCAGATGAGGCCACACTTGTGGTCCAGTTTGCCAGCTTGCTCTACTACCTCTTTTTCAAATGTCTCCACCATGAACTCACAGAGATCTTGGATGAATATGGTGCTGACACTGTGTTACAGTTCATGGTTCCCAATGGCGCCAATTGTCTTGCCAGGACTCACGTGTATGCGACGATCTGCCCCTAATGTCACAACGACCACCTTGCAATGGCCCGTGATGTGATCAGATATTCCCCAGATCATCCCTTATGGGCGCACACTAAAAATAACCACGCCATCTTTCCATTGTGCTTCAAAATTGACCATTCAAGCCATAAGTGCCCAGAAGTTATTGTGGAAGCTGCTTCCACCTTTCCTCCCTCTGGCATCAACCCCATCAATCTTTCAGATAAATTTTTAAATGGGGATCAATTATCATCCTTCACCCTCATCCACCAATGGTTCTGCTCCCACCGCTATGATTGTCAAGGCTCAACTGCCAGAACCATTCCTGAGCAGTTGTGGCTCATGCGCCAGTGGATTTTCCATGGTCATCTGTGCGCGACCAATCAGTATCTGCCACCCATCTAACTCCTGCCACTGGCCCAGCGCTAGACATATCAAATTTTTTAAGGCTCTCAAATGCATTGATAATTTAGAATGATCCTATATAATCAACCTTAACTTTTAACTGGTCAGAACTTTTCATAAACCCCCAGTTTGATTTTCCACTGCCATTTCCATCCACTAAATGGCTGATCCATTCTATAATAACCATCAAAAGGCTCTTTAACAGCCGCTGCCTTCAACAACTCCCTCCTACACCAAGCCCTCCATACAGCAATTGATCACTTTGTGAGGGTAATCCCATCCTGAACTTCCCCAGAGATTTCTCTGAAAAAGAAAAATATGATATTAAGGAACTTACATTTGCAGCAGGATGTGTATGCGTCACCAAAGTGGGGAGGTCATTGCTTTTTGACCCCAACTACATTTAATCTTGCTAGTGAATCAAATCAATTAATTATGTGCCCAGACTCATTGCCTTTGCTGAACACCATCTTGCTCAATATGTCAAATTTATGCACACTGCTGGACTTATTGAAAGAAAAACCCTCATCTCTTTCTCCTTCTGCACCACACCGCTGATGCTCCAACCCCTTTTTTATCCGCCTTTGCCCACCACCTGAAGAAACCAGTTCTGGAAAAAAATCCCCCTGACCCCTCTTCCCCTTCTATCATGGATTCTTAGGACAATACCATGGTACCATGATAGGTTTTTTACATTCTATTTACTAATCCCTTTGTTTGGCACAACCCAAATAAAGATGCTTTAAAGACCCCCTCTTAGGGTTGGGCACTACTAGTACTAAGAACATAATAAAGCTTACATCTGCCAATACTTGATAAAGGGTGAGACAACTATAATTGACCAGAAGAAACTCTCTCAGGATTTATTCACATGAGATGGCTGATAAAGGCCATCTTGGGAAGTAAACTTTGATGATATCAGTGTGCAAATCCTGAAATATGCCTCTAGGATGAATGAAAATGAACATCATAGACATTATGGGTGTTTAAACCCATTGAGGAAGAATTTTCAGGATGATTACGAGGGCAAATGACTGAGAATTGAAAAATCACAGCAAAAGCTTTTAACTAAAGCAATTCTTTTAACCATATAAAGATATCTATGGCCAAAATTTTCTGAATGGGGCCAAAAAGACATCAAAATTTGGCCCTAGTAACCTTAGTGACTGACCATGACAAGGGATGTTGGCTGAACCTAGACTGCCAAATAAGATCAGGACTTCAGAAAGATTTAAGAACAAAAAGAAACTCTAACAGAAAGATTTATGTCCCAAAATATGGCCCTAAAGAGAAGTTCTGCTTTTTGGGGTTGAGGTTATGACAACTTTGTTTATTTTCTGTAAGTAAAGTTGACTGAGAATGGAGGCCATACCGTTAAATTTGCCAAAGATGGGCTTTCAATGCTCAGTGTTTACTCCTTTATGAACATATATGTCTAAGTAGGGGTGATGACAGAATGCAAAATAACCAACTGGATTAATTCCCTTTTTGCATAGAACCTAATATCAGCTGTAGTCTCATTGAATGGAAAGAATGGGAAAATTAACGTGGCTCCTCAGGATTCAGATTTACTATATAAAGGCAATAAGATGAGGATGAAATATTGACTGACAATAAGGACAATATTGGAAAGCTCAGGGCTGATATCTTAATCAAGTGGGGGATCTTTTAGATTATAGTAGGTGACTTGATTAAATCTTATGAGAAAATCATCAATGGTAATAGATAAATCTCATTAATGGATCCCTTTATTCTTACCAATTTATCAGCAAAATCTGATATAATGGTTCGCCTCGAAACTGCCTTATTTGGATTGAAAACTTCCTGATTATTAATGTTTATTAACTATGATATAAAAAGTATGCACAATTATGGGCTCACTTGGGTGCAATAAGCGGGTCTTACTGCATTAATCTAATTGCACCTACTTAACTAGTGCATTAACAATAATGCACTTAGTGAAATTGTATGTCAATCCTTATAATTGACAAATTAGCGCTTAAACATGTGCAGCTGAATAGGGAGTAACTAGTGCTATCAAGAGGCCAGCCAACTTTTAATTAAGGGTATATCATCAATCTTAACTAATGTCCATTTTACCCTTTATTCATATTTTTTCATCTATATGACGAAATCAAATTTAGCTGACTAGAAGCAAATATGCACCTTAGTGGTGCCAATATTACGCCTAACATTCTTACAATTATGAGATTAAAATTGCCTTCAGTTCCCGCTCAAAGTCACTTTCAAGATTTTCTTTAATAAAACAGAAAGTAAGTAAAACAATTAGTGATCAAATGCCAACCACGTCCATTCAACCCCCAATGACGTCAGATTCACCACTGGCTGCTCCAATGTGGGGCAGCGGCAAAACCCCACATAGCATTTTCTGTCCGGCAGGAAAATGCGCTCGTTCTGGATCATCCAGTCCAAATAAGTCCTTGGGTCAGTTTAATCCACCCAAGGATCTCGCCATCCACCTGGCATGAACCCAGGCGGTGCCTCGCAGCCCACTCGTTCTCCCCCACTCCCAGCTCCATTTTGGCCTTCAGGTCGAGTACAGAAGATTGTTCCCATATGAGGAACAAGCAATTATCGACCTGTCCCAGGAGGTGATGCAGCCAGCCAGCTTTATCAACTTCCACCCCTTTAAGGGGTAATTCAACCTTGGCTTCACCTGCAAAGCCAAAACCGCAACTTTGGCTACTGTGCCCTTGATTTTCAAGGGCACCCCTATACCAACAACATGCACCTGGCTCCCCACTGACACCACTATGGTGGTTCAGTTCGCGGGGTTGCCCACTCTCCTCCCCCTGCAATACTCCATCAGGAGTTAATGGATGGTTTAGCCGCGTATGGCTCCAACCCCATCATCCAGTTTGTGGTCCCCAATGGGGCCACCCGCCTAGCTGGGCCTTGGGCATTTGCCACAATTTGCCCCATATATTTAAAAATCGCTTTGTTGATTCTGCCCCACGCCATCATACCCTCATCCCCTGACCACCCATTTTGGGCCCAGGTAGAGGGCGGAAGGACAATCTGTCCTTCCTGCTTTGAGTTAGACCACTCAAAGCGCAAATGCCCCTTTCTCACAACTTACTCAGACCTAGTGCAGTCATTGCAAGGCCCCCAATTTTCCTCACACCCCACTACTTTTCTGACTTGGGGTACAACCCTACCCCCCAAAAGCCTGTTGCCTCGGTGCCTGCTGCAGCCAATTAGCCCCTCCCTAAGGAAAGTGCCACATGCACCTCGCCCAGTGCCACCTGCGCCTCATCCAATCAGGGATTAGCTTGGTCCAATGTGGGTTCACACATTATTCTGAAATCGCCAGCCACACCACTTCAATTTGCAGACCCAAATTTTGAGTTTGATTTGAACCCATAATCCTCATAGCTGAAACTGATGAGATGGGTAATTTTATAGAGTCATTAAAACCCACATATGATGAGTTTGTTCAGAGTCAAACTCCCATCCAGGTCTCCCAACAATACTACACTCCTCAAATGGATGCTGTGGAGTTCTGCTCGGACCACTAGCTCGCTGTAGTAGCAGCCACCCACCCTGAGGTATCCTCCATCCAGGAAATGGCAGAGTCATCAGTTGCAGCGCTAGCCACAGAAATCCCGCCCCCCATCCTCCAGCCATCCACACCTGTTAGCCACAAATTGAATATTGAAATTGCCCACATGTGCACTAAGGAGGCCATCCTGAGAGTGGTTTCTGCCTCGCAAGCCAACTCTTGGGTTACCTGTGCCTCCATGGCTTCTCTGTCCCAGCTCCCCGCCCTCTGCATTAAATCAGAGGCCACTCTTGCCAAGTACATCAGCAACTTGCAGATGTACAACCAATTCCTCAAGCAGCCACTTGTTACCAACCTCGCTCCCCATGTTGCTGATCACCCCACCCCATTGCTATCCTCCTTGGCTCATGCTCTTGTTGAAGAGGCAAATGAGACTGATAGTGAGCCCCACGATCCCCCTTCCCTTCCTCCATGGTGGGATGAGCGCCTTGGTGCTGCCCCACCTGGTAGGTAGGTATCTCAATTGTCGCATTCTGCCCATTCTTTGAATGGTCGTTTTCATTCAATCTGAGAATTTAGTTAGTTTGGTTTTTGTTTTGTCGCTTTCTGCACTTTGGTAATGTACGTCCCCTGGTTGGCATGCCTCATAATAAATTTAAATTTAAATATGAAATTGCCTTCAGTTGGGCTGTACAGTTGTTATAAAGTTAATTCAAGGACCAAATTAAGTGGTGAATTATTAACCCTATCCATGACATACAGAGGATTGGCACGGTATTAATGACTGCATCTAATAGAAAATTATAGCCAGGAGATATCTAAGAGATAAAAAAATTAATGCCTTGCCAACTTCTAATATATCATATCATCATCTCATCACTAATCATCTAATATTGTCTAGAAATATCCATTTATCTACACGTATCTTATTTATTATAGTTTTCTAATGAAGTGGTATGTTCCTGTTAAACGTTTCATTAAGTAGTTATAATAATGAATTAGACTTTTTATCTTTACCTGCATCTATAAAATTTCCCAATTCTGTTGGGACAATATTCTCAAAGAAGACAAAGAGTCATATACAGAAGTTAGGCTCTGTGAGCTTATGAACGGTTAAATATACTATAAGATACTTGACAAAAATGAGAATATATTGGCCATTTTTCCCCAAATTTAAGAGAGAATTACAATTAACAAGTGAGCTATTCTAAATTTAAAAAAGATTTGTTTTTATTTATATAATTTTTTGATGCTACTCTTCTAGAATTCAAAGCATGAATTTTTGATCTGACAGCAGTCTAAATGCATTTAAAAAACTAAAAATAATGAGATCTGTTTAAAACAAAAGTCCAATTTATTCTATTGGGGGTAACTTTGGATTGACACTTATATCATAAGGATGGTTTATATGAAGTCTAGGGTAAATTCGTTTTTACTCACCCCCAAGTCCACAAATATCAAAGGATCAATTGAGAAAATGGGCGCCACTTCCAACAACTTAATTATGTTAAGGATATGGTATGTATAAGGGTCCCAAAGAAAATTTAATTTGTGGCTAAACTTGAGGTTTTTAACATCAGTTGGGATGGGAAGTTGCAAAGGAGAACAAAATTCCGTGATTAAAGTTGACAGGAGTAGCAAGCCTTACCCAATCATTAATAGTGGGTAAATTGAGGGTTGAACAAATAGATTTCATTTTAGCATTGTCATCAAGGATATGACATGGGCTGGCTGTGAATTCATATATGTAGGGAGCCATTGGGCATCCTGATTGCCAAAGATAAAAGAACTCGTGGAGCATCTGGAAGAAAGTCTAGATTGGTTGGCTCGTTTCCAGAGGTGTTGCAAACCTTATAGAGACTTCCAAAACTTTGGTTTTTAAAAAACTATAGATAGCCAGTCAGCTGCACAGGCAAAAATGCAAAAAGTCATCAACAAAAAATGTGGACAATGGTTTCTTAATTAGTAAATATAAGAAGCTTCTAAATAAATAGAAGGTAATGCTTTCTTTATCAGAAAGATTTAAAATTTATGTTTTGATATGTTTTGTGCAGGGTCGATGTCAGAAATTTGAGATACCAAGCAAGTCAACATCCCTGCTCTTAAGTCGATCCTTGACTGATTGACTCTTAAACCAGCACAAATGGAACTCTACCCTGAAGGCACCAAAACAGGTTTGATCAGGAAGCATCACGCATGCAAGAATCAATGGAAACACCTTCATGAATCCCGTACCTGCTTCCTGAATTATGAAAGGCGCTGCCCCCACCGCTTCAATCATGAGGACGGTGCAGTACAATGAGGGCACCATCCAGGAAGTTAATCTGGAAGGCAGTAATAGATCCTGATCTTACAGGGTCACAAACGTCTCTAAGATGCCATGTCCCCACATGCCCTATAAATATCGTTACTTTCTAACAATAAATTAGTCTATATTCTCTCCATCTTTTTGTTTTTCAACCTCTCTACTAAATTTCAGCTTTGAGCCCATTTTAAGGACTTCAGCAACAGTAAGAGAACTGTTACACTGAGAGAAATGGTGCTCACTACAGGGGGCTCCAAGCTGTCCTAAGTGAAAAAGTCTACACGAATAATATAGAATACTAGCAGTCCAAAGATCAAACTGCTGATTGGTCAAGAAGTTTTCCTTAATGGAATAGTACCTCCCAGTATGAAGTGCCGTGCAGGCAGCCTGAGAGTGTAGAATTCTGGGCCACATTCCAGTTCTCCCTGCCCTCACTTGATGATATTCAGTATCAACTTCAGTACAAGAATCTTCACAACATTGTCCAATAGGTAATAAGCAGCATCTACTTGTGGGTGTCCGCTCCAGCTTCTCCTGCGCCTCTTCTGTGCCCTCTACCATGTGGGACCTCTATGCTTAAACACAGCTGCCAGCTGGAAAACTTATACTGGTACCCAAACGCTACCTTTAGAATTTTGTTTACCTGGCGATTCATCACCTTCTCCAGTTAGTTGGGCTGCACCATCATAAGTCTCCTGACAACTTAGACTCACCCAAACCTTACACTCCCATGTCATCGATTTTTACAACGCTCCTCCTCCTTCATCCACAACAACAGTGAGCTCATTATTGATAACCTATGATTGATCAACAAGGCCTGAGGCCAAATCGCAGTGTTGAATAGAGGGATCTTTGGCTACCTCAAGGACTAGCTGCTTCAAAACATCCAACTCAACGAGGCTGCATGGAATCAGCACCTCCACCAAGTTGAGGATCTGGTATGGACCCTGCAACAACACTATCAGGAGCTGTCCTCTCGTGACTACACCTCCAGGAGTGAAGGCCCTGAATGGCCTTAAGCGCCTGAAGGCCCCAAAGGATGTGAGGTACCTGAAGAACCAGAAGGTCCCCATGGGCCTTGCAGGCCCTCATGCCCCACAGCACCTACTCCTGAAGACCCTGATGACCCTTGCTGAAAGGATGTGTTAACAGTCTTGGCCGCCTTATGCAATCAAATTTGGAATGTAGCTCAGGGATTCAAACTCTGAGTAGATGGGCCCCCTTCGACCCTAAGGACTTCATTGAGGCATTGCCAGACAAAAATGGACAACTTTAAAACCTTTATCAAGCTTACTGATAGCTACATCTTCTAGCTCAAACAAATTTGATAAGGGTTTAAAACCCATTTGACCACCCTTGAAAATAGATTCTCCTTCAAGGTGCCAATATTTAATCCCTAAAAGAGAAGGTTTTGAAAAGAGCTTCCGTTTCCTCCCTTAACTGAAACTGGGACGATATACAAGAGGCCCTCAAGGGCCTAAGACAATGGCTATATGAGCAGGTCCCCCATGACCATGCAGAAACCAAAATCTTTAAGCCTGCACCCATCCCTGGGGTTAACACCCTCTCCACTCCTATTGTAACTAACTTTAAACCTAGTTTTAAAGAAAAATAACACCTGTCCAGGAAAGCATCGCCTTCATTCTGTATGCATATAGGAGTTCTATGTAGGAGGCCACCAACCGGCAGAAAGTAATGCTATTCACTCCTGCCTCAACAGCACCACCTGAGAGATCATGATTCTCCATTTGAAGGAGTGCAACACCTGGAAATAGATCTGTACAGCCTTAATCCAAAAATTCAGCAGTAATCATTCTCTGTACAAACAAAAACAAGCATTCTTGGATATCCGCTAGAATAAAGCGAAATCCACATAGAGTTCACCAGCTGCTTCTACGCCCAAGTGCAACCGTTGGTTACTACCAATTGTATTATCTTATATAACGCTATCACTTCTGTCATCTCTGCATTGGAATTCTATCCCAAGGTTCAAATGCATATGATTGGACAGAAGAACGGTTTTACCATCATCTGGGTAATCAAGAAAGCGCTTAACAAGATCCCTGCATCAACCCTACACTATAAGGCTACCTCTTTGGGTACCTCCAACTATCCTCGAGTCCATGTGGTCAAAAACCAAAAGAATTATCAACCTCAATGCACCTACTACTTTGGTTTCTTACATAACGCCAAAACCTGCTGGAAAAGACTTTCCAAGGAGGCGGGAAAAGGTCCATCATCATGAAGGACGAGGCGCTCCAAGCTGAAATCCCTACTACGCCTCAAGAATTCTCCATAACCTCGAGCAATCCTAGAGCTATCATACCTGTAGAAGTTTTAATTCCCATCAAAAATAAAGAAACAGATACTGCTTCTTTCTTCCAGTGACTCTCCCATTTTTCTCACGCTATTCCTGAGTTTAAAAGTCTGGTTACCTGAATCACAGCTCAAGTTCATAAAGATTCTGGTCCTTGGCATAGTCGACAGTAGCTCCCCATGAACATTTTTTTCCAAGTTTATTGAAGCGCATCAAAATTTCACAAAACTTTCCTCGCTATATGGAGTACATCACAGATGATCCGCAATGTACTTGATCTATAGGGTCCTATGCTTTCCTAATTATATAAATTATAAAGCTCTCTGTAAATACACATGCCATCATGCTAGATAACCCTAGCTATGGCCTGCTCCTCGTAACTCAGTTCCTTTAGACTACTCAGCAGTAGTCCATTACAATGACAGCTTTCTATATCTACTAGGGCATTAGGCCCCCCTGTCGTTTAAACATCTCTTGACTCTAAGACGTAAGTCAAGGCCAGATTCTGCCTACTGGAGATTGAGGGCCAACTCGATCAGTTTGAATATCACATATGGTATCTTAAGTCCCTTTGCTCCCCTGCTGTTGATGGACAAGAAGGCATGCCATCTACTTTTTAGGGCGACTACAATACATCCAAAGTCCCTAGTCATTGCTGACAACTGGGTTCATGATAATATCCCCTCTGGATATCAACTGGAAATCTGAGGCTTAGATAACTTGTCCTCCAAGGAGGTGCTAGCCTGCCTGGGAATTCTAGACCCAACTTATGCCAGATCTATATTGGTGTTGTTGAATACCCTTATTGATAAACCCAAAATAGTAGGCCAAACAGTCCCTCTGCCTATGTCCGCCTCCTACCAGCGGAGGCTGTCAATGATGCTCATAGTTTTATGATTCTAGTATACATTAGGTTGGAAGCGCCCTCTTTGGTGGCCCTGGTTAACACCAGTATTAGAAAGGACCTCGCTGATGACCAAAAGCGCAAAGTTCAAGAGATGTTGGAGGAGTATCTAGACCTATTTTCAACCTTGATATATGACTTTTGAATGAACAGAGTCCTACATCACGTGGAGACTGGGGACGCTCCCCCTTCTGGTCCTGACCTTACCACAAAATAAGGTTAAAAAAGCCCAGGTGGCGGTGGAGCTCAAACAACTACATGATACCAGACTCCTAGTGCCTTCATGCAACCCTTGGGCCTCTCCTCTCCTGCTGGTTTGGAAAAAGAATGGCAGCCACCAGGTGATAATTGACTATCAACAGCTCAACTCCATCACCAAGAAGGACTGTTACCCTCTGCCATGAATTGATGATTCCCTTCTGACTGCTTGCCAGATCTCAGTACTTTTTTGGAAATGGACCTTTCCAGTGGATATTAGCAAGTGGAGCTCAACCCTGAAGATCAAGCTAAGTGCGCACTCATAGCCCGATGAGGGATAATCTGAGCTCATGAGGATGCCCCAGGGCCTCTGCAACGCGCCAGCCACTTTGCAACGTGCCAGTGATGGGATCCTTAGGGACCTGAAGCTGTTGAGTGTTTCATCTACCTAGATAGCATTACTGTCTTCTCATGAACCTTGAATGTTCATGCTGAGCATCTCAGGGAAGTTTTTAATTTTTTCTGGGAGGCTTTTCAAAAAAGCTTGACTTTTTGAAATGCTCTTTCTTCCATTCAGAAAAGGAGTTTCTGTGACACAAAGTTAGAAAGGATGGCATCCAGCCTATATCAGACAAAGTTGATGCCATAGAAAAGCTGTCACACCTCCAGAGCTTAAGGGAAATACAGGCGTTCCTAGGCATGGTGGGCTGTTATCATCAATTTATCCCTCAGTTTGATGACCTAAACAATCCTCTATTTTACCTCCTACAGAAGAACTTGTCATTTAAATGGCAGCCTGAACAATAGCAGGCCTTTAATGCGAGGAGGACCACTTTATGTACTAAATCAATTATAGTATATCCACATTTTGACTAACTCTTCTTGCTGTTCATGAATGTGAGAAAATTTTGCCTTTGGGGATACCTATTCCCGCATGATGAAAATCAGGTTGACCATCTATGGCCTATTTTAGCAATACACTGAGTAAGGACAAACGGAACTACCGAATTAATGAGAGGGAGTACATGGCTGTCTTGCTAGCCATCAGAAATTTTTGCCTTATCTCTATGGTACCCACTTTTAACATCATCACTGACCATCCCTTTTTTGGTGGCTCCAGCAGATGTAGGATCTGGATAGCCATTTAGCCAGATGGGACTTATGACTGCAGAGCTATGATTTCATCAATGGTTATTGCATGGGCGCAATCCACTAAAACAATGATGGCCTCTCCAGGATGCCAGTGCTAGCAGCTTTGGCCCCAATGAAGACCAACTCTACTATCTGATTGGTCAACCTGAACGTTGGCAGTTGGAAACTTCTGAGGTCCAAGATGAGATCTGGAGGATGACCTGAGACACAAATCATGGATGGGTACTCTAAAACAGGGTCAATAAGAAATGACTCCTTTATGTCCGCCCTTCTTCCAAAACTGACGTTATCCTAGAGGGCATACTACTTGGGACCCGTAGCGGTTAAGAAGACTCATAAATGGCTGAAGAAACGATGTTATTGGGACTGAATGGTGGAAATTATAAAAGAATTCTTGGAGGCATGTATGCCTTGCTGATCCAAGGACTGAGCATATACTCAATTTTAACATTCAGTCGTTACCTGACGGGACCCTTCTGCGTTGTTAGCATTGATGTGAAGGTTCTCTTCCAAGTGGATAACATGGCCTTAAATATATCTTTCTCACCGTGGAACACCTGACCATATGGGTCAAACAAATTTCAATCCCCGCTGCTACTGCAAAAGCCATGGCTCTCTATTTTATTCAATCCATTTTCACTCAGCATGGTGCTGTTGGGATTTTCGCCCATATTACCAACCTGCTAGATTACCAGAAATTGCTAGGCAATAATTCCCTAATGTGAGGTGAATTGGAAATCAGTGGACCCTGATTTTGGAGTAGTTATGTTTGGGAGATTTTGGGATATTCGCCTGGTCATATCCATTAAAGATCAATCTAGACAAATGCTTAAGATCTCGTCGGGTGTAGTTGCCAATGAAATAGGGGCATCTGATAGTGATTAACTATCAGGTGTACCTATTGGGATTGGTCAGGTTTCATCACCAAGTGATTGGGAATGTAAGTAGTAAGTTGTGAGGCGAGTGATGCTACCTGCAACTAGTGAATCAATCAGTTGGTTTGTGACCTGCCTTAATGGGTAACAAGTCCCATCACCTAAGCAGTTCACTAGCCAAATATGGTTGGTTTACTTGGATTGGAAGGAAAACGTTAGGGACACGTTTTCTGATTCTTTCCATTTAGGTCTTGAGGATGTCCAATGACAGAATCCTAGCCAGTATGGAGAAGACCATTGCTGCTGAGACAAGGATGAGTGATTCAATGGCAATGGCAGCCGTTTCATTAAATAGGTGTCAACTGAGGGTTAGATGACTGAATCCCCACTATAAATTCTCTAAAATTCACCAATAATAAAAAAACCAGAGCTTAGAACAGATTTATACAGATATACAGTTCTATAGTTTTCATCTGGTATATAGTTTAGGTAGTAAACTTTATCAGCTTCCAATTGTTCTGTTCTTCTCAAGGATATTACTGCTGTGTGCAATAATTGGGAGACTCTTTAAGGAAAAAGTAAAGATCTGAGCGGGGATATAGAGAAGAAGGAGAAGAAATAGGGGATTGTTGCCAACTGTGTGTCAAACTGGAGAAACTGTCACCAGGGAATCTCAGAAAAGATCAGGTTGGACAGTACAAGGGTATGAATCCCTATATCAAGACATCTCAAGTATCTTGAGGGTAATACTGGCTGAGCGTTGGGCCAAGATCTAAGAAACCCATTCAACTATGAATAAATGTCATCATACTATTATCAACTGATAATATCAAGTACTATACAACGCGGACAAATTGCATAAGAACCAAACCTGTGCAAGCAAAAAGCTTATAGGGGTTATTGGCAGATAATAACCAAAAGAAATAAATTTTTACAAATTGGTGCTCACAACAGGGGTGCAGTTGAGTAGATTAACTTAGAAGGATGTCATATAAAGACAAGCTATGAAAACTATGGATGGAGTTAGCCACCATAAATCAGAACGCCCTAAACTCAGTGGATCATCGAGAATTTGCAGCCTTGGAAAAACGAGTCGCCAAGATAGAGGAAGGGATTGATAATGTCGTGATTTTCAGGAATGAGTTTTTTGGAAAAGTAGCTTCGTTAAATAAGAAAGAAGGGGACCTAATTTAAGAGGTCTTATATCTGGAAACAGAGTGAGAAGTGGATTGCGTTTGTTTAAGAAACTTCAGTGCAGATATTGAGCAACTGATCAAGCAGGTCAAGGAGCTAAAAACTCACAAATGCGATTGTGAGCAATTTGTGGCAAGCGATTCTGAAGAAAGAAGTCCTCATATGATAATTGGGAAATCAAATACCCCAAGAAACATGCCACCTGGTTTTTCTGCAATTTCAGAGATGATGCCCGAAGTCACTCCCCAAGTAAGCTGAGTGACCAAACCTAGAGAATTGGCTAGAGATAACTTGGAGGAATTTAAGGCAACGCAAAATTGTTAATATCTCATTGATAACGCCCTAACTTTTTTCTGACTGTTTGGTATGACCATGTATGGCTATGGTGATCATCAAAAGGTATTGATGGGCATGAATTGCCTAGACACCACTGTCAGAACTTAGTGTTTCCCCACCTGGAGGGTGACAGATGGTTGTATGCGGAGGCCAAGGTAGCCTTGCATGAAGCAATTTGGGAGTCTGACGCGCATGTCAAAGCGCAAACAGGAGTTTATGGTAATCCAGTACCATAATGACGAGTCTTTAGCAAGATTCATGGATCAGTTTTACCAGGAGTCACAAATTCTGGTTGAAGTGAAGGTACTGGATGACTTCAATGCCAGAATTGCATTGCAAGCAGCCCTTCAGCCCTATCATTATTTATAACGCATGATGTCTTCCATGTTTGCGATGGAAATTACTACCTTTAAATGGTAAATAATTTGAAATTTTGGGAGCAACCTTTGATGCCTAAACAGAAGTTTTAGATCTAATCTGGTGCGCAATTCAAATTCCAAAAAGGGTAATAAAGATGCTAAAGAGATTAACAACTAAACTATACCAGGGAATAAGCCCACAGAATTCAGACGGATTAATAAGGAAGAAAAGGTCTGCTACCAATGCGGTGGGAAGGGACATTTTGCTGTGCATTGTAAGAAGCCAAAAGATAAAATTTGTGTGGTTCAAGTGAAAGAGTTGGCTGCCACCAAGGAATTGGGAAAAGGGCCCATGGCCTAGATGGGGAACAGCCTAGAGCTGCGGAGAATCCTGTTCCCCCTGACATCATGAATGAGGAAATTGATATCAGTGATCTGTTCATGCATGAAGACGTACAGGATCAACTGTATCAAGTGGTCAATTTGGACGTAAATTTAGTGACCAGATCCAGGGCAAAGGGAATTAACCCTGAGATAGTCATGGAATTTTTCCACCCATATGCCCAGCAATTGACGGACAAGATTCGAGATGCTGATTTTCCTGATGAATTGTCTGAAGTCTTATTAGATGAGGAAAATCTGTTGATCCCCCTCAGGATATTAATGGAATTGTTTCCTGATTTATCGGCGCAAATCATTCACACCCTTGATTTAGCTAATAACGCCACTATAAACTCAGTAAACACTATCTTATAATATTCCAAGTGTGCATATATAGACATACAAGTGAATTGAGCATGGGTGAAGGAAATTGTTGACAGTGGAGAGCCCATTGACGTTGTCTTGACCAAGCTGGTAAAGAGGATGAAGATATCGCCAGACTTGGAACACAAGAAGGAGTATGGGACAGGTGGGCTGAATATCACCATCTCATGTGGGGCGTATAGCGCTTTGCCACTATGATTCAGGTCCTTGGTGGTATCTGCGCCAGCAATAGTTTTGGCCAACCAAAACTATGACATTCTGACCAGGATGGAATTTCTACGCAAGTATGGAGTTAAATGTAACTTTAGAGATAATACGTTGACCATATTGGGTCAGACGTTATCATTGGTATATCAGAAGGATGGTGAAGCTCCACTGTATAAGAAACAACTTCATCTCTTTGATATACGATGACGTCATTATCCTGATTTGATACAAATCAGTTTGATGAAAGTGACGAGAAATGCCGACAGAATTCCTAGAGAACTGGGGAATTCCACTGAAGATCAAGATTGAGAAGACCATACTGCCAGGATTGCAGATGATAGTTGACACGGGGTTGACATTGGAGATACCTAAGCTGTTGTATGGGGAGTTTGGAAGCCCTTAAAAGAAGTCCAGAGTTGAGCCTTGGGTGGCTCCTGGGATAATAATGCCAGGCCATGGAGAAATTTAAGTTCTCCTAGTGAATTTGAGTGAAAAACCAATGAAGATCAGGAAGAATCAGATCATTGCGTTTGTTCATCTAATCCTGATGGCCAAATTGAGGAGATTCCACAATTTTGGGTCTCTTGATGAGATGGGAATACTGGACGAGGTAACTGAGAGTATCAACCTATTGGCTGATTAAGAGCAACTCGCTGATCAGACGGAAGGCCAGCAAGAGGAGGTGCTTGAATTGTTTGAAAAGTATCTGGAAGTATTTGTTCAGTATGACCATAATTTGGGATGTGCGAGAGATGTGATCCACAAGGTTGACACTGGGGAAAATTTGCAATTTTGATAAGACTGATTTAATGGTTGAAAGTGGCCAAAGCGGTAGTAAAGATAAAATAAGCAAACTAGTGAAGCATGGGCTTCTAGACTTGATATCAAGTCCCTGGGCTAGTCTGATTCTATTTTGTGAAGAAAAAGGATGGCTCCAATCAGGTGTGATCAACTACTGAAAGCTGAATAAGATTATGAAGAAGGATTTGTATCCCCTACCAAGAATTGATGATGCGCTAGAAGATTGGGAGAAGCGAAGTATTTTCCACAATGGATCTGATCTTGGGATATTGGCAAATTGATTTGCCAAAAGAAGACCAGGAAAAATGAACGATATCACCGCGCATGGGCTATACCAACTGACGAGGATGCCCCAGGGTCTATGTGATGCGTCTGCAACGTTCCAGAGGGCCATGGACGCTATACTGAGCGATTTAAAGCTGTCATGCATCTTGGTATACTTGGACGATATCATAGTGTTCAGTAGGACGTTTACTTACCATTTACACAAATTGGAATAAGTATTCAAGAGGCTGTCCATGGCCAACATGAAGATTAAGTTGAGGAAGTGTCACTTCTTCAAGAAAGAGTTGAAATATCTGGGATTCGTGATCTTTTCTAGTGGATTGCAGCTGCAAGCCCAGAAGATTGAAGCCATAGAACAAATGGCTGTGACAAAGAGTGTCTGAGACATACAAGTGTTCCTTGAGATGGTTGAATACTACAGAGTATTTAATCAGGACTTTGCTCAAATAGCTTAGCCCTTATTCCATCTTTTAAAGGATCCAAAAAAAAGGATTTGTATGAAATGAAGAAGCCCAGGAATCCTTTGATGAGCTACGCCAGTACCCAATTGATTCTCCAATTTTAAAATATCTGAATTTCAATTGAGATTTTATTATACAAACTGATGCTTCGTTGACAGCAATCAACACCATACTAAGCCAAGTAGATGAACTTGGGGACATACATTCGGTGGCATATGTGAGCTGGACACTCTCAGCCGCTGAGAGGAACTAGACCGTAACTGAGCATGAATGCCTTGCAGTCATTTGCGCCTCTAAGAAGTTCTGGGTGTACATCCATGGAACACAGTTCAAAGTGTTTTGGACCACTCTTCATTGCGTTGGCTCCATAATTTGAGAGAAAAAGAAGGACGACTGTCCCAATGGGCACTTAAGCTACAGGCTTATGATTATGAGATTGTCCAATGAGTGGGGGCTTCTCACCAGAATGTGGATGGCTTATTGCAGTAACACATGGTCCAAATGGTATACCCGCAGGCAGATGAGTTATTCCAGAGAATGTTTGACGAAGAAATTGGGAACAAGCCCCTAGAAATCCAAGGTGTACTTCGAAAAGCAATGGAAAACACCAAGACCATGGATGGACAAGTGCTTAAGATGATTAATGGGAAGTGGTTATTATTCCCAAAGCTGACAGAAGGATCAGCTATCATGCAAGCTTCTCATAAGGTTTGTCAGATATGGAGGTGTGAGAAAAACAACCAATCATATTTGCCAGTACTACTACTGGGAGTCAATAAACTATGATGTCACCAACTATCTAGCTTGTTGCATGGAGTGCCAGATGCACAATCCACATAAGAGTACAACTGAATACAGACTGGTCCGCCCTGGATTTGCCTGTCATATGGTGTCCATCAACGTGATGGGACTGCTGACAATGAGCATAGGGGGAGTCAAGTACAAATTAGTTGCTATCGACCATCTGATGAGATGGGTCTAGATGAAGGCCCTGGCGAAAGTAGACACTACCAGAACCGCAAAGTTCATCCTGTATCAACTAGTATATCAACATGGATGCCCACAGGTTCTGCTTAGTGATAATGGGACAAACTTCAAATCTCATGTGATCCCATGACTGAATGAGATAATGGGGATCAGAGGAGTCATGTCAGTACCCTACCAGCTAGAGATGAACGGACTGGTAGAATGGGTGAATGGAATGCTGGCTGTGCCGCTGAGGAAGCTGGTTGCAGGAAGAACTTCCGCGTGGGGAACATACTTGAGTTTGGTGACGTTCGCCTACAATATCAGTCATCATATGGCGATGGGAAAAACATCATTTGAGTTGCTATATGGGAGGAAGGCCGCATTGCCGCCAATTTTATATTTGGTGGAACCAACATTGGGGATGAGTGCCAAACAGTACTTGAACTTGTTGACGAATATCAATTGAAATGTAATAGCAAGCATTTGGTATTACATTGAAGAAAAGTATATGAGCAAAATTGACGGATGATAAGATTCAATTGGCCTTAGCAGAATATCAAATAGGCAAAAGAGTTGCCATTGTGATATGCATGGTTTAAAGAAGAAACAAACTGGATGAGATGTGGTTGGGTCCATTTCAGATTATTACCAAGATGGTGACTGAAACCTACTCCATCAAGAATCTTGAATGGAAGAGTTGTAAATTGAGTCCTTGCTAAGTATTTGAAGAAATAGATCGTTGAAAAAAAACATAAGAATTACCAAAGGACTAGTGAACCATTGAGTTGGTCATGTCCTGGTGATTAGGTCAAGTCTGAAAAAGGACCTCTGAACCAATCTAGATGGTTAATTCTGAAAAAGGACCTCTGAACCATATAAAACTGGTAGTAATAAGTACCTAGGACCCAGTTTAGGGGAAAAAAGAAAAATGGACTACTGAACTGAAATAAGAGCAAGTCTCATGGAAAAAAATAAGAAAAAAATAAAAGATTAATAAAAGATATTTAAAAAAATATTATAAACCACAACAAAAAAACGATATTTTTTATATTTTTGTTTTTGTTGATTATCCTTGATACAGGGATGATTCCACCTATGTCACCTCTTGGGGGAGGGAGGATGGATCGCAGTAGGAATGAATAGCCCATAGAAATCTATGTGAGATTGGATGCTAGCAAGGGCTATACCTACACAAAACCACGTTCTTTGAGCGGACTCAGAGCCCTTCAAGAAAGTGACTAGGGGAAGGGAAATTGAGATGTTGGATGATGCCAATCACGAAACCCCAGAGTGGGGAGGAAAGCAACAGTATAAGAAGAGGCAATTGGCAAATAACCCTGAGTAATCCTGATATAGTACTGGAGCTGGAAGATTAGTCTTGAGTGCCTGATGTTGGGCTTCACCAAGGACACCAGACATATGGATCATCAGAGAACAAGAGATGCTGGATGGGGTTGCCAAATCATTCCCCCTACTAAAGCCATCAGCGGAAGATACCAATGGGAAGTGCTGGAAATGAGATAGTTGTGCAGGGAGCAAATGGCATCCTGAAAGTGATAACTACAGGCTTCTTAGAAGCTGAAGCTGAAGAAACAATGAAAACCAGGAGAGGCTGGAAGCTTCGTGGACCAACTTTGAAGAAATTGGCTGGAAAAACAAAGAGCATAAGTGGTGATATCCTGATCTAGGATGTTCTCAAGATCGGAGGGATTCAGTGCTAGGGATAAAGCCTCAGTGACTTGATCCCATAGTTCAGCGTAAGGGAAGTCAAAATGAATACTGTTACCAATGGTGAGCTCAGTAGCTAAGACTGCGGGTTTGTAGTAAATCTAAGTCAGAAGAGAAACTCAGGAAGCAAGTCCAACCTGGCAAGAAAAGAGCAATCAAGAGTGAAGGGCTAATTTCAGGAGCATCCATGATGATGTCCAGTGCATCTGCAAAAGGAGCCAAATCCAGGAGAGTTTTGAAATCCAACACTGGAATTGATGACAGAGGGAGAATTGTCTGCGTGTTGTTTGAAATGATTGCTAGCCTGGTTTTGGAAGGATTGGTTACCGTTTCTGGTAATAAGCAGAAATACTATCCGCTGGTACCAGACTAGGTGTATGAGTCCTGGAAGAACCATAGAAGAGGTTCCGTTATGCATCCTGACTCATCTGTTGGAAGAGCTGAAGATTTTAAGACAAACAGTTTAGTAGCTGTTGATACCGCGACTCAGAATTTGACATATGAGCTGGATGAGAGGGGGATTTCAGAATTATATAAAGTTGACATTATGCACTCTACAATCCATCAAGCTCTAATTATGGAAATTAATCTCAAAATTAATGGGATAAGCTCTCCAAGAGAAGAATTAAGAATGACATGAGCCAAGAGGTTATGAGAGAAAAATAAAAATAACAAACATAAAAAAGTATTCTTAATTGAGCTGTAAAATGAACATTGACAGCAAGAGTCTCCTGTCTAGGATGAGGAGAAAATCAGAAAAAAAGGACGCCAGACCAAGAATCCTGAATATGACATCAGGTCATATACCCTGATGGGGGAAAACTGGGTCCTGGTACTAATATCATCATGAGTAAATTGATCAGCCTGACACAACAGTAGATTGTGGGGACCGTGCTCTGAGTAGTTGGTAGCAAGGATGAAGAGGAAGAGAGCCGCATGCCAAATGTCATCCTGATCAGCGTTGAGTATTAAAAATTGTACTCCACTTGAGCAAAAGAAGCATTTGACTGAGTGTATAAAGCAGTGTTCTCATGCCCCGGTCCTTTTATCACTGGAAATTTAGGCAAGAGGGGGATGTGTTGAATTTTTTCCCATATTCCCAGCCTGCTAGATTACCAGAAATTGCTAGGCAATAATTCCCTAATGCGAGGTGAATTGGAAATTGGTGGACCCTGATTTAGGAGTAACTATGTTTGGGGGATTTTAGGATATTCTCCTGGTCATATCCATTAAAGATCAATCTGGACAAATGCTTAAGATCTTGTCGGGTGGAGTTGCCAAATGAAATAGGGGCATCTGATAGTGATTAACTATCAGGTGTACCTATTGGGATTGGTCAGGTTTCATCACCAAGTGATTGGGAATGTAAGTAGTAAGTTGTGAGGCGAGTGATGCTACCTGCAACTAGTGAATCAATCAGTTGGTTTGTGACCTGCCTTAATGGGTAACAAGTCCCATCACCTAAGCAGTTCACTAGCCAAATATGGTTGGTTTACTTGGATTGGAAGGAAAACGTTAGGGACACGTTTTCTGATTCTTTCCATTTAGGTCTTGAGGATGTCCAATGACAGAATCCTAGCCAGTATGGAGAAGACCATTGCTGCTGAGACAAGGATGAGTGATTCAATGGCAATGGCAGCCGTTTCATTAAATAGGTGTCAACTGAGGGTTAGATGACTGAATCCCCACTATAAATTCTCTAAAATTCACCAATAATAAAAAACCAGAGCTTAGAACAGATTTATACAGATATACAGTTCTATAGTTTTCATCTGGTATATAGTTTAGGTAGTAAACTTTATCAGCTTCCAATTGTTCTGTTCTTCTCAAGGATATTATTGCTGTGTGCAATAATTGGGAGACTCTTTAAGGAAAAGAGTAAAGATCTGAGCGGGGATCTAGAGAAGAAGGAGAAGAAATAGGGGATTGTTGCCAACTGTGTGTCAAACTGGAGAAACTGTCACCAGGGAATCTCAGAGAAGATCAGGTTGGATAGTATGAGGGAACGAATCCCTATATCAAGACATCTCAAGTATTTTGAGCGAGTGTACTGACTGAGCTTTGGGCTGGGATCTAAGATTTCCATTCACCTACACTTAATAGTCGTCATACTATTATCAGTTGAAAATATCAATTACTATACAACGCAGAATAATTTAACAAGAACTGAACCTGTGCAAGTAAAAAGTTTATAGGGGTTATTGGCTGATAAATAAAAGCAATAAATTATTACAGATTTTCACAAACTTTACTTCTAGGCGATGGGTTAAATTAACCCTGCAGGTAGTCCAAGAACTTAGATCGCTTTTTGGCACTAACTGAAGTTTCACCGACCCTTACAATTCATCAACCAATGGGTCAGTAGAACGAGCTAAGGGTACCCTTGTCTCTATTTTATGGAAGATGGCTGCCTCCAACTCCGCCTGCTGGAATCATTATCTACCAGAACATTGCTTGCCTGCCAAATAAGCTACCACTGATTCATTAAATGTCCCACTTTGAAGCCTTGTATGGACGTGCTCCCTGACTCCCAAGTAGCGTACAGCCTTTGCTCAAAATCTCCGCTCCTGAGAGCTCCAATTTAACTATGAGTGCCTTAGCTGATGAAATTATCTGTCTTCAAGCCCTAGCCATGCAAGGCATTGTCATTACCACTAGAAGGGAGACATCTCAATTCAATGTTGGTTGACCTTTCTTTCCCATCCTTCAATTAGGTGACCTTATTCTCTTCTGTCACCATTGACTTGGAGGTTGACAGAATAATCTTGACGTTCTTTAGTCTGGATATTATAGGTCACTCATAAGGTGAACTCTGAGTACTCCATTGTTGACGTCAATCAGGGGACAGTGTAAAATTGGATGCTTTGCCGGTTCCTCTATCCCCATAACCCCTCTAACAGGATCTTGAGTGGTCTTTGTCAGTATTTGAGATGATGAGAAAGTTGAAATCCTTGCTCCTAATTAAGCCTTAACCAAATAACTCTTGAACCAGCGCAAACGGAACCCTATCCTGAAGGCACCAAAACCATATTTGATCTAGAAGCATCACAAAAATAAGAATCAATGGAAACACCTTCAGGAATCCATTCTCCACTTCCCAAATCATGAGAGGCACTCCCTCCACTGCTGCAGTCTCAATTGCGATGCAGTACAATGAGGGCACCATACAGGCAGATAGTCTGGAAGGCAGTAAAAGATCTTGATCTCATGGGGCCATGAAGGTCCCTAGGGCACCATGTCCTCACACGCCCTATAAAATTGTTGCTTTCTAACAAAAAAATTTGTCTATTTTCCCTCCATCTTTTTGTTTTTCAACCTTGATGCTAAATTTAAGCTTTGAGCCCATTTTTTTGTCTCAGAGAAAGTCAAGAGAACTGTAATGCTGAGAGTTGCGTCTGGTAAAAAACAAGTACATTATTAAATGGTAGGGATACTCCAATTTGGTAAGGGAAGACGTCCACAGAAACTCATGCTCAGTAAATGTAAATGAAAAGTGGATGGTTAGGAGCATGTTGGCTGCTATAGAAAGAACCAACAATCTCTTTTACACACAAGGAGAGTTTAACACAGTATAAATTTATAAAAGTATAGTAAGATGGTTGGTCAACTAAATTTGGGAGAGTCTCTGTAAGTCTACGATCCCCTAAAATGTGATGTGGGTTCCAAACTCATTTAGAAAGATAATTAAAAATGCATCGATGAATCCCCCCTTTGGGTTGGGACCATCTAGTACTAAATAAAAAGATAATTAAAAATTAAGTCCAAAAATAGAAAACAACAACCAGTATTATCACATTATGGAGACTTAGACACAGCACTACTAATAAGATAAAAACAATCAAATCACATAGAGGGCATTCATATGGGTTGTGTAAGTCCTGTGGAGCACCAACTGTGACTCAACCGTGAGGAGTTTCCATTCATGATGATGAAGGGGCTAAGAAGGCGGCTGCACCTCCTGTTCCCAGGCAAATTAGCCATGTGGTGGACAAGAGGTGGGTGATGGCCTACCTGCTAAAGATTGCTCGCCTAAATCCCCTCGTCACCAGCCTGGAGTTGATGAAAAAATTGGGGGTGTCTGGAGGTGAAGCAGTAAAAAGCCATTGCCAGTGGGGATTTTAGTGTGTGTTCCTCTCAGCTGGTATTTTCTGCCTCCAGTTTGGTTTCTTTAGAGATAAATTGTTACCTGGAAGAACCAAATTGTACATTTTACGCTTAGGTTCAACCCCCACAAATTTATTTCCTCTTCACCAGAGAAGTTGAGCCTGTCCAAACATGTCTAGGCATGTTAAACCCTTTCAGTTTGAAGTGAAACATCTCATACTTACCCTAGCCATGGGCAAAACTAGTTAACCGCTGGAAAAATTGTCATCATTCCGCCAGGTGAAATTACGCTGTGAGGAAAATTAGTATGATAACTGAGATAAATTTGGCTGCGCAGATTGAGACCAAAGCAGCTTGTAAGCAGGCTAGAGTGCCAATCTGCAAGAATTGAACGTGATTTTGTCTACCATGATTAACGCTATTTTCATATTCCCACGCCTCAGCACTTGAGACAGTAGTCCCTCACAGGTCCTGTTAAAAGTCAATTTTTATCACTTGTTTTATGAAAATAAATCTTTGCATGAAATTTAAATTACTTTTTTAGCTATCCTTCAGCTGAGTTCTAACCAGGTGTCATGTTTCATAGTCCTCATAACAATAGGTTATAATGGCTATACTTACTACCTTATTACCCTACATACTTGAATGAGGATATAATTATGTTAGTCACCTGGTGATTTTCCCTAACATGGATTCCTTGTGGCATCATGATGTGGCCCTGCTCCTTAAGGTGATTCCCTTAAGTAGTATAATTTTGCAGCTCTTCAATGTATTCTACCCCTCTTGTTCCCTGGGAAGATTTTGGCCCCTGGGATGCCTAAGAAAACAACCTCCGCGGAATCTGCAGCTGCTACTCTTGCAACTGTGTGGTTACTAGCGTGTATTATAGTAATTGTGATTATCAATTGCCATCCTTATGTTGTCCCCCTACCATTGGAGTACCAAATCATGTATACATCTATATCTCCATTTCATGGCCCATGTTTTAGTGTCCACTCACTCAAGCTGGAAGGCTGGTCTTAACTTTATAATCTAGTTATATAATATAATTGACAAAACACTATCTTTCACCATCTCCACTCTTTGTCTTGATTTAGGTGACGTGGTGGTATACTTTATACCAAATAGATTTGCAATTATTACTTAGTTTTGTATTTTATGGTCAGTTGGCGTGTTTGTCAGGTGTTTCCATGAGATGGTGGTATGTTCTGACCCAATACTTCTTCCCTAATGATTTAAACCCAGTTTTACCCCATACAGTGGGGGAGAAATCATCCTTACCTTCCTTGGAAGTGGCGAACAAGGTTTTGGATGCCCTGGCAGATTTGCAGGTTCAGTTTCAGATAATATGGCGGCTTCCTCCTCCATTATGGATACCAAATGGAGTGTAGCTTTCTTGTTGACGCAGTAGAAAGGATGCATACCGTTGGTTTATGGAATTCAGCATTTGGAAAGCCAAGCGGGAGTTTCCACCCCTGATTACTTTAATGTACTCAGTTGTTTAGTCGCTGGTCTCAAGATTTTTCACCTCCTAAGATTTTTTTACTTTGGCGTGGAAGCCTCTAATCTGAACTTGTCCATTCAAGCTTTACGGAGTCACGCTCCTGGGTTAGGACTTCTGTTGGAAGTATTAATTGTGGTATTTCATGTCACTCTAAACCCTATTTCTGCCAATCATTCCTCTTTTTTTAGTACTAGATGGTGCCAATCATTCCTCTTGAGAAACTCAGTTGGGCTTCTTGAAAAAGGTAGTTGCAGTGGCCAACTCTGTTGGTGCCACTTTATCAAGCTATCAGGGTTGTGTAGGAGGTGTACCAAAAATGTTCTCTACCAAAGCGGTGTTTGGTAGAACCCTGAATATTAAAGCGGCGTGCACCTTGTCTATCGCTCAGAGTCTATTCTGGCCAGGTCCCTAGTTTGTGTCTTTGTTCCCGAGGAAACACCTTTTTCCTTCTCCAGTTTCACCCTAATCTGATCTCATGGTGTTGGATGCTATGGTTTTTCCCATGAAGTAACAATACCTCTCAACCCTCTGGAGCCTGTGTTGTTAGAATTACAACAAAAAGAATTTATGAAGGCTTTTCCTAAAAAAATCTCCATTCCCCCTTCAGGTTCTAGTTCCCCAGAAGACTCAGTGATTACTATTTTTAGCCGGTGATGTCCCATGTTGTTGCCAATAAAATAGATTTTGCCTACTTCTTGCTATCACTTTTAAATTTAGTCGTGTACACATAGGGTGTCAATTGAGGCTCTTGTAGATATGGGAGCAGCGAGAAACTTTACAAGTTTAAAACTAGTGGGGGATCTTGATTTGGACCTTTAAGTGGGTGCATCTGTTTTGGGTGCGGTCTCCAACCCAATGGCTTTTTGAAAGATAAGGCGTCTTGTACCCTTTTTTATGCACCATTTTTTTTGTGGTTGGTTTGCAATAGTGCCATATCTGCTATTACCAGGATATACTGGAGTGCGCTGGTAGCATTTGCAACAGGTTATTATGAGCTTGGACTCAAGTATATTATCCTTTTAAAAAATCCTGTCATGTGGGAGCTTCCATCATTGATACATTAGCATCATAATGGGGATGGGTTCCATCACATCAATTTCTTCTTTAATGGACCTTCTGCCCGATTTTCCCCTGAGATTAGTAGCATATAAGAGTATTTTCGGTTTGGAAAAGGCTAAATGCTTCCTCCCCATTCTAAGTATGACCTGACTTTCCGTTTGATGGTGGATGTAATCAATATAAACTTTCCATTATATCCCTACACAGAGAAGTAAGATAAAGTGCTGGATGTGTGGTTCGAAGATATGATTAAAAAAGGTGGGTATCTCAGATTCCCCCTCCCATCGCTTCCCTCATGTTTTTCACTCAGAAGGCTGATGGAATGTTGCGCCCCTGTATGTACTATGGACATGTAAACAATACTACCGTTCATGGCCCTTATCCTCTCCCCTAAGCAGACCAACCAGGTAATTACAAAATCCCATGTTTTTAAATATTAGTATTGTAAATACTTTCAACTAATCTAGGTGGCATAAGGCATAGAGTGGCACACAGCTAATTTGAGATGGGCATCTTCCAGTTCCGCGTAATGCACTTTGGCAAAAACGCCTCAGACATGTTATAGTATATTATTGATGAGGTTCTTGGTGACCTACAGTTCACCTTTGCAGTGCCATACATTGATAATATCTTTGAAAATTCAACACTTCTGAGCAGCATGAGAATGACCTGGAGACAGTGCTGGCTGCGCTTCCCAAAGTGGACATTACGTGAAACTCTCTGAGTATGAGTTGTTCATGGAGGAGTTTACCTTGCTGGGTGTTGGGATTTTTTCCCACATTCCCAGATAACTAGATTACCAGGGGTCACTAGGGGATAATATTCCTATAGCGAAGTGAATTGAATATTGGTTGACTCTGGTTTTGGGTTAACAATGATTGGGGATTTTAGGTAATTTGCCTGGTTCAGATCCATTGGGGATTGATCCGAGTGAATGCTTAAGATCTCATTGGGCAGAATTGCTGATTGAATTGGGGCTTCTGATAGTTGATTGATGATTAACTATAAGGTGTACTGATTGGAGTCTGATGTTTTCATCACCAACTAATTAGGAATTTAAGTATCAAGTTGCAAGGCGAGTGATGCCGCCTGCAACTAGCAATTCAGTCAGTTGGCTTGTGACCTGCCTTAATGGGTAGCAAGTCCCATTACTTAAGCAGGTCGCTTGCCAAATATGGTTGGTTTTCTGGGATTAAGAGGTAAACGTTAGGGACACGTTTTACAACTCTTTCTGTTTTAAATCTCAAGGATGTCCAATGACGGAATCCTAACCAGAATGGGGAAGACCATCACTGATGAGATGATGAAGAGTAATTTAATGGCAACGGCTGCCGTTTCATTGTTGAGGTGTCAACCAATGGTTGGACGCTGAATTCACACTATAAATTCTTTTAAAGATTCACTTAGTTTAAACATACTTTAATGGAATTCATTATTAGTTCTTTTCATCTTCAAAAGATTTATTGCTTTGTGCTTTACTTAGAGACTCTTTAATAGGATAAAAAGTAAGGATCGAGGATCCAGAGAAGTTAAGCTGAGCTGAGATGGGAATTGCTGCTGACTGTGTGTCACCAGAGAGAAGCTGTAATCAAGGATTTGAGCGTTATCAAGTTAGGCGGATAAGGGAATGAATCCCTATTGAGGACATCTTAAATATTTCAAGGAGAAATAATGGTCAATCGTTGGACCCAATGCTAGTTATCTATTCAACTACAGATAATAGTCCTAATACTACTATCAATTGAATATATATTATCAGACAACGAGAAGGATTGCTTAACATTAAACCTGTGCAGTTAACCATCATGGAAAATACTAATTAATGAAGAACTTAGAATTTTAACAATTGGTGCTCACTACAGGGGTGTAGTTGAGTAGGATAAACTAGGACACGATGTCATACAAAGATGAGTTAAGAAAACTCTGGATGGAGTGGGAAACCATTAACAAGAACTCCTTGAATTTGGCAGATCATCAAGAATTTTCTGCCTTGGAGGAGAGAGTTACCAAGGTTGAGGAAGGAGTCAAAAATGTTGCTGGTTTCAGCAACGAGTTACTTGGAAAAGTAACAACATTGAAGAAAAAGGAAGGAGATTTAGTTCAAGAAATCTTTTTTTGAAAATGAAGCATAAAACGGATTGCATTTGATTACGGGAATTCAGCGCAGATATAGAGCAGCTGATCAAGCAAGTCAAGGAGTTGAAGACTCATAAATGTTGTTGTGAGCCATATGCGGCGACTGACGCCAAAGAAAGAACTCCACAAACTCCAGTTGGAAAGGTAAATATTCCACGAAATATGCCGCCTGCATTCACAGCCACATTGAAGATGACTCCTGAAATTACTCCTCAAGCTAGTCGAGTAGAAAAACCAAGAGTGGTGGCTAGAGAAACTTAGGAGAAACTTTGGAGAAATTTTGGGCTATGCCAAAATTTCCTACTTTCTATTGGGATAATGCCCCTTCACTTTTCTGATTATTTGACTTGACAATGTTTAGTTACAGTAATCATCAAAAGGCTTTGATGGTAAAGGATTGCTTGGATACTGATTGTCAGAACTATGTGTTACCCTATCTATAGGGGACAGCTGGTTGTACTCAAAGCCAAGGCAGCCATATTGAAGGAATTTGGAAGTCCCACGTGCATGTCAAAGCACAAGTAAAAATTCATGGGAATTTAATTTCATAAGGATGAATCCTTAGAGAGTTTCACTAATAATTTTTACCAAGAATTAAAGATTTTGGTTGGAGTGAAAAAGCTGGATGATTTCAATGCATGGACCACACTGCAAGTGGCCCTTTCGCCATATTGTAAATCACATCAAATGATGTCTGCTGTGTTTGAAATGGAGATTACTACCTCACAGATAGTGGATCATTTGAAAATATTGGAAGTTACCTTTGATGCACTGAATAGAAGTTTCAAACTGAATACAGTCTGAAACTCAAATCCCATGAAGGGGAATGAGGGTGCTAAGGAGTTCAATAATCAAACCATGCCAGGAAATAAGCCTGAAGAGTTTAAGTGGATCAATAAGAAGGAAATATGTTGTCAGTGCGAAGTAAAAGGACACTTTGCTGTACACTGCAAGAAGACTAAAAACAGATCAATGTGGTCCAAGAAAAAGAGTCTAAACCCTCACAGGAGTCAGGAAAAGGGCCTGCGGACTAGATGGGGAACAATCTAGAGCTGCGGAAAAACCGGTTCCTCATGATATTATGCACAAAGAAATTTACAGTGATCTGTTCATTGATGATGACATGCAGGATCAGCTATATCAAGTTTCAATTAAGATGTGGATGCAGTAACAAGATCCGGAGTGAAGGGGATTGACCCCAAAATAATTAAGGAAGTTGCTCGGCTGTATGTGCAACAACTGGCAGACAAGATTCGAGCTGCAGATAATCCAGAAGATTTGACCAAAGTCAAATTAGATATGGCAAACCTGTTAATCCCCCTTAGCATGATCAAGGAATTGTTTCCTGATCTATTAGCACAAATAGTTCACACCCTCAATTCAGCAAATAATGCCACTATACTCTCAGTAAATACAATTTTACAATACTCCAAGTGTACATATATAGATATACTAGTTAATAAAGTCAGGATGCAGGTGATAGTTGACAGCAAAGTGCCCATCAATATTGTTTCAATCAAGCTAGTGAAGAAGATGAGGATCTCACCTGATTTAGAACACAAGGAAGAATATGGCAAAGCCATGACAAAACCAACATCTCCTGTGGAGCGTATAGCGCTCTATTACTTAAATTTGGATCCTTAGTGGTATCCGCCCCAGAAATGGTTTTGGCCAACCAAAACTACGATAATCTGATCAGGACAGAGTTTCTATGATGATATGGAGTTAAATGTAACTTTGAGGATAATATGTTGACCATATTGGGTCAAACGTTACCATTGGTTTATCAGAAATATGGGGAAGCTCCACTGACTAAGAGAAATAACTTCATCAACCTGATCTACAATAATGGCATTGTCCCAATTTGATACCAAAAGTTGGCTGGAAGCTATGAGAAATGCCAACAGAAATCATAGAAAATTGTTTGAATTCTGCTTAGGATTAAGAGTGTGAGAACCATACCGCTGGGATCACAGATAATAACAACACTGAGTTGACATTGGAGATACTGTATTTGCTGTATGGGGAAGTCAGAAGCCCTGGAAGAAGTCCAGAGTAGAGCCTTGAGTGGCTCCTGGAATAATTATGCTGAGCCATGGAGAAATTCGAGTTCTCCTGGCGAATATTGAGTTAAAAACTGATGTGGATTGAGAGGAATCAGATCGTCACGTTTGTTCATTTAATCCCAAAGGGTGAATTGAGGAAATTAACAATTTAGGGACCCCTGATGAAATGAGGTTGCCAGTATGAGTTGCTGAGAGTATCAATCTATTGGTCAATCGAGAGCAACTTGCTGATCTGACGGACAGACAGCAGTAGGAGGTGCTTGAGCTATTTGACAAGTATCAGGAAGTATTCTCCCATGATGATCGCAATTTGGGATGTGCAAGGGATGTAATACACAAGGTAACTACTGGGGAAATTTTGCCAATAAGATGATACTGATTTGACGGTTAAAGACAGCTGAAGAAGTAGTGGAGGAAGAAATCAGCAAACTAGTAAAGCATGGGCTTCTAGTTCCATTGTTGAGTCCCTGGGAAAGCCCTATCCTTATTGTGAAGAAGAAAGATAGCTCTAATCGGGTGGTGATTTATTATCCAAAGCTGAACAAGATTAAGAAGAAGTATTTGTACCCACTACCAATAATTGATGATGCGCTAGATTGATTGGGAGAAGCAAAGTATTTCTCCACATTGGATCTAGTATCAGGATATTGGAAAATCGATTTGCTATGAGAAGACCAAGAGAAATGCGCAATTATCACTGTGCAGGGGCTTTATCAACTGATGAGGATGCCCCAGGGTCTGTGAAATGTGCCTGCGACGTTCCAGAGGGCCATGGACGCCATACTATATGACCTGAAGTTGTCATGCGTCCTGGTGCACTTGGACAATATAAATGTGTTCAGTAGGACATTTACTGACCATTTTCACTACTTGGAGGAAGTTTTTAATCAACTATTTACAGCCAACCTGAAGGTCAAGCCACGAAAGTATCACTTCATCAAAAAAGAGTTAAAATACTTGGGATTTGTAATCAACTCTAGTGGACTGCAGCTGTAATCCCAGAAAATTGAAGCCATAGAGCGAATGGCTGTACCAAAGAATGTTCAAGATATCCAAGTTCTCTATGTGGAAGATACTATAGAAGATTCATTCAGTATTTTGCAAGAATCACTGAGCCCCTCTTCCATTTATGGAAAAATCCAAAAAAGGATTCATTTGGAGTGAAGAGGCCCAGATTTCCTTTGATGAATTACGCCAGTATTTAATAAATTCTCCAATTTTAAAATAACTAAATTTCAATTGAGAATTTATAATACAAAACAATGCTTTTTAATGGCAATCGGCGCCATGCTGAGCCAAGTAGATGAACTTGGTGACAAATATCTTGTGTCATATGTGAGCCATACACTCTCAGCCACTGAGAGGAACTACACCATGACAGAGCGCGAATGCCTTTGCATTCATTACGCCTGTAAACAGTTTCAGGTGCACATTCATAGAATGAACTTCAAAATGGGGACGGACCACTCCTTATTGCGTTGGCTACACAATTTGAGAGAACCAGAGATGACTGGCCCAATGGGCACTAAAGCTACAGTCTTACAATTATGAGATAATCCACCAAGCTGGAGCTTCTCATCAGAATGTAGATAACTTATCATGGTTATTAATGGTCCAAGTGGTATACCAGTAGGTGGATGAGCTATTCCAGAGAATGGTCAATGAAGAAATTGGAAACAAGCCCCAAAAATATAAGGTGCGCTTTGTAAAGCAGTGGAAAACACCAAGACCAATAATGGACAAGTTTTCAAGATGGTTGATATGAAACAATTACTATTCCAAAGCTTTCAGAAAGAGTGACTATCTTTTAAGCTGCCCATAAAGGTTGTTGGGCATGGAGGCCTGAGGAAGATGACCAATCACATTTTCCAGTATTACTACTGGGAGTCAATCAACTACAATGTAGCGGACTATCTGGCTTATTGTGTGGGGTGCCAGTTTTACAAGCCGCACAAGAACATGACTGGATACTGACTGGTTCGCCCTGGATTTGCTTGGCATATGGTGTCCATTGATGTGATGGGACCATTAACCATGAGTACCAGAGGAGTCAGATACATCATAGTCACAATCGACCATCTGATGGATGAATTGAGATAAAGGCCCTGGAAGAAGTAGACGCTATCAGCACTGCAAAGTTTATCCTGTATCAAGTTGTATACCAACATGGATGCCCGCAGGTCTTGCCAAGCAATAATGGAATAGATTTCACATCTTATGTGATCCTGTAATTGAATAAAATAATGTGGATCCAAGGAGTCATGTCTTTACCATACCAGCCAGAGATCAACGGAGTAGTAGAACGGGTCAATGTGATTATGGCCGTGACACTGAGGAAGCTGGTCACAAGAAAAACTTCTGCATGGGGAATGTACCTTAGTTTGGTGATGTTTGCCAACATAAGTCATCATATGGCAACAGGAAAAACGCCGTTTGAATTTCTGTATGGAAGGAAGGCCACGTTGCCACCAATTTTATATCTGGTGGTGGAACCAACATTGGGTATGAACGCTGAGCAGTACCTGAACCAATTGTTGAATATCCTGATTGAAATGCAATTGCAAGTATTTGATACGACTTTAAAGAAAAGGATCTTATCGAAAATGACAGACCAAAAGAACTGGCTGGTTTTATCAGAATAAAGAATAGGAGAAAGAGTTGCCTATTGTGATACGCATGGTTTCAGGAGAAGAAACAAGTTGGTTGCGTTGTGGTCAGGTCCATTTGAGAGTATTGCAAAGACAGCAATGGATGCCTACTCCATCAAGAACCTCTTGGATGGAAGGATAGTAAATTTACCCCATGATAAGTATTTAAAGCAGTGGATCAGTGAAAAAAATAATGAAAAAAGAGTTCTCAAGGGACCACTGAACCATTAAATTGGTTATGTTCTGATAATTTGGTCAAGTTTAAAAAAAGGACCAATGAAACAAAACTAGACAGTTAAGTCATAAAAATAAGAACTCTGAACCATAGAAAACTGGTATGTCTAAGGATACTTTTGAACCAGTTTTTAAATATAAAATAGAAAGAATGGACCGATGAATCAAGAAATTGGTCAAGTCCCATATAAAAAAGAAAAAAATAAAGGATTGATAAAATATAAGAGGAAAATAATTAATTATTAAAAAACGCATAGAAAAAAGATATATTTTTATAATTTTTATATTTTTTATTGGTTATCCTTTACTTAAGGATGATTCTGCCTATGTCACCTCTTGGGGGAGGGAGGATGGATCGTAGTAGGAGTAAACAAACTGTCAAAATTTATGCGATATCAGATGCTAGAAAAGGCTAAACCTACCTGAAACCAAGATAGTTGAGCAGACTCCAATCCCTGTGAGAAAGCAACTAGGGGAAGAGAGATGGAAATGTCAGAACATGCCAAATGTGATACCCTGGATTGGGGAGGGAAGCAACAGAACAAAAAGTCAGTCAGTGAATAACCTTGAGTAATACCAATATGAAACCAGATGTGGAAGATTGGTCTTGAGCGCTTGCCAATGGGCTTAATCAAGAACATTGGACATATGGGCTGGCATAGAGCAAGGTATACTAGGCATGGGTTGTCAAATCATTCCCCCTATTAAAGCCATCAGTCAAAGATGCTGATGGGACGCACCAAAAATGTGATAGTCATGCAGGGAGCAAATGGCATCCTGCAGACGATGACTACAAGCTTTTTGGAAGCAAAAGCAGAATAAGTGATAAAATCCAGGAGAGGCTGGAAGGTTTGTGGTGCAACTTGAACTTGGCTGACAAAGTGAAGAGCATAGGCTGCAACATCTTGATCTAGAATGTTTTCAAGATTGGAGGGGTTCAGAGCTATGGATAGAGCCACAGTTACTTGGGTCCTCAATTCTGCATAAGAGGGTTCAAAATGTTCGCTGTTTCCAATGGCTAGTTCAGTTGACAGAACATCTGGCTTGTAATACTGGCTGAGTTGATAAAAGGAACTCTGGAAGCAAGTCCAATCTGGTGAGTAATGATTGATTGAGAGCAGGGGGCATTGCTTCAGGAGGTTTGACAATGATGATAGGAGAATCTGCAAATGGAGCTGAATCCAGGAGTGTTTCAAAGTCTAACTCAGGAATTGATGATAAAGATAGGAATGAATGTAAGTTGTTAAAGACAATTGCTAACCTGTTTTCAGTTGAGTTGGATATCATTTCCAGTAATTCCATGGAAGGAATGGCCATGGGTACTTGACTGGGAGTATAGTCCTGGGAGTATTATAGAAGAGGTTCCAGCATGCAGATCAACTCATCAGCTGGAAGAGCCAAAGGTCTTTATTGGGCATGCTATCAAGCAGTTGTTGGTACCAAGACTCCAAATTTGATATATGAGCTGGAAGAGGGGGATGTCGGACTTTTATGATAGTCAACATTATGTACTCTGAAATCAATTAAGCTCTAAATTTGGAGAAATTAATCTAAAAATTAATGAAATAAGCTCTCCAGAGAAGAATTAAGAATGATATGAGCCAAGAGGTTATTACAAGAAAATAACAAAGGTGAATATAAATGAGCATTATTAACTGCGCTGCAAAATAAACATTGACAGCAAGAATCTCAAGTCAAGGATGAGGAGAAAAATCAGGATTTGAGGATGCTGGACCAAGAATCATGAATATGACAGCAGGTCATATGCCCTGACAGGGGGAAAACTGGATCCCAGGATTAATATCTTCACAAGTAAATTGATCAGCCCAGCACAACAGAAGGCCATGGGAACCGTGCTATGAGTAGAAAGTAGCAAGGAGGAAGAGGAATAGAGTCACATGCTGAAGGTCATCCCAAGCAGCGTTGAGTACTGATCAACCTTACTCCACTTGAACTAAAGAAGTATTCAACCTAGTGTCTGATGTTGTGATCTCCTGTCCCAATCATTTTCTTTCTGGAAATCTAGGCAATTGGGAGGAAGTGTTGGGTTTTTTTCTAACTTTCAAGCTGACTAGATTACCAGGGGTCGCTAGGGGATAATTCCCTATAGCAAAGTGAATTGGATATTGGTTGACCCTGATTTTGGGTTAACAATGTTTGGGGGATTTTAGGTAATTTGCCTGATTCAGATCCATTGGGTTACTATCTGGGTGAATGCTTAAGATCTCATTGGGCAGAATTGCTGATGAAATTGGGGCATTTGATAGTTTATTGATGATTAACTATCAGGTGTACTGGTTGGGATCTGATGGGTTTCATCACTAACTGATTGGGAATTTAAGGATCAAGTTGCAAGGCGAATGATGCCGCCTGCAACTAGCAATTCAATCAGTTGGCTTGTGACCTGCCTTAATGGGTAACAAGTCCCATTACCTAAGCAGGTTGCTTGCCAAATATGGTTGGTTCTCTGGGATCAAAAGGAAAACATTAGAGTCATGTTTTCTGACTCTTTCCATTTTAGTTCTCAAGGATGTCTAATGACGGAATCCTATCCAGGATGAAATGACGATCACTGATGAGATGATGAAGGGTAATTCAATAGCAACAGCTGCTGTTTCCATTGTTGAGGTGCTAAATGAGGGTTGGGCACCAAATTACCACTATAAATTCCCTTAAGAATTTACTTAATAAAAACATTGTTTAATTAGCAGATTTCATTAATAGTTCTGTTCATCTTCAAAAGATTTTATTGCTGTGTGCTTTAATTAAACTCTTTAGGATAAAGAGTAAGGATAGAGGATCCAGAGAAGAGAAGCTGATCTGAGATGGGAATTTCTGCTAACTTTGTGTCACCAAAGAGAAGCTGTAAACGAGGATCTGAGCATGATTAAGTTTGGCGGATAAGGGAACGAATCCCTATTGAGGACATCTTAAGTATTTTGAGGAGGAATACTGGTCAAGCTTTAGACCCAAAACTAGTGATAAATCTAATTACAGATAATATTCTTCATACTAATATCAATTGAATATATATTATCAGACAACGCAAAGGATTTCTTAACATCGAGCCTGTGCTGTTAACCATCCTGGGAACTATCTATCAATTAAGAACCTAGAATTTTAACACTGAGTAACCTGGTCTTGAAGGATGGCACGCCATCACCCCAGCAAGCTTGATGATATCCTGTTGTATTCCACTCCTACCTCCCAGAAATAGCTGTGGAGCTTCTTTATCATGATATCTTTTTAGAACTTTTCCTTTAAACTCTCACAGTTGGCAGTGACACTTCATCCCTTGAAGAGGAAGAATTCGCATTCAGATGGGTGAATGATTGCCAACAAACAAAAGACAGCATCAAGGGGTTATATTGGCGCCTCCCATTCTCAAGAATGCTAACTCAACCAGGCCTTAATTCATAGTGTGTGATGCCTCTTCAGCTACAGTGGGTGCAGTGCTGCTTCAAGACCATGATGGGGTAAAACATCTGGCCGCTTACTTTTCTGTGAAAGTTTGCTATTTCAGAACTATCCTGAGATATTTACAATAAGGAGTTGGCCGCCAGGGCATGGTCACTCGCTCACTGGTGATACCTTCTTCAGGGCGCGTGGCTTGAAGTGATTGTGTGGACAGATCATTAGACCCTTATGTATCTCTGGAAGCTGCAGAAGCTGGCGCATTGCCAGTCTTGGATGTATCACAACCTTTACAGTTTTAAAAGTAAACGAGGCTAGTCAACCTTGGGACAATTTATCTCGCCAGATTCTTTTACCCTGTGCTGGTTTTGAACCGTTTCAATAAAAACCCAATCCAGAGTGGAGCAGGAACCAACCTGCTATGCTTTCACTCCTCAACTTTGCAGTTTTGACTTCAGATACAAGTTTTCCAAGGGTGCCCTGAATGTCCTCCCTAATTTGTTGAGTTGAAACCCTTCTTTGAGTACAATTGAGGAGGAGGCACAGGATCTGACCATGGTGATTCTGCTGGCCCAGTTACAAGCTATTGCTCCTCACACAATTTTGGTGGTGGACTGGGCCCCAGATGTGCCGTTAGTTTCTTAGGTATAGGATGGTCAAACATCCTTCTTGGAGGGGTTGAAGCTGTTTGATAAGTTGGTACTTCTGGCACAAAGGCGGACCATCATTTGTAAGAAGATAGGATTATTCTGTTCAGATCGATAGTTTGGGTTCATCTTTAATACTCTGCAATGATTTATTTGTTTATCATAATCTTAGTAGTAGCCACCTGGGAATAGAAAGTGCCTCAATTTCATGAAGCATGTTTAACTGGCTGGAATCTCTAAGCATTTACAGCATTTATCACTAGTTGTGTGGCTTGGATATGGGCAAAATTGTATAGATCAGGTAAGAATAGTGTTGCAACCTTAGTTGCATTTGGGCGAGAATGCACAAGTAAAATTAGCACTTAAATAATTATAGCTATATGACAACAGTATACCACAAAAATAATTATAAAGCTCGCTAATAAAAAGCATTTATTAAAAGATCCTTCAGATTCGCTGTCTTTGGTTGTACTTCCAGTGTTGAAGATCTAGTGTAAAAAGGAGCCCACAGCCCTTCAGGGATAATTGATGCTTAGATGTGCATTTCTACGTTGCTCTCCTATTCCAGTACAAGGCCAACCAAAGTACTCTGGCCTCTATTCAGTCATCTTTTTTATAACTCCAAATCTTCTATAGTATCCTCTTTATAGTTTGATATTAACCTGTAAATTTAGCTCAATGTTCCCTGACATTTTTCTGTCCAAGTTGGGCACATCTTGTAGTGTTCTGTTAAAACTCACTATCATTTTTTAGTACTAGATGGTCCTAAAACTCAGTATCATCTTGGCAATTATCTGTCCAATGTCAGTAGCAATTTCAGAGGTTCAATTGACAGGTAAATTTGGGACAAATCTGACATAATCATTTTAAATAAATTTTAACAAATATTCAAGACTGATCCAATGGAATCATACGGTAAATTTTGAGAGAGATAATAGTGAGAAATCAGGCGGAATTAATTTAGTGGATTTAACAGAAAAATTTGTGGCTGATCTGGCGGAATCATTTGAGTAATTTCAACTGGTAGAACAAAACTGGTTTATGGGAACTAGTCATATAGTCAAAGAGTGGATAGAAAATTGATCCGTCAGACTTTGGGTTTGTAAAGTAAATTAAATTTATAATTTTTGGCAGGCAAAAGTATTGGTGAAATAAATGAAGGTGGGTTAATTAGGATAAATCTGCCAGAAATTCAATAGTACTAAAATTATACATGCTAACCAACTCTCTTTCCGCTCTGCATAACTTTCCAAGCAAAATTACACAAATTAATAAAAGCAAATCCTAATCGCCCATTTTAGTTTTTCTCTGATGTCCTCAGATTCTCTGCCAGCTGCTCCAGTGTGGGGCAGTGGCAAAACTCCCCCACCATTTTCCATCTGGCAGTAAAACGCGCTCAGACTGGTTCACCCAGTCATTCCAAACCCATGGGATGATTTGTTCTTCCAAGGATCTCGACGCCCACCTTGCTCATACCCAAGCGGTACCTTACTGCCCCCTGGTGCTCCCCCAGAGCAACATGCACTATGGCCTAAGGGTCGAATATGGGAAACTATTCCCATACCATGACCAAGCCATCATTGAAATGGCACAGGCGGTGATGACACCCGCCAGATTCATATATTTCCACCCCTATAAGGGGCATTTTGACCTCAGCTTCACCTGTGAAGCTGACACTGCCACTGCAGCAACTATGCCCCTGGTATTTCAGGGCACTCCTCTCCCCACAACTTGGACCTGGCTCCCAGCGGACACCACTTTGGTGGTCTAGTTTGCTGTTTTTCCCACCCACCTCCCCCTGAAGTGCTCCACAAGGAGCTGATGGACGGTTTGGCAGCCTATGGCTCCAACCCCATCTTACAATTTGTGGTCCCAAATGGGGCCACATGACTCTCTGGGCCTCAGGCATATGCCACAATCAGCCCTGAATTTAGTAAAATCTCCGTGTTGATTCCCCCTTGCACTATCATTCCTTCAGCGCCTGACCATCCATTTTGGCCCACGTTGAGGGCAGGCAGATGATCTGCCCATCATGTTTTGAGTTGGACCACTCTAAATGCAAGTGCCCCTCCTTAGCCACTTCCAACAGATCAGACGACTTGTCCGCCAACCTCCAATCCGCCGCCCACCCCATACAAGTTCCAGTATGGGGCACAATCCTACCTCTCCCTCCCCCAAAACTGGAAGATGCAGCTGCACCTGCAGCCACCAATCAACCTCCTCCTCGCTCAAATGCCACAAATGATTCCTCCAATCAAGCATTGGATTGGATCCCAGTTCAATCCCATACTTCCTCAAACAAATCAACCAAACCTCAACTGTACGATGATTCCCCAATTTAATTCAACCAAAACCCATGGGAGTTATTGGATGAAATTAATGAATCAGGTAAGCTCATAATAGAATTATCTCTGGAAATTGAGCAGTTCCTTAATGCAGAATGAGACGCCAAATACCCTCCTCAACTATATACCCCACATCCAAATACTGAGTCATTTTGCAGTGATCACCAGCTCGCAGTCAAAGCAGCTGCAACACCAGATTGTCACCCCCTTCATAAAGCTGTCGCCAAATCAGAGGCGATGCTCACAGGAGGAATTCCACCTCCTGTTATCCCCAAAAGTCTTACTCAAAAGAGTAAAATCACAGTAAAACAGTTATACAAAAACATATATGATGCTATCCAGAACGTGGCAACTATAGCACGGAACCCAAAAGCTAAAATTACCTGAACCAACATTGACACGTTTTTTAAACTTCAAGATGCCCGCATTAAAGCTGAAAAAGCTTTAACTGAATATATCAGTGCCATTTACCTAGCTGGCAATTTCTATGAAATAACAATTATTAGCAATATCAAACCACATGACGCAGATGCCCCAACGCCCTTACTGTCTGACTTGACATGCACTCTACTATGGGAGGAAGAAGCTGCTGCCAAAGATGAGCCCCCCAATCCCCCTCCCCTTCCACCATGGAGGGATAAGCAGTTTCTGCTGCCAACCTGGTTGGTTTTTTTGTTTGAAGTGTTCACTCAATACGCTCATTTGGGCGTTTTGTTTGAACCAATTAGTTACGTTACTTTTTAGTTTAGTTTTAGTTTTGGTAATGTCCGTCACCTGGTCGGCTTACCTCAAATAAATAAAACTATACATGCTTAATTAAGATGGGCAAAAAGCCTGTGATTTATCTGATGGCAGATTGATAGAAATCTTCTTCCATACACTAATTATTGGAAAGGGGTATAAAGGAATAAACAAATACTTGTGTTTGTCCCTAAAAATTACTAAAACATATGTCAACAGATCTATGGTAATCAATCTGCCACAAAATAAAATAATTGATTAAGTGAATTTAAGTTTATAGGACACTAGGGGTTATGGCCAGAGTAGGTATCATATGGTTGCTCAAAACCCTAAACTGAAACAAATGGTCTTCTTCACCCCTTAAATTAGTCAGAGGGCCCGTGGACCTTGATATCAGTTAATTTTCCTTGGTGAGCTTCCTAGCTCCTGTGGTTTTGACATAAATATTGTTGTCTTAACTACTTCGACAAGTTTTTACTTTTTTCCCTTGTTTATCAGCCATTACCTCTAAGTAAATGGCCTGTCTTTTTGTGCGTCATGTTTTTAATGTTTGGCTTGCCTCAGGTGATTGTGATTGACAGGGGGCCTCAGTTTAAGGATTATTTTTGTACCACAATCCTGGCTAGCCTGAAGATTAAGCCATGTCACTCCATTACATACCACTCCCAGTCTGATTGCCAAACATAGAGGGACAATCAGACTCTCAAATAGTATCTTCACTGTTATACCTCTGCCACACAGGAAACCTAGGTGGATGATCTTCTGTTGGCACAGTTTGCATACAACAATGACACTTATTTATGTACCAGTTTTTCACCTTATGAGGCCAATATGGGTAAAACCCCTCATTTTCCATTGGCACATGCCTTTGCCCAAAAATCCTTGCTGCGATGGATCATGTGAAGAAATCTAGAGCACTCAATCCCTGGTGCAAGAACACTTGGCAAAGGAAATTAGAAATTACATGCAGTTTGAAGACCAGAAACTTCTCCCTAATCATAAGAGCAAATTGGGTTCCTCTGTCATGTTGGATATGCGGCGCCAGTGTATGAAGGTTCCCTCCCATAAATTATTAATAAAATGTTTTGACCCCCATGTGGTGGAAGTGGAGTCTGGGAATAGCTGCTTAGGTTGACTCTTCTGCTCACTGGAAGCAGCACACCATTTACATGTTTCTCAGTTGTCCCCAATAAAGAGAAAAACTCAGAGGTTCTGAAGCTGATCCTGGTGGAGGGCTTAGAAGAGGCAGAAGTTGATGCAATTTTGGCCTCATGGAAATCTTACGGTTTGGTACAGTACTTGTGTCCTGGAAAGGATTTCCATCATATGATAATACTTAGGTCAGCACCTGTGATTGTGCCCATTGTTGTGAGTTTATGGAAGCCTTTCACGCCTTGCACCACAGTGCTCCCCACCCTTACCAAAGAATGCTACACACTTTGCCATATAGTTGCCAAAAAGCCCATAGGAACTTCGCCCTTGCCTAAGTTTCTGGTGGTGGTGATCCACCTTTCCAAAGGAGGGATAGATAGTGTAAGTCCTGAGGAGCACCTCCTGCACCTTGACCATAAGGAGTTTCCATTCAGTACAAAGAAAAGATTAAGAAGGCTGCCATTCCTCTTATTCTCAGGGTAATTTATACCATGTGGTAGATGAGAGGTGGGTGACAGCATACCCACTAAAGATTGCTCCCCTATTTTCTTCTCAACTCCCAAGAATTGGTGCAGAAAATGGGGGTGTCTGGAGGTAGCAGCGGTAAGAAGGCAACAATGGGAAGTTTGTATCCATTTCTCTCACATGCTAATCTCTTCCCCCAACTTGATTTCTTAAAAATTGATAATTTTTATCTGGTGGAAACAAATTGTATATTGTACATCCAGGTCTAAACCCCTGCCAATTTTATTCCTCTCTGCTTTAGAATGTGAGCCTGTCCCCCAACAGGTTTGGGCATGTGTCAGGATTCTTAATATTTTGAGTGAAGCCTCAACTTGGGGCTTCCAATTTATTATTTACTTTTGCAAATCTCAATTAACTTTTACTATAATCAATTTTGCAATTGATGCTTTGTTGGGCCAAGGGCTTGAGAATAATATAAGTTTTAAATTAATTGACATTGGTCAAATCCAATTAACATTGCTAAATTCCCCAACTAATGAACTGGGATAAATTATTATTGAAGTGCTCCACTAGTTGATTATCCGGGATGATAATCCCCATCTCAACTATTATTCTACCACGGAGGGAACAAATCCCTTATTTCAATGTTATCTCAACTTATCTCTAACTTCACCTTATCTCATGAGAACCTTTATCTGCTACCTACTTCCCTTTATCCTCTAGAAAGCTTTAGAATAGTATACCTAATCTGCTCTTAGTTCCCACAGGGCTTGCGCTGATCATTCCTCATATCCATTGTTTTATCCATTATTTTATTAGCGCTATTTAAGATGCAAATGATTTATTCAATAAAAAAACTTTATGCTTCTAGATTTTTAGGTTTTTTGTGAAGTTCATTTTATCTCTCTTGGGACCTCTGAACCTAGTTAGGTCAATTTCCTGATTAAATTAGATACTGGAAATCCCTACTGCTTCTGGCTCTCCCCGCTTTTCCCTGGCCAGAAAGACTAACTATCATATTCTCTCTCGGAACCTCTGGCCTCTATCTAGCCAAGTTCTCTCCAATTATCTACTCTCGCCGTTCAACTCCACAAGCTTCAAAGGACCGGCCTTCAGACCTCATCAGTCCCAATGGCATGTTAAACTCTTTCAATATGCAATGGGACCTCCCATACCTACCCTAGCCATTGGAGAAACCTTTTGTCCGCTAGATTTGATGCTGTTCTTTCAGGAAAAATTGCCCTGGAGAAAAAATTTAGTATGAAAATTTGAGATCAATTTGGCTGGGCAGGTTGAGACCAAATCAGCATCATGAGCAGGTTAGAGTGTTGATCCATCACATTGAGAATGATTGTGTCTCCCATGATTAATGTTGGTCTCCTTATTCCTCAAGCGCCAGCACTTAAGACAACAGTTCCCCACAGGTCCTGTTGTTGTCAATTTTTATCCTTTGTTTTATGAAAACAAATCTTTGCATGGAATTTCAATTAATATATTTTAACTATCCTTTAGCAGCGTTCTAACCAGGTGTCATGTTTCCTGGTCTTCATAACAATGGGTTATAGTGGTTATACTTACTACCTTATTACCCCACATACTTGAATGAGAATATAATTATGTTGGTCACCTGGTAATTTTCCCTATCATGGATGCCTTGTGGCATCATGATGTGGCCCTGCTCCTTAAGGTGATTCCCCTAAGTAGTATAAGTTTTGCAGCTCTCCAATGTATTCTACCCCTCTTGTTCCCTGGGCAGATTTAAGCCCCTGGGGTGCCTAAGGAAACAACCACCACTGAATTCTCATCTACTCTTGCAACTGTGTGGTTACTAGTTTAAATACCGAAAACAAATATTTTCAATTGTCATCCTTCAGCTGTCCCTCTCCTAATAAAGTACCAAGTTGTGTGGGTGGTTATAGATGCAGTATTCTGGCTCATATTTTGGATGTCCACTCACCCAGACTATCAGACTGGTCTTAATTTTATTAGCTGGTGCCATGAGAGATTGACTTCTAGAAAAATCCAACAACACTCAATTGTCATTTTCTAGATTATATGATGAATCTATAGTGAGAATTCCAGAATTAATGCAAGGATGAGTAGAATCCTAATTTATTTTTGAAAGGATGATAGCTCAAAGTTATTGGTGACCTCTTTGAGGGGATTCACATCTAGGTCTAACCAAAAGTTCATAAAACCCAGCTTGGTATGATTATAGTTTTATTTAAAAATTACAAAGTTTATTGAGGAAGTTAGAAAAACCCATAATTAAGATAAATTGGGGTCAGGATCTCAATCCATTGATTATGGCGTTAAGCTCAAGATACTCAATAGAATTAGCTTTGTAACTTTTCTTTCCAATTACTATCACTTTTAGTAATTTGATTCAATTCAAACAGCATAATTTGATAATCAAAACCAGGCGAGATAAGTATGAAAAATAAGGTAAAGAGCTGGGTGAACGCGGTAAAGGGCAGTGGACCTGGACCTGCACTGCCCAAAGGTACCAAGCGCACAGGTACAAATGAAAATCTAAGCAAAAATAAAAAAGCCTGAGGTTGCACATCCTGCGGGTTTCATCAATTTTTTGTGAAATATTGCAGCTAATTGGAAGTATCACAATCGCAACCACTGTCATTAGTGGAACATGGAATATGAGTTTTCCTGGGCGTTGAAACACTGACAATGTGGGAAAAGTTTGGCAAAGCCCAACAAAAAATTTTCCTGCATGCGGTGTACCTAACAACCCATACTATCTGCAGAGGTTGAGTAGACCTTGGGTTCAAAACCGCGGAAGAAGTTTATGAAGCAGCAAAGGTCAGAGTGGTACTTGGCCTTCCTGACGGACAGCAATTGGTCCCAACCAAACGCACCCATTGGACAGAATCCAAACATATTTTTATCATTTTTAACTATCTTCTGACTATACTGGTGTTCACAGTAGTTGAAAGACATCTCCAAGAAGGCTTGGAATCCTATGAAGAAATTAAACAATTTGAAATGCAATGATTCCGGCTGATGCTGACCCTTAGCATGGGGAAGGCGATAGCAATAATTTCACCAAACCAGGATGTAGTAGAGGATATTAAAAAAAATCCCCCACATCACATCCTTTACAATTGATGGGAAAAAATCCCAGCTATTCCGTGCAACAGTGGAAAGCGCACCCCCCATTTGCAACCACTGCCAGGCCTTTGGGCATAAGACTCATGCTTGCCCCATCAAAGAAGGCCTGAGAAAAATGGAATTCTGTGAGGAGGAAATGGGCAAAGATGACTCAGAGTATGCCAAAATTATGGATACTACACAAGCCTTCAACCGGGGAGAACACAGGCAATATGAATTAATTGACCCTATTTCCCCAAAAGAATGAAAAATGGCCAAACAAGCTCGCAAGCTGGCCGCAGACAAGGCAAAGGCCTCAGCGGAATCAACCATATCACCGGAGCAGATCCAGGAAGACATAGAGGAGTTTAAGTTCATGAACCAATCAGATCCCACAGAAAACCATACACCCAATCTGACCAGTTCAAATTTGGCAGAACCTGATTCAGAAATGAATGCAGAAAAATTGGGGTTCAGTGCACCCCCAGAAAATGCAGAATCTAACCCAATTGTGAAGGAAAATCTACAATGGAATGTGCATGAAATTAATGTAGCCAATAAAAATCCACAAGTGCACCATAATAACATATCAAAACCAAGCAAAGCCAAGAGAGGAGCGAAAACTGTGGTGATGAAAGGGGCAAAATACACCCCAACTCCTACTCATTGTTATGCTCTCCTCAGCAGAGGTGCAGTGGAGAGCAATGTGAGTGAGGGAGTAGGGCCAGGAGGCCCTGCTAACTGCTCCTGAGGCGCATCGGGCGTCTCAGTAGAGATAGGGATGCTGAACATAGAGGGACTCAAGGCCTTAACATCCCAGGCCAAGAAGTTGAGTCTCCTACAAAAACCCACCTGTGGATATCCTGGTGGTGCAGGAAATCCACTGTCCACAGGGAGAGGAGGAGGCATGGGAAAAAATGCTCCTCCCAACAATATCATTTTGGTCACAACACTGTGGGGTGATAGTACATTTGAACCAAAACTTTAAATTTATTAACAAAAATTTGTTCCTGGACAGCTGCATACTCGCCGTAACCTTCTCATGGCACACTGAAGTGCACACAATAGCCAGTGTGTATGCACCAAACTGTGCACCTGACCAAAGAGAACTTCTCACAGCTCTAACACAATTAAATCTACTAGCAAACACTTTTATCATGGGAGACATGAACTGCTGGATTAATTCAGAAATGGACCAATGGCCATACACAACGGAGATACCACAAGGGCAAGTGGAACTTCAAGTACTGAAGGCCACCCTGGGACTATATGATCTACTGCCAAAAAGGCAATCCCTGCTACAAAACATGACACACCCACATGTACACAATGGCACACTTTTCTATATGTTGAGGATAGACCTAATACTTGCACCAATAATCTTACATCACCAAATTCAAAAATTTAAAACTTCAAAAATCAAATTCTCTGACCATCGGCTCGTTTTGGTGTCTTACAAACTGGCAGAACCAAGTACACAAGCACCCAGATGGTGCAGAATACGCCCAGAAAGTTTAGCCAACTCGGAATTTCAATCCTGGATGGAGGAAATATCCTCAGCCTGGGATTTTCAAATACCCTTTTGCTCGGACCCACTACCTACCTGAGAAAACTTCAAAGAATCAAAAACCCAACAAATTAAACATACATTGTCTATAAGACACAGGGCAGTTTCAGCCATTATCAAACACGCATTGGCTGAAATTGACCATCTAGAAAACAATGTACCAAGAATGGGATACAGCAACAGATGGGGTTGCAAATGGGCAAAAGTTTCTGCTCAGCTAAATCCCTGATCTGCAAACTCTAACACCAAGTTGGAGTCCAATATAAAGGCAAAAACATATGAGATGGAGAAACTTGCTCAAGCTACTTTTTCCACTAATTCCATGCCAGGAAAATATACAATAGCTTGTACACAGGTCTGTCAACTAGACAGATCCATAGTAGAAACACCCAAAGAAGTCGCGACCAAAGTGCACAGGTTTTACAAAAAATTGTATAAATCTGAGCCAGTTGGGACAGAAAAAATTGAAAAATTCCTTAGAAGTGCACAGATTGACACTGCTGTTCGAAATAAAAATTTAATTAACCTAATATTGCGCGAGGAATTATGGGAAGTAGTATGCGGTGCACCAAGAGGGAAATGCCCTGGACCTGATGGGATTCCCTATGAATTTTATATAAAATATTTTACTAACATCTCTAACATTCTTCTAGCTTCAATGAACAAGTGTATTATGTAAACATGCCTCGTACCTGGAGGCAAAGAAGCCTACAAGGTCACTTTATTCAAGTTAGGAGACAGACTAGACTTATCCAACTGGCGCTCAATCTCCCTAACCAACACAGATACCAAGATATTCACAAAAATAATGGCCAAACTACTAGGAGAAATTACAACTGACGCGATATCCCCATCACAGTATGGATTTGTCCCAAGAAGATCCATCTGTGATAACATCCACACAGTTGCAAATGTCTGCCAGTCCAAAATCTCTGGAGCACTTGTCTTTTTAGACCATCAAAAGGCATATGACAGGGTGAACTGGACCTATCTTAGAGCCTGCCTTCAAAAGTTCAAGCTTCCAAATAGATTAATAAACTGGGTAATGTTGTTTAAAGATTTAGCTACCATGGCTGTGTGGGGAGCAGGTTTTTTAACCAACCCAGTCATCCCACATAGAGAACTCAAACAAGGAGACCCCTTAAGCCCTCTACTCTACAACTTTAGCCTAGACCCCCTAATCCAAAATAAAAACACTCTGCTCAAAGGAATCAATGTCAAGGGCCAACCACCAGTCAAAATGATGACCTTCGCTGATGATTGTGTGGTGGGCATATCCAACAATCAAGACGCTTGCAGAATTGAGGAGATTATTCAAGATTACTCAGCCATAAGTAACGCATCACTTAACACTTAGAAAAAGGAAATTATACTCCTGGGAAAATATCAGACCCAGTGGATGCCATCTACACAGGGCCAACAAGCTAGTACAACATCAAGACTCCTTACCAGACATAGGAGGCGAAAATTAGCAATGACCTCACTGAAACTTCCATTCATCACCAAGCCAACAGCTGGCCCTGTTCGTCACTTGGGAGTATGGTTGGAAGCAGGAGGCTACGCTAAGCCCTGATGGAAAGTCAATTATTAGACAAAATAATAAAATGCATTGCCTCCTTACATGGACACCAAACAGGTCTAACAGGAAGGGTCACAGTAGCCAACTCGATGATTCTATCAATCATATGGTTCACGGCCCATGCAATTGCTTTCTCACCATCTTTCTTCAACACAGTCCACGCCCTATTACAAGGATGGCTATGGTCCAACCACAACCCCCCTGTACGCCTTGAAACCCTATTTGGCTCTAGAAGGAATGGAGGCATGGGGCTTACTAATTACGTAGAGCAAGCAACCCATATACTGGGATCCTGGATAGCTCAGGTGACTATCCCAGATCTTCCATATACACACTGGTCCAGAACAGCAAGATATATCTTTACACGAGCACTACAATTAAGAAACCCAGATCACTTGAACACATTAATCAAATATATGGCATCCCATCCCACAGCTGCAGGACCACATGGCACTCCTGTACACTTCAATGAATATTCCTAGCCATGAGAAGAGTGACATGGCGGATTCACATAAATGATCAAACCAGTCACCGAGGACGCCCAAGGATAACTCACAGACAGGAGATCAATGATAAAATAGTCACAGACAATATAATAAGCAAAAGCCCAAATACCATAGCCAGGATAGATTACCTGGACCATATGGACATACCCTACAACCTGGAGACCCAAAGAAGAGTATGGAGATACACACATCACCCTCTACTCCAACCCAGGATAATAGCATATGTATGGAGGTGTATGAGGAGAGTATACTGAACAGCTGAACGGCCAAATGCCAAACATACCTTATGTGCAATATGTGGTCAGTATAGAAGCCTAGCCCACCGTTTAGAACAATGCCCAACATCAGTGGCTGTATGAAAAGAGACCATGCGCCTTTTCCGCCAAGAAAGTGGACAACCATTCAGCCTAGCAAGGAACATGTTCGCTATAAACATGGACTCTTTTATCCACCCATCTCTCAGGGCGCTAATAGTAGCAATAGCACTATGGACGATACATACAATGGTACTGGAATCGTTCACAGGAGCAGCGCCAACAATCCAAGCAGCCATTCATCGCTTCCACAGCCATATATTGGAACATTTCCAAGCATGGCTGTTTGGAAATATGACCCCCCATAACAGAAGGACAATCAACACATGGTTACCCATATTGTTCCTAAAAGTTGATCCTTTTCTTCACACATGCTGCATCCAAGAATAAGCCAGAATAAATCCCCTTCCCTACTGTCCTAATCTTGGTGATCCTGGAGACAACAAGAGGGGTCTTGAACCCTCTGGGGTGTCTTTAATTGTTGAATTTCATTAGTTTTCCCACTATAAAGGAAGTGCTTGTCCCCTGGTTGACCTTCCCCAAATATAATAGAATTAGCTTTCCAATCTTAGCCATACTATATCCAGAATATGTCTGAACTTAGATCTGTGATTACAATTCTATACTACCAAACTTAGTGTCTATAAATTTTGTGTGAAGATTGAAGGTGTATATATAAAAAGTATAATGTCCATTTTCATTTCTACATATCTTAGTTACTTTGTATGCTGAAGTTGCATAATTAAGGAACCATTTTCAGATGCCTTCATCCCAACATGGGAATTCTTAGACCCTTGTCTGTTGTTGTTCCAAACTGTATTGTAAATCAGGTAGGATGTCTAACTTAGAAAAATTTGGACTTTACAACCTCTTTCTTGTTTTTGCAGTTCACACCATAAGTTATGTTATTAGTCATGACAAAGATGTCCTCCTCTGATCCCTTATATTGTGATTAATACCTTCCAAGCAATCTAATTGCATACATAATCAATTATCACTGCATTTAAATTGTCCCCATTCAAAGCTTTATATGTATATTAACATGGTGCCCCTGTATTGCTTACAAAATAAATCATCAGTAATAGTATTGATGATCTAAGAAATATTTAAAAGGTTGGCTCAAAAAATCTTTAAAATGAAATCAGAAGCCAATACCAAACTTGCAAAGATGTTACAAATGAAGAACATTTAAAAAGTGTAACTAGACAGATTTTATACAAATTTAAAGCCATCGCCTAGTTTTATAGTATCATAACTTTATTACCTCACGTGATGGAAATCTGGACTCTACCTGTAAAAGTCTTTATGTCATCACCTATAATAGCACTAATAAATATTTAACTAAGGCCCTATCCTTAGGGATCATTATTATTAGAGCGCACAGTCAATTTCAGCCATTACTTATCAACTAACAATATTTTTTAGTACTAGATGGAACTAACAATATTAAGGGAGTAATGTCATTTATTTTGATATTTGCCCTAATGAAAAGCTTACAGCAAATATGAACGTTTCATATGAATCTCCTCTTTGGTTCACCTTAGTGTATACTGTCAAAACCTCTAAGGAATTATCAGATTTTATCTATATTGTCTTATATTATTACTTTTGCTAAGTTAGCTGCTCAATGTTGAGGCCAGGTACCTTCAAGCCAGGTGAAACCTTTTTAAGGTTGAGTAAAAACTTTTGATAGTAATCTGATCTGATACTTTTAAATAGAAACACTCTGATAAATCATCATGTCAATTTATACAATTTAGGATTATACATTAGACTAATTGTCAGTTGCCACCTAATAGTAGCCAAATACATTCTTTCACTGTTCTCACCATGTAATACTTCTATTCTGACCAAATTGAGGTAACTTAAAATATAAGTAGTGCACATTCCTTCATTTTTATATTATCCTTTTCAAAAAAAGAGTTTCCTATTGTTAGGATTAAAAATATAAAAATATTTTTTTCCTTATAAAAATATTCCTTTCTCAGTTTTCTTTCCACTTGATTACACATTTGAGCAAATTTAGAATTACAGAAGAACTAAACAACTCTGAAAAACTGACTGTTAGACATTTGCCCTCACAGCTGAAGAATATGAATGTTTTAGGTCAAATTCAGCCAAAAAGGGAAATGTTGACCATTTGCGATTTTATGACGTTACTAAGAGGTATTTTGATGATAATAAACATGATGATATTGAGGATATCAGCCAAAAGACCCTGGACAATTCTTGGTGGAACCTTTTTAATTGGGGTAACACCAGTTTGAAACTTGCAAGGGCACTCAATGTAAAATTGAACGTCAGTTTACTCTGACCATGTGATGGACCATGGGGCAACCATTGGAAGGTACGCCCCCAACCACCAGCAGGTCCTTCAAAGCACCTACGAGGGGACCACCCCCTTTTATAGGTGTGGTAGAGGTCCCCCAACGTGAAAGCTTTTTATCAAGTGGCGATTGGTTGAAATTCATTAAAACCTTACTGCATGGGTACATTCTTCCCAAAACCCCAACTATCATTTTGCCAACAATTAACTCACATTTCCCACAATCTGACAGGCGAGTATACCATATTTCATAATTTGTAATGCGTCAAAGCTATTCTGAAACTATCCTCAAATTACCCCTAACCCTTGAAACAGTATAAATTCAGATCAGAGGGATATTGAGGTGTCATTTTTTCCTATATTTCTCTTTTCTACTAATAAAACACTTAAAAACTTAATTTTTAGTAGTGCTTATTTATTCAAAATTTAATTAAAAGCTTTGTGGGATCTAGAGGCGTAAGCACCATCAAGCATAACCAGGCTGGATCCTACACTGACAAACAGCAAACCACCAATGTCCTCAGCCTGACCGCCCACTGCTCCAAAATGGGGCAGCAGTGAAACCCCCTAGTGTCTTCCACCCAATGGGAAATGCTTTCAAACCAGATTGACCAGTCCCTCCAATTCCTCAGGCCAATACGTTCCCCAAGGATCTCGCCCTCCACCTTGCATGTTCCCAAATAATGCCTCATAGCCCCATTGTGCTCCCCTGAAGCAAGATGCGTACAGCCTCTGGGTTGAATATGGCAACTTGTTCCCCTACAATGATAAACAAATAATCAAATTAGCCAGGAGCTTATGCAGCCTGCAGGCTTTATCAACTTCTACCCCTACAATGATAAACAAATAATCAAAATAGCCCAGGAGCTTATGCATCCTGCAGGCTCTATCAACTTCTACCCCTACAAGGGGACTTTGACCTCAGCTTCACTTGTGAAGCTGATGCTGCAATAGAATCCACCATTCCCCTGGTGTTCCAGGAAACCTCCATCCCAACCACTCATACCCGGTTGCCAATGTCACCACTCTTGTGGTTCAATTTTCAGGCCTCCCAACCCACCTCCAACCTGAAACTCTATACAACAATGTATATGCTGGGTTGTCAGTATATGGCTCTGATCCTATTTTACAATATGGTTCCTAATGGAGCCAACCAACTAGCAGGCCCTCACACCTTTGCAACCATATGTCCAATATCAAATGAAATTGCCTTTTCAATTCCCCCTCACACCATTGTCCCCTCTGCCCCTGACCACCCTTTCTGGTCCAGAGTAGATAATGGGCATACGATCTGCCTCATTTGTTTTGACCTGGACCACTCAAAGCAGTACTGCCCCACCATAGCCCAAGATGGAGACCACATGCTTGACTCCCCCATGATGCTCCCATAGCTGACATCAAAACCTTCTTCAAATGGGGCACAATACTCCCCCACTCCACCCAAAATGGTAGATGCAACTGCCATGGATGCAACCAATAAGGAACTGACATGCTAAACAACCACTCCTACTCCAACTAATGAGGAGCCAGCATGGACCCCAGTAAATCCAAAAAGACCTACCAGCCACCTAATCCAGCCCACCCATATGCCAATCAACTTATTGTCTTCAACCAAAATCCCTGGGATTATTTGGAGGAAATTGATGATTTGGGAAATCCCATCCCTGACTCAGTTGAGGCCCCAGGCCTCAAAATGTACCTAAATGCAGAATATGCAGCTCAATTCCCAATTCTCTGCTATGCTCTATGCTCAGATGTGGATAAATTCTGAAGTGATCACCAACTCACCAAAGAGGCTGTTGCCTCCCCTGATTGTTGCTTCTTCCAAAAGGCTGTAGCAAAATCAGTTGCAGTTATGGCTATAGGGGTACCCACACCTATCCTTCCCCCCATTCAACAAATTTATAGAAAAGAATTCCTCAAATCCAACAAGTTGCCCACAAGGCAGTGCAAGAAGTTGTGATGGTCATAATATTTGGCCCCTAGACTGCATTACCAGCAACAACATTACCACCTTTACCACACTACCCAAAGTTCATTTTAAGGCTGAAAAAGCCCTTTATGAATATATCATAACCCTCCTCATAGCTAAATTCAAGCTTCCCGAGCCACTTTGCTACCTTAACCCCAATTTTGAGAATGCACCTATGCCATGCTCTCAGCACTCTGCTGTACACTGTCTAACACAGAGGAGGAAGATGAACCTCCCAATCCTGACTCACCTCCCACCATGGATGAATAGCAGTTTACCACATCTGACCTGGGTGGTTAATTTTAGTTTTTTTATTTTTTCAATTCAGTTTGAGTAATCTGTTCATCTTTTTCTGTTTGATTTAAATTCTAAATTTATTTGAGGTGGGCCAACCTTGGGACAAATATACTGCATTAATAGGAGGTATAGGAAGTAGGGAGAAAAGGTATAGGAGTGGAGGACAAAACCCAAGTACTGGAGGTAAAACCTTCCTGTACATGTTCTGATAGGATAGGATTATATGATCTAACTTCACTAATTTGCTTGACCAGAATGAGGCATGGTGTGCAAATCCACATGTATTAATATCCTCTTGGCGCAGAAATTCAATTTCTGCCATGATAGGATTGGAACCCACAACATGAGGGGCAATAGTGGGATGCCCATCCCAACTATGCCACACCCCCTCTGTTTGTTTAAATTCTAGCACAGTACTTTTGCTCCTTGGAGCTTGGTTATACATCCCCTGGTCAGCTTGCCTTGGTTAAATAAAAGATATTCCTATTTCCTTATCTTTGTCTTCAATTTTGCAACCTTATTTTCCTTGCCTTAAGTAACAAGCTTTGTTCACAAAAATACCTTAAAGTACTGCAACTTATTGTTAGTACTTTTCTTAAAGGGAACTATGGATATAGCCCCAAGTGAGCACCCCAACAAAACAAAACCCTACACATAATAAAATTTATTTTAGATAGTGGCATGATAGTTTCAAATATATAACAATGCTGCAGTTAATTTACATATATATAATCTTAGCTTCTAATGGCAATTACTATGGTAGTTGTGATAACATGACATAAGTCATGTTATTTATTCTGTTCCAAGCTGCTTAGATAAATAGCCTTGAATTGGCTATTATACTTTACTTTAATTGAGATACTGACATCTTGAAAAAGAGGCTAGTTATGAGGAATTACTTTATATCATTTTATTTAAAATAGTTTTATATAAGCTTGTATGTTGAAAATAAACAACCCCTTAATAATAAATTTAGTGTATTAAGTTCTGCCATATATAAAAAGGAAATTAAATTGCACAATTTACTTATCTCTAATATGAAGAGTAAATACTTAAATAATAGAAATCTTTGCAATCATCTTAATTTTTTCTAATTTATGAACTCAGCATATGGCTTAAAACATATTGCATAGTATATAGCCAAGGTTGATCACCTTGATTCAACTATACTGATTATTATGTCACTTCTAAGTATTAATAACCTTTTACATATTTATCTTTAATAAGGTTAGTGTTAACTCTTTTTTGCAAATTAACAGCATATTATTCTTAAGCTAGCGGAATCTTGTTTATGTAATAGCTTGTAATGTAAGATTGCAAGTAAATTATTTGCTTATTATTACCCTTTTTGCATTCTTTTTGTGCAAAAAGGGTTTGTTACATTAAAAGCTCTACTTTAGCATTCTCTTGCTTTTTATAATTGAAAAAGTAAACTTGTTTCAGGATAGAAAGTACGCTCTTTCATCGTTTTACCCAAAAGCTCTAACTGTAAGGGCATATGTTTCTTATGCTTAGGATTATACTATCAATTTATATTCTCTTTATTTACTTTCTCACTATCTCATTCTTCATTACATTTACGTAGTAAATGATGTATCTCTTTTTTAGCACTAGATGGTCCCAACGTAAATGGTATACCTCAAAATTCAATTCATACCAATTGAACCCTGAAAAATCACCCCTATTTTTCACTAAAATATTTATTAAAGCTTAATCTTTGGAAGATAAACAAGTATTCTAACAATTGATCAAAAGCCTTGCATATTGTGCTATGATAATACGCATCCAAATATAAACAATACTTCTTAGTAGTGTAATAACAAACTTACATAGCCAAGCATTTGCAGCATCAAATTACAATTTAATTATTACCATCAAGTTTTGCTTAAGTTGTTTTGTTAAAGGCACAATCACAGTTTATTATGTTGCATATTATTTTACGTAGCAACTATATCTGAGCAAAAGCTAATTTATACAATACACGAAAAAGTAATATTTCGGTAATTTAAATTAGCTTTGGTTATCTATTCTTAAACTAATCTATCACTATTGAGGTAGAGAGAGCAATTATATCAGGCCTCACCAATATATCTAAAACTAAAAAGGAGTTCTTTGGTAATACTAGCACCAATTGATTGCAAAAAGGCTGAAAATTGTACTCCGATTTAAGCCACTCCGCGTTTAGGTTTAGTTGCTGATAGTAGAAGTTAAAACTTGTATACATAAAGGTCTGAATGTACCGTGATTTACTTGGTTAATTTAATAGTATATACAAATAGAAACCTGGAGTATTATATCACCAAGGTAAACTGAATTAAAAGTTAATTTTAGGCCAAAATGTGATAGTGCTAACAATTCCTAAACCAAAGGAAGTAGAGCTCAAGAATCTTTATATATTATTTCTCAAAGGTGTTTTTTTGTTGGTGTGAAATATCTCCCTTAATACTGTATCAAAATTAATGTTTGATACGCCATTTTGAAGATTATTTTTCCCTCTAATGATGAAAAATAAGTAAATTATTATTTTCATAGTAAAATAAAAAGTTTTATATGTAACAAGTGAAACCCCTATATGTTTTCGATGGCATTCAGTATATTGTTACGGCTGAGCAGTTTGATATTCGGTTGATTCGATACTTAAAAGGTTTTGGCAAGCGGTTGGTGGTTTTGGGTTGATTAATAAGCTTAACGGTTTTAATAATGCAGTTAGTGATTGGTTGATATGATAAGTTAATTGGTTTTAATAAATAGTTGGTGGTTTTGGTTGTTTCGATAAGTTTAGGTTTGTTTTACGAATACGAAGCAGTTGGTGATTGGTTGATTTGATATATTTAATGGTTTTTAACCGACTTTGAAAAAGAAGGTTATCAATTCGGCCTGTATGTATGTTTTTTCTTTTTTTTTCTTTTTGTTCGCGCATAACTGAATATATATTATTTCTCAAAGGTGTTTTTTGTCGTTATGAAATATCTCCCTTAATACAGTATCAAAATTAATGTTTGATATGCCATTTTGAAGATTATTTTTCTCTCTAACGATGAAAAATAAGTAAATATCTTAAAATTAATAATTTCAATAAAAAATTATATTTTAAGACTTATATTTTAAAATTTTTAGTTAAAAAAATTATATATAAAGTGCCATGGTGGCACTGAAGTCTCTAAATAGAATAGAATAAGTTAAACATATAAATAATATATAAACAACATATAAATGTATAAACAACATCAAATTAAAACAAGTAAGTAATACAGCATTTGCAAAAGCAGTGGAGCACTATTCTAACCCCAATAATATTGAGGTAGCAAGCGTTTGTTGTATTTTTTTAAAAAATTAGTAAATATACTAATAATATGAAAAATATATATTGCAATTGAATTACAAAAAATAAATTTTTATTTTGAAATATTTGTCACAATATTTATATATTTATTAATTTTTTATTATTAATTTTTTTACAACTTCAAAAATTAGTTTTTTAATTAAAAATTTTGTTTTTTTATGTTTTTGCCAGTTTGCATCATTTGTTATTTGCAATAATATATTTTTATTGATAGAGTACTATCCATATAATAGTTATATAAGAAATCCTAATACCTGAAGTGATTCAAAGTATTTGCATGGGTCACCTAGTATATATTTAATTGCTTTATAGCATAATCACCGTTCTAACGTAAGTTAAATGAATCACTTGTCTATTTCATCTGTTAGTATAGTGGATCATTGGTTATCTTGTGGTCTGAAGTCTCCACATCAGAAGGCTGGAAACCTGGGAAAATTTCAAACTTTTTCCCAAAAATACGTTTAACTTGGGCTAAAGATAATTAAAAACCAAAGTTTTTTCTTACTTTTAGGTTTGTTAATCGGGATGATGTAAAAATTTGGTTCAAATTGATGCTCTTTCAGTTTTAAGAATTTCGACGCCTCAGATTCAATCCGAAAAGTTGCGTGACCTTTGTACATAGGCTTTTGGAGAACGCCTTCCTGTAAAAAGTCAATGAAAACACAAAGAGTGGATCTCTACTCTTTCATGGTAAAAAATTTACTATAGTGCCTTGAGATTTGAAATAGCATAAAATTTTCCGAGCATCGGGGACTAGGTGTTCTTCACATTTAATGCTATAGTTGATTCGAAACCCAAACGGATTTTTTGATAATAAAAGTTTCCTTGCCTTCTTAGGAAGTTTTAAAGCCATATCCGACTAAAAAATAGAGGAAAATAGAGGCTTAATAAATCAAATAGGTGTTAGTGGAAGAGCTTAGACTATCAGGTAGCTATAACTAAAAAGTTTGTAAAGTGATAAATTTTTAAGATGGCAAAAATGGAAGTTAACATGTAAGTTTGCGACAAAAAACAATTAAAGTAAAAGAGAAGACCAAACAGTTTCTAAAAAGCATAAAAACTAAATTAGAAATAAAATTAAAGAAATTATTTTAAAACTTAAAGAAAAGCACCCACTAAGCAAGTGAGAAAATCAATTCGTTTGTATGGGTTTTTTGGTCTAAGCAGCCGATTTAGTACTTTCAAGTTTGATGCTGTTATGAATCATAGTTGACATCGCATCAGCTTGAGATTTTGGATATCATTGTGCTATCAAATTGTCACGTAATGTACCACCAATTCATGATAAGGAATATTTTAGATAATTTAAATTCCTAGAATTGCTAATTAAAAGTTTAGATTAATGGGTTGACTTGTCAAGTATTTAGCCAATTGTATGTCAAGCATCCCCTGGTTCCCTTGTCCTAAAATTTAGGCTCATTTGATAAACAAATGTCCTGAAGTAAAATCATATGAAAGGTATTTGTATTGTTCGAGGTGGGTCGACCTTGGGACAAATATACCACCACACCGAGAAATTTCTAGCCAGTACAGGTTTCGAACTCGAAACCTGCACTAGAGATGAAAGGTATTTACATTGCTAAAGATTATAATCACACTTTACCATGACAAGCTTCTATATTTTCTCACTTTTTTATAAAAATACCTTAGTTTTTATAGATGTGTATATAATGTACAGATGATTATATACATCAATTGAAAACCACGTAACTTTTTTATATAATGTTTTAATAAATCTCTGGTTTATTTTTATGCCAGTATATTTTAAACTGCATTCCATTATACGGAATGATGTTACTGTTGAGTTAAAATCTAGATAGCCATTTGAAAATTCTAGATTTTCTTAAACATTTAATTAAAGGATTTAAAGTAATAAAAGGTTAACTTATTGATTAAGTACAAGAGCCAGTCTTCCATTGTATGGACTAAGCACTTCTAATATCATTGTATATATTTTCACAAAATTTATCTATTGTATAGAGTATTGTGATGGACACCATCTTCCAATAGTTGTTGGGTGAGGTTTGCTAATAGGGCTACAGTCAGAGACCCCAAACAGGATAAAGCACCATATACAAATTCACGTTTCCGTTGGCTACATTGGCATCTTAGAATGAGAACCCATATCAAAGAGAGTCCTAAACTGGATATAAGCAGTTGGATTTTGTCCCTAGGGAGCTGTTGCACATAAGCGACAGCCTTTCCAAGCTCTAAGGTATACTTTATGACATCCATGGTGCCAGATTTGAGGGCTTAAAAGTAAATATAATTTTGAAAATTTAAGAATTTATTTTTAAATTTGATTTATTAGAAAGAGGATTCTAAATTTGTAGAAAAAAAGTTAAGATTATTTAACTTCCACTAGGGATATTAATAGTGGCAGTGGTTTGATTGCTGCCATGAACCTTGCAGGGTTCAGGGGGCTGCACAGCAAATTCTGAGGCTTCTGGAATTACTCTAGCCTCTTCTGGAAACATTTACAAATGCCAACGAAATCTCAAGGCATCAGATAGTCTTTTGAACTTTTAATTCTATTGATTTTGGCCCCAATTCTGTCCAGCTCAATTACTACCAATTTTACATTGTTCAGAACTCTTAAACTCTTAAGCTATTAAAATTGCCATTCAAACCAATTGATATACCAGTTTTCAATCTTTTACACCCTTGGTATCTTTAGGTGAGGGCTTAAGATAATTACAGTAGGATATTGAGGAAATGCGGTGATCAGGAATAGCCTTGACCATCACAAGTATAAACTTTTTCTATGATAGGGTATGTAAAATAAAAAAACAATTAGTAATTTTCAAGTTAGGCTTCTAATACAGTTAATTTATAGCCTAGTTTACAACTAGAGAATACAAGAAATTAGTATCTTTGTGTTATGAGCAATGTAATAGAAAATCTTTCAATTATACTTGGATATTAACACAATTTTACATCTATGTCTAAGACTAATATCCAACATTTCAGCTACCAAGGTTAAAGTTTTGTCTGCTTATTTTGTATAAATACTTATATTTTTTAGTATTGAATACCTGAATTGATTAAGGGTCCTAGAAATTGGATTTTAAAGTATAAATGCAGTTTAGATGTTGAGTCTTAGTTTAATAGTAATGCTCAAGGCATCTGTAAGTCCTGAAGAGCACCCCTGCACCTCAACTGTGAGGAGTTTCCATCTAGAACAAAAAAGGGGGTTAATAAGGAAGCTATTCCTCTTGTTTTCTGGGGAAATTTAGCCCATGTTATAGATGAGAGGTGGATGATAGCCTACCTGATAATGATTGCTCCCCTACCTCCCCTTCTCACCACCCAAGAGTTGGTACAGAAAATTGGGGGGTGTCTGAAGGTGGCAGCAGTAAAAAGCCATCTCCAGTGGGAAATTTGTATCAGCTGCTCTCCTTTTAAGAGAGTTTCTGTAACTCTATTGTTTCCAGAGAGGTAGTGCAGATTGCACAGCCACATGACCAGAGAACATGTCACTAATAGTAAAAGGAAGACGGCATCCCAAAAAGGTGCCAGTGCACAGATAACCTAAGAAAAGGGTGTACAAAATTGTGTATATAAAAAGATGGATTAAAAATGTGTGGACTTAGTTGAATCCCAGAAGGGTGTTCATAACCAAGTGCAGATCAGTATTGGGGTTCTTGGGCGCCTCAATTTAAAGGGGTCAAGGTTTCTTAGGAGGGAAACATAATCCATAGTTAATTTAGACAAGATATAATGACTTTAATACTAGAAACCTCTTATAGGAGGTCTGTGAAGAGGTCAGACCAAGGAAAAATATGATAAGTTATAAACTAAGTTTGTATTACTAACAGCCTACCAACAAATAAGGTTGTCTCAAAAAACTACATCTAGAAAATCAAGGTATCAAACACAATTGGGCAAGGCACTGATACCAATTTAACCAATAATTACAACCTACCATACTTTGTTGTACTATAGCTCAAGTAAGCTCACACTTGAGAGATTGAATGCAATTGGTATTTGCTGGATTTGGCAATATGGTAAACCAAACGGGCCTCAAAGTCCCATTTTACAAACAAATTAAATGTCCTATCATGATTTAAAAATAATTGGTGCACTTCAGAGCTGAGGATATAACACTCTTGCAACCATCACATGCAATCCCAGGACCAACTTGGCCATATTTTGACCTTACCCAGCGTTATTTCAGGGTGTGCCTCAGGTCAGGCAGGTTCATTAGCTTGATCCCCTTGACCTCTTAATGCTTAGCCTTAAGGATACAATCTGTCCTCACAATTATCATTTAACCATGACATACCCTCCCATTCTTTTGAGGTGCCACCCCTTCTCCAGGGGCGTCAGCCATGGAAAAGTCCTTGTGGGCAGGGGCTAGCTTCTTGGCAGCAACAACTGGTTTAGCCTTGGTCCCTGCTGCATCTGGGAAGCGCTTGTGGAATGGATCAATGAGGTCTTGGGAATGGATACAGTCACATGCTGGGATTCAGATATTCTCCGTGCACCAAACCCTTTTATGACACCAGGTACTCCAGTTTTTGAGTTTTTGTGTGCCCTTTAGGGCACCCAGTGCAGGCAACTTTGCAGGATGAAACCTGGGGTTTTGCCCCCACCGCACTGGGGCTGCGGTATCCAGTCTTCTCTTTACATGACGTAAGTCTGCAACCTCCTCTACTTCCCACTCTGGGGTCCCCTGTTATGGTTAAATGACATGATAGTAGGTACAGACTGTAAAGATAAAGCAGGGCGTAAAGAGGCCAAGAAGAGCAAATTAATGAAACTGCCTGACCAGAAGCACACCCTGAACAACGTTGGGTAAGGGAAAAATATGCACAAGTTGGTTATGGGGTGAACATGATGAACTTGGAGGCGTTACATCCTTGTCCTTGCGGTGCACCAGTTTTTATTAAATAAAAAATGAGACGTTACATTTGATAAGAAACAGGGATTTAAATCTTGTTTGTTTTATAATATTGCTAAATCAGCAAAATCCAATTACAGCCAATCACCAGAGCGAGCATACTCAATCTATAGTACCACAAAGGACGATGGTTTGCGCTTATTGGTTGGATTGGGTGCAGTGCATCACCTGATGTGTAATGACCCCCAATTCTTTATAATTATTGTTTCATTACCAACCTTCTTCATTGGTCATATGGTTAATAATAAACTCCGTTCATGTTATTTTAGATATGTGAAGTTGTTTGACCCTGTTTGCCGACTTCATGAGGTCCTTTATAACGTATTTAGTGTAATCCTCATCCTGGGCCCTTAGTGTACCATCCTCATCTGTGGTGCCCTGTTTCCCCTCTTGTTAGCGGGTTGTTTCCAGTTTGTGGGGTGGGGCCTTCCCCACCACCTCTATGGGAAAAAGATTTGTAAAAACACTCTCTTGACATCCCCTCCACAAGGTATGCCTCTGGAGTCTCAGGAAGGAGACCCTTGAATAAGGTCAGCTTGCTTTCATGAAACACCACAAAGTTCCAAAATGATGGGGGAAGTTCTAAATGGCATGAGGCATGACCCACATCTCTGACAATGCAGTAAAGCCCTATCCTCTTCAGCCCCAGTTTTTTGCATGTCTGCTTGATTTTGATATTTCTGGCATCCAGCATCAGGAGATACACTTCCTTGTATGCTGGCACCACCCATTTCTTACCATCTTCATTCTCCTTATAGACCTTCATGGAGGCATCCAAATTGATGTTTACCCTTGGTGTACCTTCTTGATGAATTTGATGAAGTTCATCACTGCTTCCAACTTGAACCCACCGCTGGGTTCCATGTTAAAAGATAGTTAAAACTTTATTTGTCAAAGAAGGGAGAACAGTCAATGGAAGTATGCTGGGCAATGTCATAACTAAATTGAGCCAGGGGAAGGTGGGAAGCCCAATCAGAATGGTCAGCTGCTGTAAGGCACAAGATTGGAGGTGACTTTCATTATGATATGGAGTATAAAAGCCTTGAAGTTAAATCCAGTTAGGCTTGTTGTCACTGGTACTCCCACCATGAGGACCTGTGCAAGGTGAGCAAGAAGAGAGTAATGTCCTAAATGATTTCCTAAAAGGAAAAGGGGTGCATAGTGGTACATGATAGGTGGAACGTTTGAGGTCATGGTGAAAGGTTCCCTTTGGTAAGTTATTCAATAAGAAGTTCAATAATGGGTTCTGGTTTGGAGGTGGCAAGTGGGCCTGGGCAGTTGGGATCACATATTTACCAACACACTGGATAGAAAGAACTGCAATAAAAGTACTAGGTTCTAAATAATCATAACTAGTATAAAAGATAATAAAGATCAAATAGTATTAAAATCCTTTATGCTAACATAAGATTACTCTTAGCTAGCCTGGTTTATTTATATTATAAGAATTGAGGGTATATTACCTCAATTGATTAGGGATATAGGGCAATAAAATGTTGCATTAAAGGTAGATTACCTAAATTGATTAGGGATGTAAGGTAATAAATTGATGCATTGAGGGTACTGCACAATGCACTTCTTTTTAAAGTCCATATGACCGTAAGAGTGCATAGGAAGACCCTCAATGCGACTATAATTAAAGCAAATTCCTAAAAATGGATGATGACGATAATTAAATTTGAATCAAATCGAATTGAACAAATGTTTTATTTCAAATAGAATTGAATCAAATAAAGTGAATTAAAAAATGAATCAAAACCAAATTAATCAAATTTGAATAACTAAAAAATTAGGAAAATGACACTCAGTTTAAAAGAGCTGGAAATCGTTCAGGATCCCAATCCTGACAGCTGCAATGCACCACTGCAAGGACTTCTCAAGGCACTGGTTACTTGTTCCATCTGCCCATCTGATTGGGGTGGTAGGCAGTAAAATGGAAGACGAATCTGAAGAGTTTTTGCACAACTCTTCCTAGAATATGGATGTGAACTGGGGTCTGCGGTCTCCAATAATCTCCTGGGATACCTTATGGATGGAAAACACATGTGAAACAAATAACTTAGCCATCTGCGCTGCAGTTACTGTGGTGTTACATGTAATGAAATAAGCAAACTTTGTAAACCAGTCCACCAATACTATGATGTCATCATAGCCCTCCAACGCAGGTAGTTCTACAATAAAATTGTCTGAGAGAAAGTCCAGGGCCCCTCTGCCTTTTGGACTGGTACCAACAAATCCGTAAGAGGCTGAAGATTTGGTTTTGTCCTATTCAGACCAAACACTACTTAGAATATCGTTTAATATGTGCAGCCACTCCCTTCCAGTTATAAGTACATCAGATCAGTTTCAAGTCCTTTGCCTTCCTGAAGTGCCCAGCTATAATTCCATCATAGTGTTCCTTGTTTATTTCCAGGCGGAGTGGTCCAGCGGGAACCCATAAGTGTCCCTGAAACCATACCATCTCATCCTTTACATGGTAACCCTTGGTGATATCCTCCATATTTAACTTGCTCTTGGCGAGAAACTTTAATGTACACTTCTGATAAGGGCAGAGAAAGGACGTCCTTTCTGAAAGTACCATACTACTCCAGGTTCTTCAGAGAAACAAGATTAGGTTTAATGCTATGGTGTAGGGTTGCTTGGATACAACATTACCTGGAGAAATTACAAAGTGGGTATTGTGAAACTCCACCTCCTTGGGATCAGGAGCTAAAGCAGGGGTTTGAGTCAGAGCATCAGCCAAATCATTCTCCTTGCCCTTTGTAAACTCATAAGAGAACACAAATTGGGCAAGGGTCATAACAGCAGGTTTGCTATGGGTTCAGGACATGAGATATATGGTAGTACAATAAAGTACGGTGATCTTTATGAATGCATAATGGGGAAGAACCATGCAAATGTTGACGCCAATAGGCCAGTGCTTCCACCACTGCCTATAATTCTTTGTCATATATAGCTAAAGCAACTCAGGTAAGGACATCTTCTAAAAAATATCAGACAGGATGCTCCACTCCATCTTTGTTCACTTGTAACAGAGCAGCAGCTATTGAAAAGTTGGAAGCATCCATAGCCATTATAAACTCCCTCTCAGGGTCCATGTGGAAAAGAATTGATGTGGAAACAGGGAGCACTTCACTGCTTGGAAGGCATCCACTGGTGCAGAGGACCACTGAAGAACTTTGGCTCCACACGCCTTATACAAAGGCGATGCTACCTCAGAAAGACTTAGTGTGAAATTTTTAAGGAAAGTGAAATTTCCTGAAAAGCTCCTCAACTCTTAAACTGAAGTAGGTGTTGGACAATAATGAATTGCCTTCTCATTGTCTGGAGTGATCATGTGGCTTTTGTCAAAAACGATGTTGCCCAGGAAGGTGACCTGGGACTTGAAAAACTCACACTTGGTAGTCTAGTTAGGGTAAGCTGGGGCCTCCGCATGGCGCAATTGGGGAAATCCTGTGGAAGCATGGGTGAGTAGCTAACACCAGAACCCATATATGCACGTTAGTCAGGTCCTGTAGTGGCATGAAAGAAGTGCGGGATGGTAGTGATGACTGTGCTGACCCATTCTTGAGAGTGTCTACCACTCCCTGATGGGAGAATATGGGCAGGAAGGGGGTATTAGTCAGGCAGGGCGCCTGTCAAACGGCCTCCCCATGAGCTGGGGTTGCGCGAGTGCAGACCCCAGGACAAGGGAGGGGCAATAATGGTTGGCTGCGCTTTGGTGCACATGCTTACAATATATGCCGCAGTTTGCCAAGTTGGCCTGAATCTTGGCTAGCTGCCAGTTTGGTCGGCATGAGCCAGCTGGTTGTGAAATGGATTATGCAAGAAAATTAAGGCTGATCTGAAAGGACTCCAAGGATTTCTGGACAAAAAGGGGCCAGAGAGCACAATTCTGCTAAAAAGCAGGTAACAAAGGGGAGGGCTTTGGCTTCTCCCCCTCAGGGGCCTTAAACCTGGGGGTCGTCAGGTCTTGTCCCCCACAAGGGGGATGAGAGGCATATCGCCTGTCCTAGCTGATGCAGATAAGCTGCCCAGTACTTAAACAGGGCGGGCATATGTCAGTTTAGGGGGTAGCGTGAGCTACTCCCAATCACGGTCAGGCCTACATTTTGAGTGGTGCTTAGATTCGCGCAGCCCTAGTGTGGTGGGGGGCAGTACCCCAGGCCTTCATCCCGCAATAGTTGCCCACACTAGGAGCCCCTTGGGGCTTTTAAAACTCAAAAAACTCACACTTGCTGATTTTCAGCATCATGTTCGCTGCCTTCAATTGCTCCACTACTTGCCACAGGTGGATCTCATGGAAATTTTATTAAAGGAGAACACCAAAATATCATCCATGATGGCCACAGCGCATATGCCCACCAGTTCTCCCAAGGCTGTATCTATATGATGTTGGAAAATTTCAGATGCATTCTTAAGCCCAAAAGGCATGACCTGGACTTGGAAAATTCCCTTTCTGGTACATAATGCAGTGATACATTACTGACCCTTTTGATATAGTACCTTATTAAAAGCGTTCAGGAAATCCAGTCTGGAGGAAACTTTGGCCTTATCCACATAGCAAGCAATTTGTGAATCCACTGGGATAAAATGAAAATCTGATTTCATGACATTATTTAGGTACCCATAATCCATGCACAGACATAAAGTATCATCTACTTTTTTTCACAAAGAGAAGTGGGTACCATACTGGAGAGGTACGCTGAAATATGTCTCCTTTTGCTAACTGCTCTCTAACCCACACAGTCAAGGCTGCCTCTTCCCATAAAGTTAAAGGGTAGATCTGGGAGGAAATGTGAACTAGGTCAAGTGTGAGTTTGAATTCACAATCAAACTCCAAATGAGCTGGTAAGACACTGGCAGAAGCTGTAACAGACAGGTTCTTTTTAGTAGTGGACAAAAGTGTTGGGTAACACAAACTAGGTAATAGTCCACAACTCTGAAAGCACCCCAGATAAGGCTCTGTATGTCCGCATGCCACTATGTTAGGGTTGAATCAATCTTTGTAGAAGAGTTAAAAGGATAATCAAACCTAACAGAGCTCCCTGACCCCAGAAGAGAGATAGGAGGGATTCTACCAAGTGACCAAGTTCAGTCTCTTGGTTCAGAGAGAAGGTGTTCATCATATTGTATTTTGTCCAAATAAAATAAATAAATGATTTGGTTATACAAAGATAAGTTTTATTGAGCAAAGACTGTGGAAATACACATTAATGAGAGATGAATTCTACTCAATTCATATTTATAATAGTCATAAATGGTGCCCCAAACTTGTTTAAAACTGATGATTAGTTATATGCAACTTTAAAAGTAGATAATTTAAGAGATAAGTAATAATTTGAAATTTTATGCTAAGGAATTAATATATTCCATAGCTGGTAAGTGCACCTAAATAATCTATGTTGAAGGAGTTTGGTGCAAAAATGCCAAATTAGGGGCCTATTTTATAGGCTCAAACTTCAGGTTTAATTTTGAAGAAAATTTTGAGGAGGATAATTGGTCAATTTCAACTTCTTTAAATCCCTGTTTGCTTAGAAATTCCTCCATTTTGGAACCACTATAATGCGGGGTTCTCCTCGATTATAACTGCTAATGTAGTCTAGCATTAAGTTCATATTGTGATTTAATTATGTAAATTGGTGGGTGAAGTTCAAATCTGGCTGATCCCTCAAAGATATATAGTAGCCTTCCTTTGATACTCTTGAGGCCAATTCTGGGTTTTCCCCTATTTTAATAATATTATTATTTTTCTTTCTTGTAACAATCACTTTATTTACTATGATTCAATTCAAACAGCAAATTTTAATAATCACAAACAGGAAAGATGGGTGACTTTAATAACAAAAATAGTACAACATGGGAGAGCATCGCGGCGAGCAGTGTGCTTAATGGTGCAACTAAGGGCAAGAAACGCCCTGGAGGGGGACCAGGAACCCAATCTGTAAAAAAATTGCAAACTCAGACACCTTCTGGGTTTATGGTATTTACTGTAAAGCACACGCAATACATGTACATTCAATTCAACCAACCTTTGTCAAAGGTGGAGCACGGAATCAGACTCTTCCTTGGGGATGAGTCACTGACCCTGTGGGAGAAAACATGTGAGGCACAGCCCTCACTTTTCCCTCACGCGGTGTATGTAGCCACCAACAACATGGGCCACAGCTGGATTGATATTGGTTTCAAAACAGCCAATGAAGCTGATGCCGCAGCAGAAGTCTGTATGGAAATTGCCCTCCCCGAGGGCAAAAAAATTGTGCACACCGCGCACACCAGATGGAACAAAGCAAAAACTTTGTTCATCTCCTTTGACTCGCTCCCCACCAACCTTCCTCATAAAGTAATTGAGAAAGAGCTCTGCAAAGGTCTAATGGCCTACGGAGAAATCCAACAACTCAAATTACAGCGATTTTGCTTAATGCCTGACCTGTGCACAGGCAAAGCTATTGCTGTAATCAACCCCTTCCCAGAATTGGAAGAGGATTTATTCAGAATTCCCCACACAGCAGAATTTCACTTTGCAGATGGGGGCCAGTCAGCTGCATTCCAAGTTACACCGGAACGCGCACCACCCATTTGCAACCACTGTGGCTCACTGGGCCACAAGGAACATGCATGCCCTGTGAAAGAGGGCTTAATGGAAAATGATTTTTGTGAAGAAGCTATTGATGAAGATAATGAAAACTTCGCCAAAATGACTGATGGCCACCACCCATTCCGCTGGGGTGAAGATGTACTATACTCCATTGTGGACCCAGTTACAAGTAAACAACGTAAAGCAGCACAAAAATCCTGCAAGAGAGCAGCAGCTGAAGCGGCGGCACACATGGAGTCTGCCATTAACCCCGGACAAATTTGGGAGGATATTTCAGATATTTACTGAACCAACTAATCAGAACAATATGCCCAGATCGAAAATTTTCACAGTAACCAGACTGAGCCACAAAGCATCATCAGTCATGCACATACTGAGGAACAATGCAACCGCAATTTGGGAAAAAATGCGGTGCACAATGCAACAAAGTTGAACTTCAAAAACATAAAATCCAATTAACAATCCGCATCAAATCAACATGAGACCTGTGCGGGAAAAGTTGATGCAAATGCAAAAAACTGCAATTCCCTTGAATCATTGGGTCAGATCAAGGGAACCAACAATGGCATTGAAAGAGTTGGAGTACAGACGTGGAGCATGACCAAAATGAGCTGCGGTGGGATAGGGCCAGAGGGCCCTCCCAACCGCTCCTGAGGCGCCGCAGGCACCTCAGTGTCAATAGGGATGCTAAACATCGCGGGAGCCAGGGCTCATACATCCCAAGCCAAAAAGCTGGCATTCCTGAAAAAACCTCTTGTAGACATCTTGGCCATCCAAGAAACCCACTGCTTACAAGGGGAAGAAGAATCCCGGTCAACCAGGGTTGCACCATCACAATCAGTATGGACGTCTCACTGTGGGGTGATAGTCCAAAACAACAAAAAATTTATTATTACAAACTCATCATCACACTTGCACGGTCAAGTCCTGGTAGCAACAATCACATGCCAAGATAAAATAATTTTGTTAGCATGTATCTATGCACCGTGCACTGAAACTGAGAGAAAACAATTTTTTGAAAACATTTCTACTCTCACCCTCCCACCAGATATCATCATGTTAGGCAATTTCAACTGCTGAGATAACCCCAATACAGATCAATGGCCTAATCCCAGGGGATACCCACCTGGACACATTGAATATCGCACAATGAAGGGATCTCTTGGCTTACAGGATGCTCTTCCTCCCAATTCACCAATCCTTCCCCACATGACGAGACCCAACATACGCGAGGGTGTGCTCATATCAATGAGTCATATTGATCACATCCTCATCCCGCAATCCCACCACTCAAGAATCTCCAAATTTACAACAAAAAAGAGCAATTTTTCTGATCACCAATTAGTTATGGTGCAGTTAGCACCAACCCAATCCCACACACAGGTGTCGCCTTGGAGAAAGCTTCACCCAGAAAATTTAAAATTGCCCAAGATATCCAACTGGGTCAATAACAAGGCTACAAACCCAGAATTCACAGCCCCATTCACTTCAGATCCCATTGGAACATGGGAAAATTTCAAAAAGGATCTAATTAACAAAACCCAACATATTGCATCACATAAGCACACCGCGGACACGGCCACAATCAAGCGTACCTTGGTGGAACTAGACCATCTGGATGTAAATACTCCAAGATCTGGCTATAGCCCTAACTGGGGACGCAAATGGGCAGAAATCTCAGCCTGACTTAACAGTCTCATCTTTGAACACCAGCACATAATCAAAGTATCAAACAAAGGTAAGTTCATAAAGGAAGGTGAAACCTGTTCAACATACTTCTTCCACCAATTCTATTCCCACGGAAACCAGCCCACGTGCACACAGGTCTGCAAGACCAACAGCACCGTGGCAACTGACCCTGAGGAGGTCAAGGCGGAAGTACACTGCTATTACACCAAATTATATCGCGATATGCCAACAGATCCACAAAAAATTAAAGAATTTATTCAAAATGCCAAAATACAAAGTACACCACCAAATTGCAATATACTATCCCTTATCACACGGGAGGAGCTTTGGAAAGAATTCGCGGTGCACCACGTAGGAAATGCCCAGGGCCTGATGTATACCCTACGAATTTTATAAAAAATATTTTCAACAAATTGCCCCCCTCCTATTGGCATCAATGAACCAGAGTTTGTTGGAAACACGCCTATTACCAGGAGGCCATGAATCCTATGCTATAACCTTGTATAAAAAGGGTGACAAGTTGGACCTGGCCAACTGGCGCCCAATTGCACTCTCCAATACTGACACAAAAATTCTAACATAAATTTTAGCAGCCAGATTAGGCGCAATTGCCTCTGACGTCCTGTCACCCAAGCAGTTTGGGTTTATACCAGGCGTTCAATCTGGAACAACATTCACCCTATTGCAAATATTTGTCAATCCAAAGCAACTGGTGCCCTGGTCTTCTTGGATCAGGAAAAGGCATATGACCGTGTTATCTGGCCATACCTAAAAGAATGTCTACATGCCTTCAAACTACCACAAAGATTCGTAAAATGGGCGATGCTCCTAATAGAATCTGCAACTATGGCTGTATGCGGCCCTGGATTCCTAAAAACAAGATTAAACCACACAGAGGGCTCAAACAAGGGGATCCCCTCAGCCCACTGCTATACAATTTCGGCTTTGACCCGCTCCTCCAAGTAACTGACTCACGTCTCATGGGGATAACCGCACAAGGACAACCAACAGTCAAGATACTGGCCTTTGCAGATGACTGCGTAGCAGGTATAGCAAACAATGAAGATGCCTAACAGCTGGAACGCACTCTAGAGGAATACTCCAAGGTGAGCAATGCATCGCTCAACAAAAGGAAGACACAAATTATCCTCATAGGCAAAAATCATCCTCATAGGCAAATATAAAAACAATTGGGCCACAACATCAGAACCATTTACCAACACTCGAAGAAAGAACCCAATCATTTTACCCTTTGCAACACCTCCCACCAACACTCCTGTCCAACACCTTGGAATCTGGCTAGAATCAGGGGGATATGCTAATGAGACAATGGAAAGTAACCTGTTACAACGGGTATCCAAACGCGTAGCCTCCCTCAAGGGGAGAACCCCAGGACTAACAGGACGAGTTACATTTGCTAACTCGCTCATCCTCCCAATACTGTGGTACCAGGCCCACGCGATCGCCCTCTCACCTACCTTTATAACCTCAATTCGCGCGCTTATCCAGGGCTGGCTGTGGCCTGGCTCTCACCCCCTATACGGATGGAAACACTATATGGCCCACGCTCAAGTGGAGGCATGGGACTAATAGATTTTGAGAGCCACGCCAATCACATCCTAGGTACCTGGATAAAGGAAATCCTTGCTCCAGACCTCCCGCAACAAAATTGGTCCAGAGCAGCAAGGACTAACTTTGCACAGGCGCTCAAATTAACCAAGCCCACATAGTCCACCCAGACTACTTTCATACTTTTCCAAGCACCCTACTGCAACAGGACCACATGGAACCTCCCCTCATTTCAAACATATCCTCCAAACTATCCGCCGTATGGGATGGACCATAGAGAACATGGGTACTATACAGGGAAGGGGACGACCCAGACCACAATTCAAATTAAGAAACCCAGAAAACCACCCCCAGAGGGATATGCTCGCAACAACCCCAAGCATAGCTAGGATAGAATACCTAGATATGCTGGACATTCCCTATGATTTAACCTCACAAAAACAATGTGGAAAATGACACACCACCCACTCCTACAACCAAGGATAAGAGCAAACGCCTGGCGCTGTTTGAGAAGGACCTATAGGACGCCGGACCGCTCCAATTCCTCCACAAAACATGTGCAGTATGTGGAGGGGAGGGATCCCTACATCACCGCCTAGAAACATGCCCCCCAACCAAAGCTATATGGCAGGAAGTTGCACGCCTGCTCAAGATTCAAAATGAACAGGAATTCTCGATATCAAAGAGCATCTTTGTGCTCCATATTGAGTCACCAATATCATCTACCCTCCGCTCCCTAATAATATCCATTTCAATGTGGACAATACACACAATTGCATTATATGCGTATAAGGGCACGGTCCCAACCATTCATGAGATTATCAACAGGTTCCACATCCACTTATTGGAGCACTTAAAAGCCTGGCTCTATGGATATATGAGGCCTAAGCAACAGGCGCTCATAGAATCGTGGTTCCCATGCTGGTTCCTCCACACAGACCCTTTCCTTCACACCTGCTCCATAGCAGGGGAAACCCCCTCGGAGTAGCGCACCAACCCCATACCTAGCAGTCCCGCTGGCAACAGGGGTAACTTAAGTACCCTGGGTGCCCAATTTTTTATATTTTTTAGTTATTCTCTTAGTTTCACATATATATGGTAATGTCCATCCCCTGGTCGGCTTCCTCAGTTAAATAAAAAATATTATTATTATTTTTGTTTTTGTTATTATTATATCTAATAAAGATAATGTGATGGTCAGAAATGTCCTGTACCATCACAGAAGTTGCATCAATCAAAGATTTCAACTCTCCAAAACAGGAAGGTAAGGGCCCCTAAAGTGGACTTCAGCAGAGTGCAATGCTGAGCTTGTGTATCTTTGCCATTGGGGCGAATTGACCTGAGTCTTGACTTCAGACAAGAGGATTAATAATTCCTTCCCACTCTTCAGAGATAATGTCAAGGTATTGGCTTTCATGTTGGTTATGCCATTAACTTTCTGCCACCACTACAAACCCAAAATAATCGGGTACAGGAGATTTTTGACTGCCTGGAAGTGCTTATATAAATGGTACTTGCCATCTAGATAATCTACCAACCCCTGAACCTTCAGCATGGGAATACCCTGGGAGGCCTCTGCCCAAACCATAACTCTAAGCAGGTAGTTCAACTCAAAATAGCCAGATAGAATTTGGTATATACAATTCTCAGAGGCTCCAGTATCCGCCAAAAAAGGTGTTCATAATTTTCCTAAATGTGATGAATGAGTAGCAGAAAGCAGAAAATAACCATAATAGTCTTTATTAATTGCAGATAAAGTCAACAATTTACTAATAAATTCTTCATCAAGCATAATCATGCCACCAAGATAAGTTTTTGCATCAAAAAAGAAGAGGAATAATTGGCCACCCTCACCACTGAGGACACATTTTCCACAACATCCTTAGCAGCAGCATACCTATCTGCATATAGTAAAATCAACTTCTTTCCACCTCCTGAATCCTGAAAATCATAGTGGGAGATAAGCGTAGGTTTTCAGGGGTTATATGGTGCACAGAGATCGTCTTCAAGATTGACCTCCAAGAGCTTATAATTAGCTCATTCAAATTCAAATTTCTTTTAAAAAGCGTTTTTGGGAGTTAGAGACACCATACCCATTCTAACAGCCTTCTGATAGTTGCTATCCAACACCATCACAGCTAGGCTCCCCATTGATGGTTTGGATGGTTTCCAGGAGATGTCTTTGAGAGGAAATCATATCAGATGAATTCTTTAATTTACATTTGGGGCTAGACTCATCCAAACCCACTTTTCCCATCAAAACAAAAGGACTATAAGTGGTGAACCCTGCCCCATTCAAGGAAGAATCCATTGTTTTCTGGGAGCCATATTTATAAGAGTCTCTAAATATGACATCATCGCAGCTAAATTGACTGAAGCATTTTCTAAAGCCTTGGGGCTAGATCCCTACACACCATCAAATTTCTCTGAAACTGAAGGAATAGAAGGATAAGATTCCTCTATATTAAAGGCGTGCATGAGTTTTTGGGGCCAGTTTTTAGGGGCCCCCAGTTGAAACAAAGATGGCCAAATTGATTGCTCTTCCTGGTTGAGCAGATAAATTACCCCAAAGAGCTTCAATCAGATGATCAAAGTTGGCAAAGGGAACCTGCCATACTGGGACGTTCCTCATGGAAGTATCCAATGTTGAATGAACAAACGACGTTTTAACTATGTCTAAGAGAGGTAGGGTCTGGTACCAGTCACAAAATTAATTTAAATACCTTCAAAGGGCGCCCAGACTAACGCAGGCAAAGAACTCATAGAAGGTTTTGAAGGACAACATGTTAGGGCTACGCTCATCCAGAAAACATTCCAAAACTTCCACATATTTTCATAAAAGTGGCTGTTCTTGTAACACTGAGAAAACCAGGTCAGCTGTACTGGAAGATAGCCAATACAGAAAATACACCCCCTGAGAGGGTTTATGGGAGTGGTTTAAATTTTTATTAGAAGATTCTAAGCTATGGGCGCTAGCGCCTGTTGGATTTCAGAATAAAGTCCCTGGAGTCAGTATAAGAATCACACCAACAGAATTCTGAAGGGTAAAAGACCACCTATTATGAGCCAGAAGGGTGGGAACTTCCTAGTTGGCTATGGTGAGAATGACGCCAAACCGCACTACAAATAAACCAAATGGAATGCTTTGGTGAGAAGCATATAGACTGTGAAGGATGGCAACGCACCCAGGTAAGGCTCAGAGAGAGCCCCACATGGATTATTCTCATGAATGTATAGTAACAGGGCTGGTTGACTAATGTCAAGAAAGTATTTGCAACTCTCATTACCAAGAGAGTAGTGCATAATGCACAGCCATATGACCATTGAACAAGTCGCTAATAGTAAAGGGAAGAGGGCACTCTAAAAGGTGCTTTACGCTGGGAACTAAAGAAAAGGTGCATAAAATTGTGTAAATAACTTTAGAGACTGAAAAATTAAAGGACTTAGCTGGATCCCAGGGGGCGTTCATAACCAAGTGCAAATCAGTATCAGGGTCCTTGGGCGCCTCAATTTGGAGGGGTCCAGGGTTTCTCATGGGGAAACAGAATACACAGTTAATTTAGACAATATAAAATGACCTATATATATATTAGAAACCTCCTCCAGGAGGTCTGCGAAGAGGTCAGACCAAGGGATATAAGATAAGTATTAAATTTTTAATTATAAGCTAAAGGCTAGGTCCTTTAAGGCTACATATTTATTAATCATTATAGCTTTAGCGGAATGTCTTAGTAGAGTTTACATCTCTGGGGAAATCTCTTAGCGGAATATATGTATTCACCAAGGCAAATCTCTGCTAGAATGAAGGTATTATCTATAGTCAATGCTAATCAATATCTAGCCAACGCTAAGCAAAAGTCAAGGGTGCAAACAAGAATACTTATTTTGTTGAAAAATTAAGGATACTTATTACTTAGGTAGAAGTTTGGGATTGCGTAGGGTATAATTTAGTAGAAGTTCAGGATCATGTAGGGTATGTCATTTATAAATGGCACAGTCTTTCCTTAATGATGTGGCAGAATGTGGAGATATCTGACAGACACAATCTTTCCTGATTAATGCAGAAGAATCAAAAGATTTCTAAATGGCAAGATCTTTACCAGATAATCTGGCGGATTCAAGAGGGATCTGGTTTTTTAGTTGCTCATTTAGGAGATCATTGTTCATGGAGGTTTGGTAGGTTCCACGGTGGTGGAACCCCATTGATAAAGTTTCAATTCAGCTCACATTCAATATTCTTCTAACTAGCGCGAAATCCATCATTCCTGACAATGAACCATAAGATCTTGCCAATGATGGACATAACTTTGGAGAAATCTAGTGTGGACTCTATTCACAAATGTTAAATTTTTGGGAGCCATTTACTCTTTTGGGATAGTAACTCGCTTCAGCTCCTTAGTTTATCTGCACAGGTTACTTGTATGTGGTTTTATGAATTGTTGCTTATTAATTTAATTGGGCAGTATTAGTATGAAGACTATTACTATAGTTGAGCTTATTTTAGCCAATATGGTTATTAAGTCCAACGCAAAACTTTTGTTTGTCATAATCATAAATTTTTCTGCACTATTGGTAGGAACTTTTTCCCTCTTCTGTGGAACTTAACCTAAGATCAGGTTCATAGGTTCTTCTTCTTTCTCTTCACTCAGAGTCCATGGAGATAACAATAAGATAAACAAAGGATTTATCATCTTTCCAACTTTAGTCTCAAGAGTAAAAAGTCTAAACTATTAAAGTACTTGTAAATATCTTTATCTGTAACTATATCTGCTTTATTAAGAACCAATGGAATTTATAATTGAATCATGCGCCCAACTCTTCTGGTGGCGCCCCAATTGGAAATGGCGGCTGTTGCCAATGAATTAACCCTCCAGGGTCACATGAAACAATAATATTCCTCTTTGGTTTTAAGCGGATTCTTCCACCAACCTCAGTGCAACCTTTTCTGGTTTGAACTAAAGAACTTGTTGCAAAGCCTTCACTCAACCCTCATTGAGTCACCCTTATTAGGTAACAACCTGCTTAGGTAATGTGACTCTTACACATAAACAGCAGGTTGTGATCCTCAAAAGTTAATTTTCAAGTTGCTTTATCACAGGCGGTATCACTAGCCCAGTAACTCATAAACCCCTTATTCAATTGTGACTAAACTTGATTAACTCCTATAAGTTAATTAAGTTATCAATAATTGAATTAACAACCTAATCACTTGTTTTTGTCAGGGATCACCCCCAACTAAAAATCAATGATCTGGCGGATAAAAAATCGGCAAATTGTTATATGTTCATTAATGATAATACTCCAAAAATTAGTTATTTTATTTTTTTTTTTTTTTTTTTAGTACTAGATGGTCCCAACCCAAGGGTGAACAAAAATTAGTTATTTTATATAATTGATAAGTCTCACGTCCATTAGTGGTATGAATACCCTAGTGGACAAGAAGATGTATTATAATTGATCAGGCTGGGTAATGTGGGAATATCGAAATCCCAACAGCAACAAAGCCCAATTTTATGGAGGTAAACAAGTACTCTGGTCCTTGATGATGAACCACTTAATAAGGTAATGACCATAGTATATTAAGTTTGTGATTTTGGCCCCCTGGCTGGGGATGTTAGAACGGACCATATCCACTAGCTGGTACTAAGGAAAAAATGGCTTTGGGCGTTGCTTTGGTCTGATTCTCATTTGCTTATAGTTCCCATAGACTTGGCAGCAAAAGCTTGTAGTCAAAGTAACTCATCCGCCAGTCTTCATATAGATAGCTCAGAGGTTTCAGGCGTGAAGGTTTCTATTATGGGATGAACACTTAAGGGTAAGATTGACTCTCAGCCATATAAAGATTAAAAAGGACACATTTGGATAACTCAATGGTAGCCCATGTGGTATACCAGTAGAGCCTCTGGAAGGTATTTGTTTCACCTGGATGGATCAGATTGAGCAATCTTGTGGAGGATGGTGACTAAAGTACCATTCGCCTGTTCCACTGCTCCGCTGGAGTGGGATGATATGAGGCATCAAAGGAGTGATAAGTGTCCATCAATGAATTAAAGACCAGTGATTACTTGAGATATTAAATTGGTGCCATTATTGGACAACTGTACCTTTAGGCTCCAATTGCGGGTGAAGACCTGTTTAGATAAGAAGGAAGTGGTCGCTTTGGAAGTGGTAGAGACAACTGAGATGGCCTCAACCAATTTTTTATAGTGATCAACCACTAGTATGATGTACCAATGGCTGTACATTGCCATAGGTAGCGGGCCAATAATGTCAATGCTGACAGTTACAAATGGTGCATTAGGACCCACAATATGGTGTTGATAATTCGGATCAAAGAAATTTCTGGCTAGCACAAATAAGACAGGAATTAATGACATATTGGATTGACTCAATCATCCATTTTCAGCAAATTCACTCTTGCAGCCACTGATAGTTTTCCTTACGGCGCCATGGCCTACTGTAGATGGGACTCCAGGGCGTTTTCTGCTCTCACTGATGGTCATACATAAGGCAGATATGATGTTCCAACCTGTGATTTAATACAAATCAATTAAAGACCAAACAATTATTTTCTTCAATTGCTGCTAAACCACAGGAGACTCTCATCTACATTTCTCATGTTTCCCAATAAGTTTATAAGATCATCCTCAGAGGCATAGAGAGTTAATATAAGTAATCATGACAATCCTTCAGCGTTTTGATTTATTATTTCAGTTTGTTGAACAATTTATGAAGTCGTATCTCTAGAGTTTAAGTGCCCACCAGGCCAGCCATCCATCTGTATCCTTCATCTGTTGTAGAAATCATAGAAAGGCATAATCAATAGCCACTGTAAGATGAATCCTGTACAAGAAAGGACGAAATGCTTAATAGCAAGCAAGAAAGATAGGCATTCAACTTGATAACACTGTAATACCTCTCTTCATGAGTTAATGTCTTACTGAAGTACACTATAGAATGATCAACTTGATTTACATCAAGTTGTTCCATAATGGCCCTGACAGCCACATCGCTAGTGCCATTAAAAAGGATAAATGGTTTATCAAAAATGTGATTTACTAATATAAGGGCATTTGCAGGAGCTTTACTTTGAACGTCAAAAGCTTGTTATTGAGTTTTTTCCCATTAGAGTGGAACTTCCTTATGAAAAAGATAAATCAACAGTTTGCAATCTTGGCAAAGTTTGTGATAAACTGTCAATAATAACCAATTAACCAAAGAAAAACATGAAATTGATTAATCAGGATGGTCAATTCATTTTCTTAATCACTATCACTTTGTCTGGCAGCAGTGAAATCCTTTACCTGGTAACTTTTATGACCAAGGAATTCCATGTTAGGTTGTAAAAAAACAGCATTTGCCTGGTTTTAATTTCAAAGAAGCAGAACGGAGTTGTTTAAACACTTCCTTTAAGTGAAAAAGGCGTTCGTCAAAGGTGCAAGAGAACACATTCACATAATATAACTAAACTAACACACATAACATATTTAAGTCCCCTAACAAGCCATCCATCGCCCTATGGAAAGTGGATGGGGCGTTTAATAATCCTTGGGGCATTTTAGTAGGTTTGAATACCCCTTACTTTCTATAAGGGCACATTTCTCCCAATCCTCTGGTGCAAGCTTGATCTTCCAGTATCCACTAGTGAGATTTATGCAGAGAAGAATTTGGAACTAGCCAAGAGTCATAGAAAATCATTAATTCGTGGAGTGGGTAACTGTCTTTTTAAATAAAGACATCCAACCAGCATCAATCCAATACCACCTAATGTCCACCATCATTCTTACATATAAGCAGCAATGGTGAGGCCCATGTACTGTGTGGGCTTGAGTAATCTGCGTCCAGGAGTTGCTTCAGCTCCTTTGTCATCTTGCTTCTTAAACCTTAGTTTTTTGGTAGAGTCAAGTACAGATTGGAGGGGAGTCTTTAATAGTCAGAAATGTCTCAGTTTTCAAGCACCATATTACCTTAGATTTGATACAATCAACGCCAAATAACCAGCATAAGCTGTACTCGAGGTAGTAAACCTCAGAATTAGGGAAATTCAAAGTGAGACAAAGATGAAATAAGTAATTGAGGTTGTAAACCCCAGAATCAACCTTATTTTATTATTATCAAATAAAGAGTCGTGGACAAACAGGATACCAATAATATGATGCCACAAACACACAAGTAAAATACAGGATATTCAAGGAAGATAAAGCCCCAAAATACCAAGTTTTTGTTAATGTGACAAAAACTTGTTGTGCACGGACCATCATGTAAGATAAGGTAAGGGCGGCCCCAAGGCCACCAGAGAAACCTACGCAATAGTGGGAAAAGAGAGAATTCTGAACAAAGTTCAGAATTGCGTGGGCTTGACCTTAAAGTTCGCCCTTCCAGGGCCTCACCCAAACCATTAATTTGGTTCACAAGAGCCTAATCAATAATTCAGGCGAGTTGCAACCCAGAGCCTGAACCTGACAAGCACCAAAATCTTTTTAATGGATTGACTAGGATTTGGAAGATCCAAACCTGAATTAAAATGCAACAAATGGAATAATACCATTTGTTACAGAGTACCCATAAAGTACTTACTGTTGGACACCTTCATCATCCCCAATATCATATGAACCATTTGAAGATATGTCAGCGTACTCTTTGTCAAAGTATCCTCTTGACACCGCTTCTCAGAGGTGAGAGTGTCACCTATCTCTACCTCTACGCAGGTGATGGTATTGTCCTCATTGATACCTAAATCATGCAAATTTCTACACCCTCAAATGTATTCAACTTTATCAGCTTCATATCGTCCAAACATAAGCAACAGGTTGTTTTCAGGATATGTTCATTGTCAATCAGCGAAAATCAGCCATCAGAATGGTTAGGGGCCCCCAGTAAGCAGGATCAAGCACTTTGGGGCAGGTAAGAGGCTCTTAAAAGAGTGGATTAAAGTCTCCCCAAAATTTCCAGCAAGTGTTCTAGTGGAATATTAATTTAGATCTCCATGTCCACCAGTATTTGAGATGTCAGAGATATAACTACTTGGTGCTTGATATATGGTAATACCTTCTTGAATCTTAGCACTGGAAGGAGGTAGTTTGGTTTTTGGCCTGACTACTCGGTACTATAGCTACTCAATGAAGTCTTGATGCTCCAGTTAACAGCTCCTAGGTTTTCTACTTCCTTTCTTTCTAGGAGCGTCTTTTAAAACTATTGGAATGCAACATCCTTGGTAGAAAACATAAGTCCATAAGACTGATCTTGGTGTCAAATTCATTAAGAAATTGTGCTTATGAAAAAGTCATAACCATAATTCTTTATTACAATCGCCAGGGCCAGCACAACCAAGGATCCAAACTGAAGCAGCAAGGAGGACTAGGCACATAGAGATTGGGTCCAATGAGGCCCCGCGGTCCCATAATCCAAGATGTGGTTTTGATCTAGCAAAACCTTTATTTATTTCACCAATCAAGAGAATATGATGTTAGCCGGAAATCTGGTATTGACTATAGCCAGTATTTTCACCTTATGGACAATTACTTCAACATGGGTAACCTCAGTGTCAAAATGGGGAACGAGTAAATTGAATTTCCTGGCGGAAGTGGTCTGGAGTTAGCAGAGTAAGAGGAATTTAGACCTTTATTTGAAATTGACATTTCTGGGAAATCCATATTTCAGTTTTAGATATGATACAACATTCAGAGCGGGAAGGAAATTTAGACATAAGATGAGGTGCAGAGTCATCAGCATAGTGGGCCTCGCGCCCTAAGCTGACCCCTCTTTTCCCGCCTCATCAGCTCATTCTTCCATCAGGTATTCTTGACGACCAAAAGATTCACAATAAAAGTAAGGGTCGCGTCAAGGTTTAGATCTCAAGAATCATCCTACTTCATGAATGTAAGGATGGGTTCCTTTGTTAGGTGTTTAGTGCACTTCACGATCAGTTAACTCCATTATAGATTCCTTAATATCAATAATTGATTTATACATCTTATTTGCATTATGAAAGTATAGTACAAGAATCAGATTGTGTTAGCTTGGAGAAGACGGCTGTAATTGCATCATCCAAAGTAACACAATTTCAGGCATTGAGGGCTTGAGCTTCCTGATAAAACTGCACGCAAACTCAATATATGTTTCTACACATCTAGGGCAGATCCGCATGGAAGTCTTTTTGGTTAGAAAAGATATAATACTTCCAAAAGCTTTGATAAGGGCGTCTTTTAACTCAGACCAAGCAGTACAATCTTTAAAATGTGACATCATGATCTCTCAGGCCTTACTATCAAGACAGACTTATATTTGTTGGCACTTTAGGAAATCCAAAGCCATTTCTATTGCCCTTAATACATGTAAATGATAAGACTGGATAATTTTGATGACAGGCACATACTTCTCTTTAAAGGTGGGTTAAAAATCCAACGTGTTAGAGAGAATATGGATAGATTAAAAAGGAGGCTGTTCAGGAACAGTTGGCCCAGTGGTTCCCAGGTCAGTTTGAGGGATAACCTTATTGACTTGACGGCGGAAATCATCCATATCATCCTGAAGAGTAATGTAGAAGTTATTGACATGAGTGAGTGAGGCTTTGGTATCAGGAGTCTCCAGATACTCTCAATCTCAGTGTACTGGCTCTATACTTTGGATGACAGGGTATCTTGTTTAGCCTTAATTGTTTAAGTTTACCGCTCATTTGCTTGAGTTTTCATTCACTTGGGTCTGATTGGTTTGCTTTAAGGTGATCAACCAAGAACATTTTTGTGTAGGGAAGCAATTTTGTTATGCAATGAGATCAGTGTTAGATCCTCGTTATGAAAGTCTCCTTCAATACTCATCCATGCTCCTTGAGCCACCTTTAGCAGTTGTTGTTCAAGGGCTTTAATTTGAGCTTTACTGGTTTCACTGAAAGAGGACTCCATAGGTGAGGAAGTCCCAGGGGGTCCGCGGGGACCTTCAGGTCCTGAGGCCCTTGCCCCCCTTCAAGGCCAATAAGGACAATAGAGCTGGGAGGTCCTCTTTAGATAATAAATTTCTAAAGAGGCGGCATGGCGGTCCTTTCACTCAATTTCTGAATCCAAGTAGCTAATGCGGCAACTTGAGAATCAGTAGTTTGGAAATTTTCAGAAATACCGTCAATAAGTTCAATAACTGCACGCCAACTCGCTGGTACAAGTTGGTAATGGCTTAAACCATCCGCTGAGTAAGATTGCCATGTAGGTATCATACAACTCCATTGCAATTTAGGTGTGTGGTGTCTAATCTCATTAATCTCTCTCCAGTTATTTAAAATGGCTTCAAGATTATCCTGACCAAAATTGGAAGCTATTTCATAAAATTCAAGAAGTCAAGTGTGAAGTTGCTGTGAGAGTCTAAATTGCTGTTGAATTTCCATGTAATGCAAACCTAATAATTCGATCTAATGATGAATGGCAGGATAAACAAATAAATGGAGATAAGGTTCAGTTTGATCCACTCCTGCTTCGTAATTAGGAAGATTGGGAGAGGAATATAGATGCATCAGTTTGGGAGCAACCTGAGAGGAGCAACTATGACTAATCTTCCCCAGGGGTGATGGTCCTAATCAGTAAAGCTTCTACAGTATCATCTACTTCAGCAGCCTGGATTCAATAAATATATTTATCAGGGGCTTAAATAGTCAGAGTCATTGTTGCTCTGAACTCAAGCTCTTGAGTTCTTGTAAGTGGCATATTTTGGTTATTAGAAGTGACCCATCTGGTCGAGCTCATTTTCTCCTCCATATTGGTAGGGCTATTATTGCTGATATCATTCATGTGAAGAATTTCTTAAACAGGTAACCTTGAAAGGGACCTGGTAGAGAGCACCAGTATTGAGTTTTTATTATATTTTGAAGTCTGGGTCTTTCAAAGGCTTCACGATTATTAGTCATTATAGCTCCAGCGGAATATTTAAGTAGGCATCACATCTCTAGGGCAAACTATTGACGGAATAGATGCTTTTGACAAGGCAAATCTTTGCTAGTATGCAGGAAATATCACAAGTCAAAGCTAGGAAGTCTCTAGTCAAAGCTAGGCAAAAGTCAAGGGTGCAAAGAAGTTTATCTTTACTGGTTAAATTTAGGAGTATTTATAACTTTGGTAAAATTATAGGATCATGTATGGTACAGCAAACTCCAAAAGGCATAATCTTTTATAATTGATGCAGCGGAATCAGGAGATTTACAAATGGCAATATCTTTCTAAGATAAGCAGGCGGATTCAGGATTTTAGTTGCACATTTAAAAGAACATTGCTTGTAGCAGTTTTGGTAGTTTCTGTGGTGGTGGAACCCCATTAATCAAGTTTTGACTTATCTCACATTTAAAATATTCTTAATTAGCCAAACTCTCATCATCCCAACAATAAGTTAAAACAAACGGAGTTTTTGTTTAAACCAAGTTTTCCAACAAAGAAGATTGGTCTTAAAACACTACATTTAAAGAATCAGGGTAACATTTTCTATTGGGTGAGACACTGCGCCCAATACAACCAATAATTTTACATACCATTTTTTGTTGTACTCTAGATCAAGTAAGCTTGCACTTGGGTGGTTGACTACAATTGGATTTTGACAGATTTGTTGTTATGGTAAACCAAATAGGCGTTGAAGCCCCATTCTCCAAATAAATGTAATGTCCCATCATAATTTTAAATTGGTTCCCTTCTGAGCTGAGGATTTAATGCTCCCATCACCATCATGCGCACTCCCAGGACCAACTTGGGCATATTTGCCCTTACCTAGCGTTGGTCCAGGGTGTGCTTCAGGTCAGGCAGGTTCATTAACTTGATCTCCTTGACCTCTTTTTTTTAGTACTAGATGGTCCCAAGATCTCCTTAACCTCTTCACGCTCAGCCTTATTGTAAAATCTGTCCCCACAAATTATGTCATTTAGCCATGACATCTCCCCTGGTAATCTCTGCCCCCAATTTGAGTTTTGTTGAAATTGATAAATTGGTAATCAATGTGAATGAATCGTCCATTGAAAGCTTAGGTTCAGACCCCACCAATTTGTTTCTTCTCCACCAGAAAAGGTGAGCCCTTCCCCAACAGGTTCAGGTGCAATAAACCCCTTCAATACACAATAGGACCCCCATACCTAATCTGGCCAAGGGCGCAACCAGTTATCTTACAAATGAAGCGTCATTAATATGCCAAGCAAAATCGCGCCAGGATGAAAAATCTTGTTGAAATACAAGACTAATTCAGCTGGCCTGGTTGAGATCAATTTGTTGTCATGAATATTTTGGAGTGTCAATCCTCTAGAATTGTGAGTGATTGCATTTAACATGGTTAATGCAGATTTTCTACTCCTCAAGCACCAGAACTTAAGACAACAGTCCCCCACAAGCCTGTTGTTGGTCAATTTTTACATTTGTCTAATAGAATATATGTACTTGAAAATTGTAAAATTATATCACTTTAGCTTTTTTAGTCACGTTCTCTCCAGGCGCAAAGTTTCCTGCTCTTTGTAACAACTGGGTATAGTGGCCATACTTACTACTATGTTACCCTCCCTACTGGAATGGGAATATTGTCATAATGTTCAACTGGGGTTGAACCCATTTTGGATGCCTTATGGCGTCATGAAGTGGCTCTTCTCCTTAAAGTGATTCCCACCAGAGTGGACTAGTTTCACAATCCTTCCAAGCATTTGGCCCAACATGTTCCCAGAGTGGATTTTGGACCCCCTGGGGTGCCCAAGGAAACAACTGATGCGGAATCTGCAGCTGCTACTCTGGCAACTGTGTGTTACTGGCGGTAATGCTATTAATGATGAATGCCAATCTTCATCCCTCAGTTGTTCCCCTCCCAATGATATACCAAGTCATATGGAAGTTATACCTCATGTATTATGTTTTAAGTTCTGGGTGTCCACTCACCCAGACTGGCAGCCTGGTCTTAACTTAATTAGCCAGTTCCATGGCAGCATCCATGAGTAGAGAAGAAACCCTGTTATATTATCAATGATATATTCCCAACAGTCAGTTTAATTTACTCAAGGTGGGCCAATTTGGGGACAATACTGCACTGATTAATAAAATAGAAAATTAAAATCAATGGGAAAAAAGGATAAATTCTGGTAACCCTCCACGTGCAGCGTTCTAACATACTAGGAACACCATAGACTCCCATGATATTCACTATAGCAGTTTAAGGCATTAACGCACAACACCTACAAAGTCATAAGTTGTCCTCTACTCAAAGTTCATCTACCAGGATCAAACTCAGGAAAGAGTTTTTAATCCGATGGTCATCTTAAATCTCAACTAATCTCCATCATGGAGCTCTAGTTTTTTACTCACATACCATATTCTACTCATCTTGTATAACCAATATTTGCCATATGGTATAAATTAATCCATCTGTAAACTAGTTTGACACTTGAAGGTTTCATTTTTGAGTAAATCCAATCTATATTGTGGAAATTTTAAATGTAGGTAATAATTTTGATGTTAACACAAAGGAATAATTTAAGAAGCTTAAAATATCTCTATTAGAATATGGTGGCTACTATAAACTTAATAACTATAGAACTTGAAAAAATCTAAAAAGTGCTTAATATCAGATTATAATAATCCTAATAACAAATCATTAAAAAATTAATCATAAAAAATAAATAGTATCTAGATACTATAGTTTACAAGATATTATATTGGTCCTAATAAAACAAAAGTAACTTTCTCTACCTAATAATACATATATAAGCTATAAATGAACCATTACATCATTTATCATCATAAAATATAAATAAAAATCTAAACAACATAACTTTATGACACATAACTGCCATTAAAAATATCTACTAGAAGCTAAATCTAGATATACTCTATAAAAACTTTTATAAGTTCTGTTATATCAATTAGATATTTTTATATTGTTTTATTTAAACTATATATTTTTAAAGAGCAGAGACTTCATGAAACTTGATAAACATAACATAACCTTGAAAGGTATTAAGGACACAGTAGTTGTATATATTGTGTTGTTTATCTATTTAGTTAGGATAAATTAAGTATAACTTATATAACTTTATTAATATTGGCTTCCATACTAAAAGCGCTTTATATATATTGGATGCCAAATACAAAAAATGTCAAAGTTGAAAATTTCCCTTGCTATAAAGTTTCAATTATCCTTACCAAATATATAGATTAGTACTATATCACTGCAGGAGCTGGTATTTAAATAGAGATAGTCTCATTATAATACATTAGCACCTTAAAAGATTACAAATTAGAGCCTATGATAGTCTTGGACTGAATGTAACATCTTTTCTCTGGATGTACTGAAACTAATCCTAAGGATATGTTGAGGTTGTTAAAAGTATGTCAAAAAATGTAAACTTATAGACAAGAGGCACTGGAAAGAATTTTTACTATAATCATGTAAAATTAGAGGTACATAATGTGGTACTATTGCAAATACACAGGATAAAGTCTAAAATGTTAAAGAAATGCCTCTAAAACATGGTAATTATCCATATTGTAAAACTAGAATATCATTTATATCATCTATATAATAAATTATATGCCATAATTTCTTTATGTAAATCAAAACAGAGACCAGAATTTTTCTTTTGCCAGTTTATCTCATTTTTTCCATTGTGGACTACAAGTACAGCTGACATGCATGAGTTATCCTTAATATCTTTGTACTTTGTGATAGCATAATATTGACATTTATTTTACAAAATTAGTGAAAAGATAATAAATCATAATTAGTGGTCAATATATATATGAGCTAAATATAGGAAATACAAATTTGAACACAAAAGTTTATTTCCACTTGATTTAGTTTTTTATGAACTTTACAATTACTGTTTTTATTTTGATTATACGACTGGTAAGTGACTTCTTCTTTCCACTTGACAACACTTTCTAGCAATTTTGAAAAACAATTGATTTTCCATCACCGCCTCACCACATCAACTACTCAATTTATGTCCTCAGATCCACCACCTGCTAGCGTTTACCACCCAGAAGGCAAATGTATGCAGACTGTCTCGTCCAGTCTGCCAAATATATCCAGTTGCTATGTCCATCAAAGGGACTTAGCACTCCATATTACACAATTCCACCCAACCCACCTTCATCCATTAGCCCTACCTTGATCCTCAATCCACTTTTGCCTCCGTGTCAAGTATGGACGCATCTTCCCATATGCTGACAAAGTGATAATTGAGCTGGAAACTGCCACCTTTGCACTGACAGGATTTATAGACTTCCGCCCTTACAAGGGCTATTTCACATAGGCTTTCCCACTGAAGAGGACGTGGCCATGGCAGCAGCTACGCCCTTAATATATAAAACCAACCCCATTACCACCACTCAAACACATCTCCCAGATGATTCCACACTTGTGGTATCCTTTGCTAACCTCCCCTCACACTTTCCCCCTCAAACAATTTATGAGGAGTTGATGTCAGGCTGCCCACTTATGGCAAAAAACACATTCTTCAATTTATTGTCCCAAGTAGTGCTGAGAGCCTCGCAGCACCTCAAGCAATGGTCACCATTACCCCCCACTAGCTGAACATGGCCCACCACATCCCACCATGTGCCTATATTTTGTCCACACCTGACTAATTCTTTTAGGCTCACATTGACAAAGACTACACAATTTGTCTCCTCTGCCATGAGTTGGACCACATAAAAAACATGTCAATACAAAAACCCTGCAAACACGGTGTCATGATTCTGATATGACTGGAAAATAAGCATGAGGTTGTTATGGCGGAATGAATGGTTTCCATCAAGAATTGATATGAGTAATGGTAATTTGAGTGCCTCAAAATGAGGCGATATTGGGTTAATGGGAAATCATCTCAGATTAGGCAATTGGGAAATTAACAAATAAAAAATTGACAGAACCAATGAGATGTGTCAAAATTAAATTACTAAGCCATAGAAGCGGTAGCATCCAAAGTCAATACAATATAGGTGAGATGAGATGATCAAGAAGAGAGAGCTGTTAAGTAAGTTAGAGTAGGCGGAATAGGAAGAATCCAAGATTTTCAGTGTATAAATAAAAGAGGTTGTGGGAGCAAGTGCTCCATATTTTATTAAAAAGTTTATTCTGTTGTTTCAAGGGCAACGATCATCATATCGTTGGTCATGATTGCTCAGGGGGAAAATCTGTGAAAAATCTGCCGGCGTATCTATTAAATACCGCCGTTTTTTAACAGTGGTGCTCACTACAGGGGGCTCATTGATCAATTAAAACAAAATGGTAAAAACTCAGTTGCCTGCTATGTCGCATTCATGTTGTTTTGATAAACACTCTGGTTCAATTGCTTATGCAGAGCTGAAAATGGCTTTGTACACTATGCTTAAAAAACAAGATGAGCTGCTCCAGGAGGTTTTCTGCAATAAGCTGCTCCCATTTGATCGTGAAGGGAATATTCATGGGCTCTTTAAGAGATTTGAAATTGCAACTGAAGGAGTTTAAGATTGACAAAGAGTAAAAACTGTTGATATCTTCCTTGGACTTTGGAAGTGCTGATCAAGTCGTCTGTTACCTTTCCAGCAGCTCCATTACATACCAAGAAGTTAAAGAGATGGTGCTGTGGTTGTTCAATGGAACTGCAAAGATGTCACAGCGGAAGGCTGATTTTTTGACCATCAGGTTTTAGCATAATGAGACCCTCACCGCATTTGCTGAGAAATTTATAGCAGAGGCTCACGTGCTAATTGGGGCCAGAATTTCATCTGAATCAGACGTGTGTATTGCAATGACTTCTGCTGTAAAGCCATACCGTGAGTTACATAACGTTATGGCCTCACTGTTGGATGAAGATGTACCATTGCTTAAAATTTTTCAGTTTTTACACTGTATATCAGCCAACTTCCCTCCACCTAATTCCAAGCGGAATCCTTATGCTTTAACTGCTGAATCATCTTATTTGGGGAAATCTGCTAGTCCAGTTCACAGTCCACCAAGTTACCCATAGCGGTTAAACCTGCACCCCATACCTGCTTATCATCCTGGGCCCAACTATCGCTCTAACCCTGTTTATGCCAATCACTTCAACCCAACTCTCGCCATGGCTTGTTTCATATTAATCAGGGACGTGGACCCTATGGGGTCAGCTGTTTTTAATGCAGTCAACAGGGGCATCTGGCACGATGGTGCCCTAATCAACCTGTCCCTTGTGTACAGCCAGAACAGTACTACCGGGGAAAAGTCAGAGAGGAATAGAGAAGGGACTCTCTATCTCCGCTATACCAGACGTCCCACCTGAGCCTAAATTTGAATGTGCAGCAGAATTTCCCTTGCACCATGGGTCAGTATTATATCAGCAGCTGGTTGGGGGGGGTGAATGTTTTGACACGAGTGCAGTCTGCAGCTATGGCAGAAGAGGGGTCCCAGATGCAGGTTGCGCCGTATGCGTGCCAAATGTTCAACCAAGTTTCCCCTGAAAAGTTAGACCCCTCCTCAGATGCACCTTTTTTGCAAGCAGTAAGCGCCGCTCTTCCAGTCAAATTATTATCAAACAATACCCCAGAATTGGTGAAGGGATTGCATGTTTCCTTGGAAACAAGGATTCTTTAAATGTATATGTTATAAACAGTTGAGATGCATATTACTCTGAATGTACTTAGTGTGATCTGGTTATAGCTAAGACCTGAGTTCATGCCATCATAGATACCGGTGCCCCCATCAATATAGTCTCCACAAAATTGGTGGCCAGGTTTCCATTAAAACCAGATGTGGAACACCAGATGGTATACAGCACTGCTGGAGCGGAATATAGTCTCTGAGGGAGCATACAGTGCGCTTCCGCTGCAATTTGGTTCTATTGTCATGGTAGCCCCAGCTATACTGTTACCAAATAGCCATTATGATCTGCTAATTGGAACTGATTTCTTGAGACACTATGGGGCTGTCATTGACATGACAGATGAGACTTTTAAAAAATTGGGTCAGCAAATACCAATTCACTTCACCTCTAGTAGAGTGCCAAATGATCCGGTGCACATGGGGAATATAAATCTAGCTTATAGCAACAGAGTAATACCAGTATGCTACTATTGATTAAAGGGCAAAACCCGGGCCCTTCCTCAACAGATTTATGAATATCAAGGGTTGCCACTCAGAGCGGCCAGATCTATATCTATTCCATCTGGGCATTAATTTATATTAAACACTGAGTTGGAGGTTGAAATTCTGGATGGACCCTATGGGGAGGTTATTGGGCCATATCAGCAATCACGGTTTGAGCCCTACGTGGCCCCACGCATCATATCACTAGGGCAAGGGTAGATTAAAGTTTTACTTGCAAATCTACAAATGATACCACTACAAATATGTCGCCACCAAATAGTGGCATACTTACACTTAATCCCCATTGAGGAGGTTCTTTTGGTTCATGAATTTGGGTCGCTGGAGGAATTTGGTATGCCTTCTAAACCACCTCTCAATGTAATAACCGTTATATCCCATGACGAGTTAATGGGGCTGTTGGAACCACAGAAGGATAGGGCAAACGCTTTATTTCAAAAAATATAAAGGGATTTTTGCTGTTGAAGACCACAATTTAGGATGTGCGCGGGGGTGGTTCATAGGCTGGAAACTGGAGATCATCCTCCCATCAGGTCAAGGCCAATCCGCCAATCCCAGGTGGCTGAAGAAGTAGTAACTAAGGAAATTGACAAACTATTAGCGCATGGGATGCTTGAACCATCCAAGAATCCTTGGGCTTCACCCATTCTGATTATTAAAAAGAAGGATGGCACCAACCGCATAGTAATTGACTACCAAAAGCTCAACAGCATCACCAAAAAGGACTCCTATCCATTACTGCGGATTGACGATGCTTTGGATCAGCTAGGAGGAGCTCAGTTCTTCTCAGCTATGAACCTGATCTTGGGCTACTGGCAAATTGAGTTGCCATCAGTAGAGGAGGAAAAGTGCGCTGTATCTACTTCCAAAGGACTTTTTCAACCAACATGGATGCTGCAAGGGATGTGTAACGCCCCAGCTACGTTTCAACGAGCAATGGATACTATTCTGGGGGACCTAAAACTGTCATGTGTCCTTGTATACCTTGATGACATTAATGTTTTCTCCCAAACCTTCTCTGAACACCTCTATCATCTAGAAGCTGTATTCTGCTGGCTCGCTGAGGCCAACATAAAGATCAAACCTCGGAAATGTTACTTCTTTAAGGACCAGCTGAAGTACCTGGGGTTTGTGGTTGATGCCACAGGGCTGCGACCTCAACCAGCCAAGGTGGAAGCTATATGTAAAATGACTCCACCCAACAGCAAGCGGGATATACAGGTATTATTGGGAAGGTCAGCTATTATTGGCGCTTCATCCCTAACTTCAGCTGTATTGGGGGCCCACTATTCGAGTTGTTCAAAAAGGACACTACATTTGATTGGCCTGAACGTCAGCAACGCGCTTTTTGATACTCTTCAAATGGCGTTAACCAGTGCGCCAGTGTTATGCTATCCCAATCTTGAAAAAGAGTTCATTGTTCAGACGGATGTGTCCCTTTCTGCTGTAGGAGCAGTCCTATCCCAAAAAGATGAGGAAGGGGAAGAGCACCCCGTAGCATATTGCAGTCATAGCTTGAACAGCCATGAACACAATTATACTGTGACCAAGCGAGAGTGTTTAGTGGTGATCTACGCCTATAAACAAATTTTGGGTGTACTTGCATGGGGTGAAATTCAAAGTTGTAATGGATCACGCCTTACTACGCTGGTTACAAAATCTTTAAGAACCAGAAGGGCGTCTGGCCAATGGGCTCTTAAATTGCAGGCATACAATTTCAAAATTCTGCATCAACCTAGAGCAAGGTATAAGAATGCCAATTGTTTAATAAGATTATCCACAATTGCAGTTATGGCAGATCTGAGCAATATCATGTTCAATAAGATGCTTAGTGGCAAGTACGATGATGAACTGCCCCCAGTCATCAAGGTATTGGATGAAATAAGGGCCAATACGTTTCAGAAAAATGGAGAATTATATAAGTAGATAGGGGACACTACCATGAATATTCCAAGACCTTCCGCCCACCCAACTATTATTATGAGTGCACACCAAGTGGTTAAACATGGTGGAGTATATGAGACCATGGAATTATTGTGGCCTCGGTATTACTGGGAAAGCACGAACTTTAATGTACTTAATACTATCTCCTACTGTCACCAGTGCAAAGTGGAAAAGCCGTTCCACAAAAAGACTCCATACTGGTTAGTGAAACCACACTTCACTTGGCACACCATTTTGATTGATGTTGTGGGTCCCTTACCAACAGGGGCAAACTGGTCCAAATACATACTGGTAGCAATTGACCACTTGACCAGGTGGGTTGAGGCACAACCAATATGTGATTTGGGGGCGCTAACGGTGGCCAAGTTTGTTATGAACTGTATAATCCAGTGACACGGTTGCCCCCAGTTCATCCTTACTGACAACTGAACTAACTTCACTTCCCACATTCTTCCAAAGCTTAACGAGCTAATGGCCATCCAAGGGGTTTTGACGACCTCATACCACTCCAAATCTAATGGAATAGTGGAGCAGGTCAATGAGACTTTAGTGAACATACTCCATAAATTAGTAGCAGATTGACCCTCAGATTGGAGCTCTCTTTTGTTCACCGCCATCTTTGCTTATAATATTAGTTATCATTCAGCCACGGGGAATAGGCCATTCCAATTGATTTATGGATGGCACCCCGCTCTGCCCGCCCTCTTGTATGCCTGTGTAGAGGACACTGGCGGTATGGATCTGCAATGCTATTTGATCATCCTAACAAATACGCTGATTAAATTACAAACCAAAGTGTACTCGCTCAGCCTAGCTAAGAGAATCAAAAGCCAGGCTTCCAATCAGGTACAACGAAGTGACCTAGCACAGTTAAAAGATGGAGACATAATTCTATTCCATGATCAACATGGGTTCAGCTGGAAACACAAGCTGGCCAGTATCTGGATCGGGCCATTTGAAGTCATTGAGAAGACTGGTATAGATGCATATATTATCAAGGACCCTGTTAGCGGTTGGATCATTAATTAAGTTCATGTGAAGTTCCTCTGGGCGTACAAACAAAAGGATCCTTATCGTCCAGTCAAGGAGGGGGTAATGTCATGATTTTAATATGACTGGACAATAAGCCTGAGGTCATTATGGCGGAATGAATGGAATATGTTGAGATTCGATATGAGTAATGGTAATTTGAGTGCCTCAAAATGAGGCGATATTGGGTTAATGGAAAATCATCTCATATTAGGCAATTGGGAAATTAACAAATAAAAAATTGACAGAACCAATGAGATGTGTCAAAATTAAATTACTAAGCCATAGAAGCGGTAGCATCCAAAGTCAATACAATATAGGTGAGATGAGATGGTCAAGAAGAGAGAGCTGTTAAGTAAGTTAGATTAGGCGGAATAGGAAGAATCCAAGATTTTCAGTGTATAAATAAAAGAGGTTGTGGGAGCAAGTGCTCCATATTTTATTAAAAAGTTTATTCTGTTGTTTCAAGGGCAACGATCATCATATCGTTGGTCCTGATTGCTCAGGGGGAAAATCTGTGAAAAATCCACCGCCGTATCTATTAAATACCACTGTTTTTATAACACACGTCAAACTCCACCCATGAGGTCACACCAGCAGCGTTTGAGTGGGGATTTTGGCTGCCCCCACCCCTAGGTTGAGTGCTTGATAAGTCAGCAACAAAATTAAGCAACCCAAATCCAAGCCAGCCAAATCCAAGCTGGACAATCTACACCCATGTCAACATATTAGGAGCAGGTTTGGACCCATGTTCAATCTAAAAAATCTCCCGCCCCAAAACTTACCCGATCACAGACACCTACCACCAAATCTTCCCAAGTCAACCAAAATTTCTAGAACTAGTTGGATGAAGTGACCAAATCTGATGAAATTGTCCCACCACTGGGTTATCCAATTGTTTTAGTACCTTATCTGAATTCAGACTTTGTCACCCCAAACTGACCAACCAATATGTCCCTTACCCAATGCTACCCCTTTTCAAAATAACCAGCTTGCTGAGGTTGCAGTGGCCTTACCCAAAAATCCCCATTTTTACAAAATATGTGAAAAATATGTCTCAGAATCTAAAAAAGGGCTGCACCCCCTTGTTCCCCTCCAATTTTACTCCTACTGTAAAAGAGGAAATCCAACGCCTCTATGAAACTGCCACCGCCGCTGTCAAGCATGTCGCTGAACTGGCAGATTTTTCCCCATCCACATGCATCACAAGAGCCAATATTGCGAAATAAGAACAACTTCCCGATGCCCACATATAGGCTGAATACCATGTTGTCAAACTCATAGAGGCTTTGAACCAGGCCCAAATTGTCAACCTCAACAACTATCTACTTCACCTTGACCCTCATCCTGCGGATTCCCCAATACCCTTGCTTTCAGCATTGATCCGCCTCTACAATGCTGAGCCTGATGATGGTCCTCCTGATCCTCCTCCCCACTGCCATGGTGGGATAAGTGGCTCGCCGCTGTGACACCTGGTAGGTTATCTTCTCATTTCTTTTTTGTGTCTCACTGCTCAATAAGGGCGGTTGGTTCATGTTTTTTTTAGTTGAGGTAGTTTAATAGTTTCAGTTTTGGCGTTGTCCGTCCCCTGGCCAGCTTGGATCAGTTAAATAATAAAAAATATGACTGGTAAGTGATAAAGTGTGTCATTAACTTAAACTATACCAGTATGATTATAATGTATTTCATGAGAGGCTTAAAGTTAATAAATATTAGATAAGCTTGTAACAAATTTCTTTCCAATTACTATCACTTTTAGTAATATGATTTGATTCAAACAGTACAATTTGATAATCAATAACAGGTGAGATGAGTATGAATAATAAAGCAAAGAGTTGAGAAAACGCGGTAAAGGGCAGCGGACCTGAACCTGCACCACCCAAATGTACCAAGCGCACAGGTACAAATGAAAATATTAGTAAAAACAAAAAACCCAAGGTGGCACCCCCCACAGATTTCGTAAATTTTTTGGTAAAATACTGCAGTTACATGGAAGTATCCCACTTGCAACCACTGTTGTCAGTGGAACATATGATATGAGTTTCCTGGGCGTAAAAACACTGACAATGTGGGAAAAGTTCAGCAAAGCCCAACATAAAATTTTCTTGCACACGGTGTACTTAACAGCCCATACTATCTGCAAAGGTTGGGTAGACCTTGGGTTCAAAACTGTGGAAGAAGCGAATGAAGCAGCAAAGGTCAGAGCAGTACTCGACCTTACCAATGGACAACATTTGGTATCAACCAAATGCACACGTTAGACAGAATCCAAAGATATTTTCATAATTTTTGATTACCTTCTGACTACACTGGCGCGCACAGTAGTTGAAAGACATCTCCAAGAAGGCTTGGAAGCCTACGGAGAAATTAAACAATTTGAGATGCAAAGATTCCAGCTGATGCTGACCCTTAGCACTGGGAAGGCAATCACAATTATTTTCCTGAACCAGGAGGTAGTGGAGGATATCACAAAAATCCCCCACATCGCATCCTTCACCATTGATGGAAAAAAAAATCCCAGCTGTTCCATGCAACAGTGGAGAGCACCCCCCCATATGCAACCACTGACAGGCCTTTGGGCACAAGATTCATGTTTGCCCCATAAAAGAAGGCCTGAGAGAAATGGAATTCTGTGAGGAGGAAATGGGCAAAGACGACTCAGAGTACGCCAAAATCAAGGATACAACACAAGCATTCAACTGGGGAGAACACGGGCAATATAAAATAATAGACCCAATTCTCTAAAAGAATGAAAAATGGCCAAACAAGCTCATAAGATGGCCGCAGCTAAGGCAAAGGCCTCGGCAGAATCATCCATATCACTGGAACAGATCCAGGAAGACATTGATGAATTCTAATTAATGAACCAATCAAATTCTGTGGATAACCAAACACCCAATTTGAACAGATTGAATTTAGTGGAACCTGATTTGGAAATAAATGCAGCAAAACTGGGGTTCAGCGCGCCCCCAAAATTGTTGAACATAACCCAATTGGGAAGGAAAATCAACAATGGAATGCGCAAGAAAATAATGCGGCCAATTAGAGCACATAATTGCACTGCAATGATAAATTGAAACCAAGCAAAGCCAAGAGAGGAGCAAAAACAGTGGCAACAAAAGGGGCAGAATACACCCCAACTCCTACTCATGGTTATGCTCTCTGCAGCAGAGGTGCAGTGGAGAGCAATGTGAGTGAGGGAGTAGGGCCGGGAGACCCTGCTAACTGATCTTGAGGCGCATCAGGTGTCTCTTAGAGATAGGGATGCTGAACATAGTGGGACTTGAGGCCTTAATGTCCCAGGCCAAGAAGTTAAATCTCCTATGAAACTCACCTGCGGATATCCTAGCGGTGCAGGAAACCCACTGTCCACAGGGAGAGGAGGCGGCATGGGAAAAAATGCCTCTCTAACACTATCATTTTGGTCACAACACTGTGGGGTGATAGTACATGAGAACCAAAACTTTAAATTTATCAACAAAAATTTGTTCCTGGACAGCTGCATAATCGCTGTAACCTTCTCATGGCACACTGAAGTGCACACAATAGCCAGTGTGTACGCACTGAACTGTGCACCTGACCAAAGAGAATTTCTTACAGCTCTAACACAAGTAAATCTACCATAAAGTATTTTCACCATGGGAGACATGAACTGATGGATCAACCCAGATACTGACTGATGGCCATACACAATGGAGGTACCACAAGGGCAAGTGGAACTCCGCGTACTAAAGGCCACCCTAGGACTATATGATCTGCTACTAAAAAGGCTACCCCTGCTACAAAACATGACATTCCCACATGTACACAACGGTGCACTTGTCTCTATATCATGGATAGACCTGATATTCGCACCAATAATTTTCCATCACCAATTTCAAAAAATTTAAAAATACAAAGATTAAATTTTCTGACCATTGGCTAGTTTTGGTGTCCTACAAACCAGCGGAACCAAGAAACCCAAGCATCCAGATGGTGCAGAATACACCCAGAAAGTTTAGCTGACTCAGATTTCAATCCTGGATAAAGGAAATATCCTCAACCCAGGATTTTCAAAATTCCTTTCTGCTCAGACCCACTAACCAACTTTGGAAAATTAAAAATCAACAACCCAAAATCAAACATACAACGTCTAGAAGAACAGGGCAGCTTCAGCCAATTATCAAGCACACCTTGGCAGAAATCAACCACCTAGAAAACAACGTCCCACGCACAGGGCACAGCCCTGGATGGGGTCGCAGATGGGTGGAGGTTTCTGCTTGGCTAAACACTCTGATCTGCAAACAATAACACTGAGTTGGAGTTCAATATAAAGCAAAAACAGAAAAGATAGAGAAATTGCATGAGTTATTTTTTTTCCAATTTCATGCCCAGAAAAATATGATAGCTTGCACACAGGTCTGACGACTGGACAAATACATAGCAGAAACAACCAAAGAAGTCATAACCGAAGTGCACAGGTTTTAAATGAACTTATATAAATCTGAACTGGTTGAACCAGAAAAAATTTGAAAAATTCCTTGCAAGCGCACATATCGACACCACAGCCTAAAATAATAATATAATCAACTTAATATCACGCAAGGAGCTTTTCTTTCCCATAACAATAACATCAGTTACAGAGATTTGATTTGAGCAGATAGATTTTGATAATCACAGGTGAGATGAGCAAATTTAATAAAACCCAACAAAAATGGGCGAAAGTCATATCAGGCAATGCCAAAAACGGTGCACCCAAGGGCAAAAACGCTCTGGAGGGGGACTGGGAGTCAACGCCGCCAAAAAACCCCAAACCCAAACACCGCCCAGGTTTGTGGAGTTTACAACAAAACAAAACCAATACATGGAGATACAGTATGCACAACCCCTATCAAAAGTGGAACATGGGCTTCGACTTTTCTTAGGGGACAATTCCTCAACTCTGTGGGAAAAGGTAGATGAGGCACAGGCCTCTCTCTTTCCCCACGCGGTATACATTACCACCCACACCATCCACAGCAGCTGGATTGATATGGGTTTTGAGACTGAAGAGGATGCAGACGCCGCAGCAAAAGTCTGTGTCAAATTAGCCCTCCCTGAGGGAAAACAAATTGTGCACACCGCGCACACCAGATGGAACAAAGCAAACACTTTTTTCATCTCATTTGACTCACTTCCCACCAACCTCCCTTGTAAGCTAATTGAAGATGAACTCCTATTCAGCCTTCAAAGCTATGGAGAAATAAAACAACATGAACTACAGCGTTTCCACCTGATTCCAAATCTGTGCACAGGAAAGGCAATTGCTGTAATTGACCCAGTACTTGACGTGGCCACAAAAATAACTAAAATCCCATGCACCGCGGTATTCCACCTCCCAGATGGGGGTGTGTCAAAACCTTTCTGCATCACACTGGAACGCACACCACCCATCTGCAACCATTGCACTGCACTGGGGCACAAGGAGCATGCATGCCCCGTGAAGGAGGGCATCATGGCCCTGGACTTTTGTGATGACGCCAGGGATGTAGACGAAGAGTACTTTGAAAATTGGTCAACACCAACCATGCTTTCCTCTGGGGAATGGACGGACACTACATCCTCATTGACCCAATCTCACCCAAAGTACATAAACAGTTACAGAAGGCCAGCAAGTGGGCAGCAGCCAAGGCCGCTTCTCTCATGACCTCTTCCATTGACCCAAACTAAATTCATATGGACAGAGAGGAAATTGGCCAAACCAGCCAATCAAAAACTAATTCCCAAGATGGAGCAACCATGGAGGATGCAATCCAAACCAGATAGTTGGACCAGACAACCCATACAGAAAATTTTCTCAAGCTGACAGAATCACCACGTGATCCCAATAAAATAAACTTACTGGGACATTCAAAACCACTATGGATGAGCCAACAGGGCCCAGAGCGCCAAAATCAAACCTAAAAAATTAGAAGCTAATCAGAGCACCAAATTGAATCAGCCAAAATCACGTGAAGAAAAGCTTAATATAATCCCCAAATCTAACAAAATCCACACAAAATCATCACAAGGTAAAAAGCCAGAAGCCTTGGAGTGGACTGGCCCAATCACACGGAGAAAGTCCAAGGCAATGAGCGGGGGACTAGGGCTGGAAGGCCCTCCCAACTGCTCCTGAGGCGCCGCGGGCACCTCAGTGTCAATAGGGATGCTAAATATCATAGAAGCCAGGGCTCAAGCATCCCAAGCCAAAAAACTGGACTTTCTGCACAAGCCCCTGGTAGACATCTTGGCCATCCAAGAGACCCACTGTCTACAGGGGGAAGAGGGATCCTGGGCGGCCAGGGTCTCACCGTCCCAGTTGATTTGGACGTTCCGCTGTAGGGTGGTCATCTGTAATAATAACAAAAAATTAAAAATTGGTGAATCCTCATTGCACTTAGATGGCTGCATCCTAATTGTAAGGATCTCTAACTAAGAAACCACATTATTGATAGCCTGTATCTACACTGTTGGACATTTTCCTTCTCGACTTAAGGAAAAGAATGTTGGAGGTATTAATGCACCCAAATCTGCTACCATGATTGGCCCATCTTCTGCCCGATCTTCATATAATGTTGTGGTTATCAACAATATGAGTACCCACGGCAAAAAGACCTTGGCAGATTCTTGGTGGCATCCTAACTATCAAAAAATATGGTTTAAAACAAAAAATGGCTTAAAAAGGTAACAACTAATAATAGGATTACTCCAAATTCTCAGCTAAATTTGGGGTGTTCATTACCACATGAGTCTGACCACCGCCGAGGTGAGAAGATTTTACTTGACAATGATAGGATGAAAATTAACTAATCATTACCACACGAGTCTGACCACCGCTGAGGTGAGAAGATTTTAAGAGATGATGATAGGGTGAAAATTAACCAATCATTACCACACGAGTCTGACCACCACTGAGGTAAGAAGATTTTACTCGCTGATGATTGGATACAATTCATCAAATTGTTACCTCATGGGTCAGTTTTGCCTCAAAATATTTATCTTCGATCTGATAGGTCAAAAGCCTATATTTCCTAATTGAGATGACTCAGCTTTATATACTTTTACCTCGAATACCCATGGTCTCAAAATCTGAACTAGTTTAAATAGGAAAAACTAGTATTGAGAAAAGGACTTTTTTTGGTTTTGCCCCACTTAAAACAATAAAAAACATAAAAACTTTAACAAAGCATTATTTTATACTTTTATTAAAAAGTAAGATTCTCACTTTGATAAAATATTTGTGGCATCCATTGGTGGATCCCATAAACTGGTGCTCACTACAGGGGTCATTACCCTGAATACTTTGATAAAGTATCAAGGCAATGGAGGCTGTCAATGTGAGCAGCTCTCCTGAATTACAATTAGTTTTTCTCAAGAAGCAACTAGCCAGCTCTTTCTCCCGTCTCAAAAAGTTAGAGCAACGGCCATTCAAATTACCTATAAAGGACAGATACACCCCGGGTGAAGGGAGTGTTGCCTCCTTTTTGTATGTTTATGAAGCTGCGATGGATGGCGCCACTGATAAACATAAAGTTCAGTATATTCTTCCTTGTTTAAGCCGCAAAGCCCAAGAGTTGATCGTCCCTCACCTGGATCCTCAGCCCACCTAGCCAGATGTTAAGAAGGCCCTCTTGGTTGAATTTGGATCCAATTAGAGCTTACACAGGGAAAAACAGGCTTTTATGCGCCTTACCATGTATGAGGGTGAAACCCTCTTTAGTTTTGCTGAGCGGTTCTATCTCACTGCTCAAAGGTTGGCTATGTCTAACCTGCTTACCTTGGATGATGCTATCGCCGCCATCCTAACAGGGTTAGCTTCACACCCTCTCTCTCGCCAGGCATATCATATCATATCAGTGAAACGCCACTTCACAACTTTCCGTGATATAAAAGAGGCTTTGTTAGACGTCGCCCATATTCCTTTAGGTGAGCTGCAGCCTATTGAACCGTTGGAGGTGAGGCCACCTGTGCCTATCCTCCCTGCCAAACCTGCTGTTTTGGTGCGACTTAAACTGGACATCCCTCATTCATGCAAAGCGGAAAACCTACTGTGGTTTCCCCTTCAGCTCAGCCAATAGGTGCGCGCTCTAAGGATATATCCTCCAGAACTACTGGGGTTGTGAAAATGCCGGTTAAAGCAAAGCTAATTACTCCACCTCTCATGGCTGTCTCCCCATTTCAGTTACAACCTTGACCATGGTTGACAATACCCCTGAGGCCAATTCTGAGGGGGTACGGATGAGGTCGGCTATTACATTGTAGGAGGACCTGCTGAAGTGGAAGTCCCCAATCGCCTGAACGCTAGAGGAGTAGATGAAGCCACCATACCTGAAGAGACGTATCTCAGCCAAGTTCTAGGGGAGCCAATCATTATTGATACTACCAGCGATGCATATGAGGTGTTGTCTCACCTTATTCGCCCTATCCAACATGGCCATACTATGCAGTCCATCCAGGAAAATTACCTCGAGACCACGTGCAAATTAACCTCCAATTTCCATTTTAAGGAGGTCTTAGCGCTATCGCCCACTTTTGGGAGGATACTTATAATGGTTGAAGTGGTTATCCAAAAAAAGTTTGGGTGATAACTATCTTAGATACAGGCTCCCCGGTGAATGTAATCTCCTATAAATTGATGAAAAAGATCAAACTTGCACCTGACTTGGGTTATAACCAAGACTTTGGAACCGCTGGTCCTAACAACACCCGTGCACTGGGTGCTTACTCATCCCTTCCCATTCATATTGGGAAGCTTATTCATTGGCCCCCACAGTGGCTTTGGATAATAACAATTATGATATGCTTATAGGTACTCAGTTTATGATTGAATATGACAGCATTACAAAATGAAGCAAGGGTTCTTGTCATTGCTCTATTATGAAGTCCCCTTAGTTCTAGCCCATGAAGAACCCAGCAAGAAGGAATACTCTTGCATGGACGAGTACCCGCTTTCTGCCTTACCTATACATCATACCAACCTCGCAAAATCGGTTACCAAAAAAGGCCATGCTGCCAATGAGCTCTGAGCTCCTCTACTTTCTTACCAAGTGTCAGATAGGGTTTTATACTACTATAACAACATCACCCCAAGAAGCGGTAAGCTTGGTTCAATTAGGGAGGGACCTTTCTCCATCAGCTACAAAAGAGGAAATGAATACTCCATCAAAACATAAGCCACAGGAGTCACTATAAACCGGGTACATAGCCGTTTCTTATGATCCTACACCCCTCCTAACATTCTTGAGGGGGGCAATGTCAGACATTCTCCTTCTCGACTTTAGGAAAAGAATGTTGGAGGTATTAGTGCTCCCAAATCTGCTACCATGATTGGCCCATCTTCTGCCCAATCTTCAAATAATATTGTGGTTATCAACAATGAGTACCCATGGCGAAAAGACCTTGGCGGATTCTCGGTGGAATCCTAACTATTGGAAAAATATGGTTTATAACAAAAAACGGCTTAAAAAGGTAATAACTAGAAGATGAGATTACTCCGAATTCTTGGCTGAATTGGGGGTGTTCATTACCACATGAGTCTGACCACCACTGAGGTGAGAAGATTTTACTTGACAATGATAGGATGAAAATTAACCAATCATTACCATATGAGTCTGACTGCCACGAGGTGAGAAGATTTTACTTGATGATAATATGGTGAAAATTAACCAATCATTACCACACAAGTCTGACCACCACTGAGGTAAGAAGATTTTACTCGCTGGTGATTGGATACAATTCATCAAATCATTACCCCACAGGTCAGTTTTGCCTCAAAATATTTATCTTCAATCTGATAGGCCAAAAGCCTATATTTCCTAATTGAGATGACTCAGCTTTATATACTTTTACCTCGAATACCCATGGTCTTGAAATCCAAACTAGTTTAAATAGGAAAAACTAGTATTGAGAAAAGGACTTTTTGGTTTTTCCCTGCTAAAAACAATAAAAAACATAAAAACTTTAACAAAGCGTTATTTTATACTTTTATTAAAAAGTAAGATTCTCACTTTGATAAAATATCTGTGGCATCCATTGGTGGATCCCACATACACACCGTGCACCACATCTGAGCAGAAACAATTCCTCAAATCCATCCTAACAATCAACCTCCCACCAGACACCATCCTGTTGGGCAACTTTAACTGTTGGAACAATCCCACTATAGACTGATAGCCTAACCCCAGGGTATACCCACCGGGACACCCCAAGTTCCGCGAGATGAAGGCATCCATTGGCCTGTATGACACCCTCCCCCCAGGTCTCCACTCCTTCCCCACATGACCCACCCCAGCTACATAAGGGTATGCTCATCTCGATGAGCTGCATTGACCACATCCTCACACTGAAATCCCGTTGCTCATTCATTACTAAATTCACCACTAAAAATAAATTTCTCAAACCATCATCAAGTTTAGGTGCAGTTAACGCCAACCAGAACTCAAATGCAGACAACGCCCTTGGAAGAAGCTATATCCAGAGAATATAAAACTCCCCTAAATTTCTGACTGGGTCGAGCATGAAGCTTCAAACCCAAAATTCACTGCCTCATTTGCATCAGATTCCAGCGAATCTTGTGAAAAATTTAAAACGAACTAATAAATAAAAGTTGCCATATTGCTTCGCACAAATACACCACAGATACCGCCACGATCATATGCACACTGGCGGAACTTGACCACCTTGAGCTAAATACCCCAAAAACCAGATACAGCCCGAACTGGGAGCGCAAATGGGCGGCTATTTCCGCCCACCTTAACGCCCTCATTCATGAACACCAACACATAATTAAAGTATCATGGAAAAGTAAGCACATAAGAGAAGGCGAAACCTGCTTGGCGTTCTTCTTCCATCAATACCACTCATGAGGCAACCTTCCTCAGTGCGCACAGGTCTGCAAAGCTGATGGAACTGTGGCAACAGACCCTATGGAGGTCAAGGCGGAAATCCACCACTATTACACTGAACTTTACAATAATGCCCCACCTGACCCCAAAAAATAAAAAACTTTACACCCTGCTGGAATACAGAGTGCACCGCCGGACTATAGTCTCCTAAACCTGATAATGCAGGAGGAGCTCTGTAATACAGTCTGCGGTGCACCACGTAGTAAATGCCCAGGCCCTGATGGGATACCCTACGAATTTTATAAAAAATACTTTAAACAGATCGCCCCCTCCTCCTAGCATCTATGAACCAGTGCTTGCTGGAGACCCATCTCCTGCCAGGAGGCCAGGACTCCTATGTCATTACCCTATTCAAAAAGGGCGACAGACTGGACCTGGCCAACTGGCGCCCAATAGCACTCTCAAATACTGACACTAAACTACTCACAAAAATTCTAGCTACCAGACTGGGAGCATTAGCCTCAAAAGATCTATCACCCAACTAGTTTGGGTTTATACCAGGGCGCTCAATCTGGAACAACATACACCCTATTGCAAACATATGTCAGTCCAAAGCAACTGGAGCCCTGGTATTCCTTGACCAAGAGAAGGCATATGATCGCGTTAGCTGGCCATACTTAAAAGAGTGCCTACATGCTTTTAACCTCCCACCCAGGTTCATCAACTGGGTAATGCTCCTCACGGAATCCGCATCAATGGCAGTATGTGGCCCTGGCTTCCTGACTGACAGGATCACTCCACGCAGAGGGCTCAAGCAAGGGGACCCCCTCAGCCCGCTACTGTACAACTTCAGCTTTGACCCACTCCTCCGCGTAACTGACTCACGCCTCAGGGGCATAACTGCGCTAGGCCAGCCCCCAGTCAAGGTACTAGCCTTTGCGGATGACTGCGTTACAGGTATAGCTGACAACAGTGATGCACGACAGCTGGAGCGCGCCTTAGAAAAATATTCCACAGTGAGTAGCGCATCCCTTAATAAACGGAAAACAAAAATTATCCTCCTTAGCAAATACACCACCAACTGGACCACATCCCCCACCACGCACAACCCAAGACACAAAAACTTACTCGCCCTACCCTTTGCATTACCCCCACCACCACCCCTGTCCGCCACCTTGGGATGTGGTTGGAAACAGGGGGGTATGCAAATGAGATGATCAAAAATAACCTGCTACAACGAATATCCAACATAATTGACTCACTCAAGGGTAGATCCCCCAGGTCAATGGGGCGAGTGGCAGTTACCAACTCGCTCATCCTCCTGATGCTGTGGTTCCCTGCACATGTGAGCCCCTTCTCCCCCACCTTTATAATGTTGATCCGTGCACTCATCCAGGGTTGGCTGTGGCCTGGATCCCGCCCACCAGTCCAGGTTGAAACACTGTATGACCCACGCTCCAGCGGAGGCATGGTCCTGATAGATTTTGAGAATCATGCCAACCGCATCCTGGGCACCTGGATAGAGGAAGTGCTTACCCCAGACCCCCCGCAACAACACTGGTCCAGGGCAGCGAGGGCTAACTTCGCGCAGGCACTCAAGATTCCTAACCCACTCCACCCTTCCAGCTTACTCTTGTATCTCGCTAACTGCCCCAACGCAACAGGCCTGCATGGAACCCCCCTCACTTTAAGCGCCTCCTCCAAACCATCCACCGCATGAGGTGAACCATCACTACCACTGGTACAGTTCAGGGAATGAGGACGACTAGACCCCACTTTGCGTTACAAAATCCAGAAGACCACCCCCACAAAGATATACTCACCACAACCCCATCCATCGCCAGAGTCAACTACATAGATGCTTTGGATATCCCTTATGACCTATCCACACAAAAGGCAATATGGAGGATGACGCACCATCTACTCCTCCAGCTGAGGGTAAGGGCCAATGCCTGGCGCTGCCTAAGAAGGACCTACAGAATGGCGGACTGCACCCACTCCCTCCACACAACCTGCGCAGTATGTGGAGGAGAGGGCTCCATACACCACCGCCTAGAAACATGCCCCTCATCCAAAGCCATATGGCGAGAAGTTGCACGCCTGCTCAAGATCCAAGACGGCCAGGACTTCTACATCTCAAGGAGCCTCCTCGCGATCTGAATTTGTCCCCAATCCCATCCACCCTGCGCTCCCTATTGATACCCATTGCAATGTGGACGAACCACACTATTGCCTTGGATGCGTTCAAGGGCACGGTCCCTACCATCCATGAGGTTATCAATAGGTTCCACGTCCGCCTACTGGAGCATTTCCAAGCCTGGCTCTATGGGTATATGAGGCCAAGGCAACAGAGAATCATAAACTCATGGTTTCCGCTCTGGTTCCTTAACACGGACTCCTACCTTCACACCTGCTCCATAATGGGGGCAACCCCCTTGGAGTAGAGCACCAATTCCCCCATACCTGGCGGTCCCAGCTGGCAACAGGGGTAAATTGTATACCATGGGGCGCCCAATCATATCTAGTCATTGCTTCTCTTCCCTCCCCTACCATTTCCACACACATATTGGTAATGACCATCCCCTAGTCTTGCCTCGGTTAAATAAAAAAAATCACACAAGGAACTATGGGAAGTAGTATGCGGTGCACAAGTGGGAAATGCCCTGGACCTGATGGGATTCCCTATGAATTTTACACAAAATTTTTACTAACATCTCTAATATTCTTCTAGCTTCAATGAATAAGTGTATTATGGAATTATGACTCCTACCTGGAGGCAAAGAAGTATACACTGTCACTTTATTCAAAAAAGGAGACAGACTAAACCTCTCCAACTGGCGCCCAATCTCCCTAACCAAAACAGATACCAAAATTTTCACAAAAATCATGGCCAAACGACTAGTAGAAATTGCAACTGACGCGATATCCCCATCATAGTATGGATTTGTTCCAAGAAAATTCATATGGGACAACATCCACAATTTTGCAAATGTCTGCCAGTCCAAAACCTTTGGAGCGCTGGTCTTCTTAGACCAACAGAAGGCATACGACAGGGTGAACTGGACCTATCTTAGGGCTTGCCTTCAAAAATTCAAGCTTCCAAATAGATTCATAAACTGGGTAATGTTGTTTACAGATTTAGCCACCATGGCTGTGCGGGGAGCAGGCTTCTTAACCAACCCAGTTATCCCACAGAGAGGACCAAAACATGGAGACCCCTTAAGCCCTCTACTCTACAGCTTTAGCCTAGACCCCCTAATCTGAAATACAAACACTCTGCTCAAAAAAATCAACGTCAAGGGCCAACAACCAGTCAAAATGATGGCCTTCTCTGATGATTGTGTGGTGGGAATATCCAACAATCAGGAAGCTTGCAGAATTGAGAAGATAATTCAAGACTACTCAGCCATAAGCAACGCATCACTTAACACTGAGAAAACTGAAATCATACTCCTGGGAAAATATCAGACCCATTGGACGTCATTACCCAGTGCCAACAAACTAATACAACATCAAGACTCCTCATCAGACATAGGAGGCGAAAATCAACAATGACCCCACTGAAACTTCCCTTCAATGACAAGCCAACAGCTTGACCTGTTTGTCACTTGGGGGTATGGCTAGAAGCAGGAGGTTACGCCAACTCTATGATGGAACTCAACTCCTAGACAAAATAACAAAACGTATTGCCTCCTTACATGGACATCAGACAGGGTTAACAGGAAGGGTCACGGTAGCCAACTCTATGATTTTATCAATCATATGGTTTATGGCCCATGAAATTTCTTTCTCACCATCCTTCTTCAATACAATTCATGCCCTATTACAAGTATGGCTCTGGTCCAACCACAACCCCCCTGCACGCCTCGAAACCCTATTTGGCTCTAGAAGGAATGGAGGCATGGGGCTTACTAATTACGTAGAGCAAGCAACCCATATATTGGGATCCTGGATAGCTCAGGTGACTATCCCAGATCTTCCAGATACACATTGGGCCAGAACAGGAAAGATATAACTTTACACGAGCACTCCAATTAAGAAAACCAGATCACCCAAACACGTTAATCAAGTATCTGGCATCTCATCCTACAGCTGCAGGACCACACGGCACTCCTGTACACTTCAAATGAATACTCCTAGCCATGAGAAGAGCGACATGGCGGATTCACATAAATGATCAAACCAGTTACTGAGGATGCCCAAGGCTAACTCACAGACAGGAGATCAATGATCAAATAGTCACAGACAATATAATAAGCAAAAGCCCAAATACCATAGCCAGGATAGATTACCTGGACCATATGGACATACCCTACAACCTGGAGACCCAAAGAAGAGTATGGAGATACACACATCACCCTCTACTCCAACCCAGGATAAGAGCATATGTATGGAGGTGTATGAGGAGAGTATACTGAACAGCAGAACGGTCAAATGCCGCTCACACCTCATGTACAATATGTGGTCAGTATGGAAGCCTAGCCCACCGTTTAGAACAATGCTCAACATCAGTGGATTTACTAAAAGAGGCCATGCGCCTTTTCCGCCAAGAAAGTGGACAACCATTCAGCCTAGCAAGGAACATGTTCGCTATAGACATGGACTCTTTTATCCACCCATACCTAATGGCGTTAATAGTAGCAATAGCACTATGGACGATCCATACAATAGTACTGGAATCGTTTACAGGAGCAGCGCCTACAATCCAAGAAGCCATCAATCGTTTCCACTGCCATATATTGAAACATCTCCAATCATGGTTGTTTGGACATATGACCCCACATAACAGAAGCACAGTCAACACATGGTTCCCCATATGGTTCCTAAAGGTTGATCCTTTCCTTCAAACATGCTGCATCCAAGAATAAACCAGCATAACCCCCCTTCCCTACCGTCCTAAACTTGGTGATCCTGGAGACAACAAGAGGGCCTTGAACCCTCTGGGGTGTCTTTTAATTTTCTAAATTTCATTAGTTTATCCTCACTATATTGGAAGTGCTTGTCCCCTGGTCGACCTTCCCCAAATAAATAAATAGATAAGCTTATATTAAATTGAGAATTCTGCCATTTTACTTTTATTGACCTCATGAATTCTAGCATGGTGCAACGGCCCGTTCATATTAGGAATAATTATTATTAAATGCAAAGGATTTTACAATATCTTGAGCTTAGTATAAAGCCCTCATGAGGTTGGAACAGATAGCACAAAAAGAGCGTGACATTATAAATAAAAACATTTCCTGGTTTGACCTAAAGTTTTCTTTTGCTTTTTTGATTAAAAAAGTGTGCTCTATATATAATATTGACTATTTCATTACTTTAGAAGGTTTATTTATTACTTAATAATCAAAAATTATTTTAAAGAAAGTTGCAAAGAACCAAGAACAAGAAGTGTTAGGATTATTATGTGCCAAAGAGAAAGCTAGGCTATAAGTGCAGGTTCCTGAACACTTACAATAGTAGCCACAGACTATAAGGCAGCAAAGTACCTTATAGGAAGTATCAAATTAAATTGGGAGGGGGTTTGTGTTTTTCAACATGAAGTTAGTGAGGGTAATGTACTTCTAGTACTGTTTACAAAAACCTATAGACAGCTGACAAGAAGTTTCAACCATAGGTTCTCCTCCAATTAGAGCTAACAGTTGAGACTTTTCCTTGGCCTTGATTTTTATTAAAGAACTAAGATGTTTAATTCAACTTTATATAAAATTAGAGATTTTTTAATAAAATTTTTATCATATGAGATGAGAAAAAATAACCAATGGCTTATATCATCAAGATGCTAGGTTCAACATTGGGTAGGGGAGATAGGTTGATATGAGTAGCAATTTTAGAAATGGATTATTCACTACTCTCATAGGATACTAATGTGTACTGAATGCAAGTTTCAATATTATATTTAACAAATATAATTAATCAGCTGTACTATTTTGGAAATTTCAATTCTTGTTTTAAATGTCAGATACCTCTTTAACGCCATTAAAACTTGTTGGCTTAACAATTCCCATTTTAGAGAATTTTTGTCCAATTTGAGCATTAATCAAGATTAGTCTAAACTAAAACCAACTGGGTTACCCTGGGTATAAATTAATTTGTACAATTAAGATTTCTCTTAGGTGAGATTTCTGCTTAAAGAGTTTAATTTGTGCTTGCTACTCTTTTAAATAAAAATTAGTAATTTAAAAACAAACCTTTTTGACTCTTTGCACATAGTGTACTGCTGATTAATAAATAATAAAGATTTTTGAATGGGAGTTGGGTGTAGGGTGTTTAATTAGAACAAAAAGGGGTAGCATCGACCCAAAGCTCATTCACATTATGTCTAGATTCCTTAGTTTCATTAGACGCACCTTTAGCTTTTGCCTTTTATTGTTCTAAAAGAAGTGAAAGGCTCTTTGCAGTTTCTTAGTTTTAGCTGAGAACTTAAATTACCCTTTCCTAAAAGGACAGGTATCACTATAGCTTCCTGGGTTTTTACCAGTTTTTAATTCTTGTGTGTGAAAGTTTCATTGCTTCTATGAAAGATAACTCGGGTGCTGATGCTTCTTGGTGTTTCATAAAATTCTTTTACTAGCTCCTGACAGTTGAAACAATTCCTAGAAGGGACCCAGCTATTTTCCTAAGCTGGGTAACCTATCTATGACACCAAATATTGTATCCTACGTTTAACTCTGTTAAGAATGCAAAATCTCCTCTGCCTCAAACTTAAGATACATTTACCATAGTGGGTCCAGCTTCTAATGGGGTTTGTCCCTTAGATGGTGATAGGGAGTAAGCATGGAATGATATGTTAATATTTTAATGTTTGCGCAAATTTAGAAGTATAAATCCAATGTTTAGGGCTTTAATTTTGTGGAAGGCCTTGCTCATTTTCAAGAAAATTATGACAAGGCACTTAAAGAAAGAAATCAAAGATGTCAACATGACCAGCTTAACCACTTGTTAGTCTGGGGCCACGCGCCGTTTCTTGGCAAAAAATCTTTTTGGCATCACTTTTCAATTTTTTGGCTGCTTCTGCACTTGTTGATGGTTTCTAATATGTGAACCATACTCTTTGGTATCTAGATTTTTTATCAGAACTTGTCCCTACTGAAAAAGCTGAATTGTAACCCAGTTTTAAACATAGAGAGCAAGTGGAAGTGTGCAACAAATTGGTGTAAGAGAATTGAGCCAGGGAGAGGTTAGCAGCCCAAACATATTGTAATGAAGTAGCGTAGAACCAGAGATATTGCTATAATGACTGGTTATTACTTTTGGTCTGACCATCAGATTGGGACTGGTAGACTGATGACCTACAAGGTTTGATCTTCAAGATCCCACACAACGCCTCTCAAAAAACTTTGAGGTGATTTATGGATCTCTGTCATTAACAATATCTTGTGGGATTCCAAATAGGGAGAGGATATGGTTATAGAGCCGTTCCATATCCTCTGTCAACGTTGTTGTTAAGCAAATAATGAAATGGTTATTTTGTGAATCTGTTAATCACCACCAAAGTGTCGCTAAAACCTTTAGAAGTGGGTAAACCTAAAATGAAGTCCATTTATAGGGAAGTCCATGGGCCTTCTTCTTGTTTCAGGGGTGGAGTAGACCATTTTGTCCTGTACTATCAAATTTGGAACATAACAGTTTAAACGTTATTCTACCCAAGAAGAAACATCTTTTTGTTTATTTAAGTCATACCCTCGTTTGATAAAACTGACACACTTTTTCATACCTGGATGTCCCACAATGGGGGAGCATGATGTTTTTATGATAAGGGTATGAAAGGGAGAGGAACACAGATTTTATCCTAAAATTAGATTACCCTGTCCGTTTGTGAATATCATTCTGAAGGGGCTTTTTAAGCGTCTTAGGTCAGGAGGTCAAGACCTTGTTTTTCAGAAGCTTGTGTCTCCAGACTATATTAAGGAGAGAACCTTCAGCTTCAGATGGACTTGAAGGTAGTATTGCATAAGCCACATGACCAGAAGGCTCAGAGGAGGCGACAGGGGCATTAAGCGGTATGGTAACATAGGATTTAGATTTTTAGGCTCAGTGCGGGGAGCAACAGTGGCAATAATAAGAGGTTTAGATGTAACTATCTTGCTTTATAATTCACTGTTACTAACTCAGAATCATCATTAAGATCAGAACCCAAAAAGACTGCGGCATAATATGTATGGCAAGGTGTGGGTAGACCCCTTTACAAACTCATTTTGAAAGTTGAAGTTAAGAAGATCAAGGGGTTTTCTGGTCTGCCTTTGCGCAACAACTATGGGCTTCCAATAGTAGGTGGGATATTTGAGGTATGTGTGTACAACTACAAATTCTCAGCCCATTGAAAAAGATAACACCAGTGCATAAAGTACCAGGCAATGTCAGATAACTTTTTATCATAAATGGTTCAAAAGCGTTCAGTTACACTAAACTTCCTGAAAAAATAAGCCACTGGATGTTAATGAATATCATGCTCAAGAAATACAGAACCAAAAGCCAAGCCTGAGGTATCACAGACCAAAACAAAGGTCTTAAACTCATTAGCATGTCACATTACAGGAGAGGTGGTATACTTTTTATTGTAATGAAGGCTTGTTGGCATTCAGGGATCCAAATAAATGGCGCGTATTCTCCAGTTAGCATCTGCAAGGGTAATATAAGCTCAGAGACGGCCAACAAGAACTTCTTAAGTAAAATGACTGATTTAAGAAAGCTACGCAGCTGTTTCTGCATCACAGGGGTGGTCCAGGAGTGAATAGCATCCAGCTTAGAAGGCGCAATAGCATGTCCATCCTTCAACACCAAATTCTTAAGGATGTAGAATTTGTCCTTGTTAAACTCACACTTTTGAGGGTTTAAGAATATAGCTCATCATTATGCATGACTTAAACTACAACCAAAAATATTTTGTCATGTTTCTCGGCATGTGGTGGTATTTAATATACTGTCATAATAAGCAACCGCGCAGTTAATCCTAAGATCACTCAGAGTGCATTCAATGTGACGTTAAAAACTGCTGGGCGTTCTTCAATCCTAAAAGGTATGACTTTGATTTGGAAATCCCATACTTATTCCAGATTGCTGTCAATCATTACTGGTCAAACTTATCCCACACCCACTGAAAAACATTAACCAAATAAATCATGGAGAAGACTTTAAAAAGTATCTCTTGGGAGATAGCAGCCTCATGGGATAGAGGGCAGGGATCTGTGACTGCATAGTCATGAAGGTGGTCATAGTCTACGCATGGGCACAGTGTGCCATCATGTTTTTCTGAGCAAAAACCCACAGCGTTATGATATGAGTGAGCTTAACTAAATTTCACCCCTTTTCCATTATTTTTTCTATCCATATTTTTTATGCTTGATCTCCTGCACCCTGTATGAGTACGATGGGCAGGTGAATTAACTAGTTCAACCTTTAATTGAAAGCTTAAGTCAAACTCTGAGTGGTTTAGGAGACAACTGGTACCTTCCACATCAATGACATGCTTAAAATGCCTCATAATCCGCGGCAAAGTAGTATGAATTAAAGCATGACTTTATGATTACTTTATTGTTGCCACTACCACATTACCTGTTACCTTTTAGGGGAGGTGTAACGGTTGGGTTCAACCCAATCGTTACATCTTGACTAAGGATTCATAAATTTAAGCTGTCAAAAAGCTTCAAGGAAACTTGGTTGAGGGTTGATCTTGGCGTTGGTCTTTTCCCTCCCAAGCCATATTTTAGGCTTGAAAAAACCTAAATAATGGTACATGGGGGCTCCCTGAAGGGCGCCTTAAAAGATTGAGACCACGCTTTTTAAACCTCATTCAGAATTCTTTTCCTCTCAAAGGCCACTCTAGCCTTTACCTTGTCTTGCCTTGTAGTTTCTACAATGTGACAAGATTTTGTCATGTAACAAAGTCTGAGCTCTTGGGACTTGGTTTCTCAATTGCTTTGTCTTTTCCTTGTTGTGTTCACAGCGCCACAGCATTCTGGGAATGGTGCCTCGTAAGCCAATTTTTTTAGTAGGAATTAGGTATGCTTTAAGTTTGCACCCTTGCTTACCTGTCATTCTTTTTACATTTGAGTTTCCCTAATTATGAGGTTAATTTAATTAGCCGCATTAGGCTCTAACGCTTACCTCAAAAGTCCTACTATATGCTGGGCAATATTTGGCGTCGTCAAATGGCGCTTATTATAAGGATCATGGCGTTTGGAAAATGGGATGTCTTCGTCTATTACAAGAAGAGTTTATTTTTCCTGAATGAGAGTAAGAATGGGCCAACATGTTTTAAGGTCAACATCTATTAACAATGATTTTACCAACTGATTATTAGAACTATTGGGTATAACAGCTCAGTTATGACAAAGAAATTGGCTGCAAACATGTATTTATGAGCTACAAAGAAAAGTGGATAATTAGAGGGTGCGTGATTATGGGAACAAGTGAAGAGCCTAATACAAGTGATCCAGTTGTTACTTTAAGGTCCAGAGCCTGGACAAACTTCAGGTCGGTATTATTCTCTGTGGCTTTAGTGTTCACTAGGACATATATTTAAACCATTTGTTTCTCTACTGTAATATGCACAATAAACAAGAAATAAGCACGTTCAGATTTATTCAAGTTATTTAATAAGAAAACACTTTACCATGATTCTAAGACCGCCGGAGTTCTTTAATTTTTAATCCTCTTATGTACATAAGTTTTGATGGCATTGCTACTGCTCATGATTTTACAAAGATAATGAATGTAAATCAGAAGGGTCAGACAAGGGGCAGGCATCAGACATATTTACATAAACATTGTACACGTGACTATCTTCTAATACTTTCTCCGCTGATGACATATGATGGAGAAGTACTGCAGGATCTCAAGGACTTATCTCAATTGCCAATTTCCCTATTTGCTCTTTAGAGACATCCACAGTATAGGGGCCAACCAAGTGACTTTCATGTAATTGACACCACAAGTAAAAGCTTTTGGTAAGGGATATGGTTGAAGCTGTTCTTCATTGTCAACAGAATGGGCAATAAGAAGGAGTCCAACAGAGCAACGCTTACAGAGCTTGGTCTCATTTGCATTAAAAACAGAGGTGCAACCTAGATAAGTAAGATATTGGCGATGGTTCTTAACAGAGGCTCCCACGACATGCGCCAGGGGAGTTTGAAATGAGACACCAATTTTTTTGTCAAATGTCTGTCTTTAAACCCTGATGCGTGGAAACACAACATAATTGGGAGTTGCAATTTAAGTATTATGTAATGATTACTATGTTTTTAAGAGAAAATTGGCTTGTAAGTGCGGGTTCCTAAAACCCAAAACTGTAGCAACAGACTACAAGGCGGAGAAACATCTTTAGGAGTTGAATCATGTGAAATAAGGGTGGCTTGCACATTATAGAAGGGTGTTAGTGGGGTTATGTGCTTCTAATACTGTTTAGACTCCAAACTTTAGCCAGTTGAAAAAAGTTTCAACTATAGTGACTCCAATTGGAGCTAACAGACACGTTTTTACATAGCTTGGTTTTTTAACAGTACATTATAGTTATTTTTATATAGATAAGACAAACTAAAATTTTTGGACAAATTATTTGAATAGTAAAATAACTGAAAAATAACTCAACATCCTACCATTAGCAGGGTTTTAGGTTTAGGGTTGGTCAGTGGGAGGTGGGCTTAAACGAGTAACAATGTCCAAAATTGGAATATTCACGCTTTTTAGAAGGATCCAAATTTATATTTTAAACGTCATGTTTTTATATCATGATAAACAATCAAACTAAATCAGCTACACTATTTTAAAAAATTCAACCCTGGTTCTAATTAAAATTACCCTTAGCGCCCTATATACTTGTTAAATTAATCAATTTTCATTGTTGACCACTTTAGTCTATTTAGTTATTATAATACTTTTTACAATAATACCACTTGTGTTAACTTAGGTATTAATTTTTCCAAATAAGCTTGCTTCTAAATTTGTCCTCTGTTTAGAAGGAAATTGCACTAGCTATGCTACATTAGGAAAATTTTAAATTAAAACAGATCTTCCTTATTCTTTTTCACATAGTGTTCTATTGATTCAATAAATAAAGGGGTTTGAGACTGGGAGTTAGTGTGAGGTGGGAATTAAAACAAGGCGGAGCAGCATCTACTCAACGCTCATCAATAGCATGTCCCAAATCCAATAATTGGGTTAAAGGCTGCACCTTTTGGCGGGTGCTTAACTTGTTATAAAGAGGTTCAAGGTTTTTTACAACTTGATAGCTTAAACTGAAAACACTTCAATAATCTTATTTTAACTAAAGGACTGAATCATGATCTAAAGATCTGTATTTTCTGATAATTGGTACTTCCTGATAAATTTCTTATAAGGTTTCAGGTAAAGCATTAAATAGCCAGATGATTATTTACAGCAATTGATCTTCTAAAAATAATAAAAGATGTGTGTTAACTGATAGGTGCACTCTAATAATCAGAAATTACATATTACTAACATGAGTGAATTACAATTTAGAGCTTTGATAACTTATACCTTTACAGATTCATATAAGTCAACCTATCCTGTTTAACTAACTGAAGTGTCCAATAATCTAGAATCTTTAATTTTATTGTACACATATCCTGGAGAGTATACATGTAGAGCCTGCTATTCCAGGGTCACTAAAAAACTTAAGCATTTATGCACAACAGGTACTCTCTCAAGCTCTGAAATGGTGGACGTCCAAACTGATCAATATCTATGATAGTTTATATATGCTTATTGTAAGTATAGGAACAGTTAAGAGAAAAATAAGCTCTAAATTTGGGTGTTTGGATTTCAGTATGCACACAAAATCCAGCTCAATCAGATTATATAGAAATCTGCTTTTCCCACTGTTGGAGATACAACTAAGATGACCGGAATTACTCCAGATAAAGATTTAATTTTGGTCTAATGAAACTTTAAAATCCATGAAGGGTATTTCCTTTTCTCAGACAACCAAAGAAAGACCCTTCAGAGTTATTGGCCTCCTATGATGGGTGAGGATAAGCAATCCAAAGAAGCTCAGCAATCCAAGACGACCAAGCAATCAAAATAACCAAGCATTTCAAAGGGGCTAAGCCCTCGCTAAAAAGATCAATCACATCTAATAAGAGCTCTATCAGATCTGGCTATCACAAGTATATTAATGACAATAATAATCAGCAATATCGGTCATCTGTTTAAAAGATCTTTATTTGGGTGAATCACGGAAATCCTCGCAAAGAACCACTAAATTTTCCCCTATAAATATCTTTGATTTTTAATTATTAAAGTACATCAATTATTGACTCGTGTAGCCTAATTTTGGTCTATTTTCATATAGGATTCTATATTTCTGATTGGAATCAACTATAGCAACGGAACTAATAACTTCATTGCAATTGTGTCAATCTTTGCTTGAGCCATGAGCTAATAATTTTGTAGCCTTCATAGCACCTGCTTATCATAACTTCTCACGAAATTCCAATACATGTGATTCATGCCAGGTCTTCTCCAGAGGCTACCTGGTGAAAACATACTTTCACAATGATGAATACATCTAGCAAAGAGAGCCCCTCTTCTGAAAAATCTTTGTGTATCACCTAATGGGTACACTCTAACTGGCAAGCTTTGCCTTCTGCTAATGTCAATAATCTACAATTTCAAGCTTTAATGGACTTGACCATCAAGGGCCCTAACCAATCTAATTATCAGATTCAATACGCAAATGTTGAAGAAACCGTCAAAAGCTTGATCAGGGGGCTATTCAGCCTGGTGCTCGCCCTAATCATGACCGAGCGTCTAAAGTTGCTGACATGATGAACTTATATAACTGAGCAGTGTTACAGCCTACAGAAGTTGGTTTGGCTAGAACTGAGCAGTATCTTCAGCATTATGTACATCCTGCTATTCACCATTTACTCCAGATTTTGGGGTTGCATCATCTTGAAAATAAGCGCCAGTTGACTCTACTGCAACAATTTCACTCTCAACCATCTTTATTTTTTGAAATGGCATCCAAATTTGGAAGGGATAACTAAGAGGCCATTCTCAATAATAGAAGAGAAATCTTTGAGATTCATAAGCAATTGGTGAGAATCAATAATGGAGTTGTGGGATACATTGGCCAAGAAGCATCTCATCAAATTAGCGATGCCACTAACCCTATTCACTATCGGATTCCCTCCCTTGAGGATGAGATTAAGAGACAACTGGATCAGCTGTGGGCCAAACATGAGAAGAGCTTGGGGGAGCTTAATGGGCTAACCCAAAATCTTGTCCAAGTGGTAGGTAATATTAGAAAAGGTGAACCTGGCCCTGCTGGTCCTCCTGGATCACTGAGACCACTAGCTCCCCATTGGTAACCCTGGGACCTCCTGATGAATGTGGTCCCCCTGGTCAAGTGGGTCAACAAGGCCACTGGGACCAGCAGGTAGAGATGGGTCACAAGGACCCCCAGGACCTCCTGGTCCCCGTGGCTCCTCGCTTCCAGCGTCCAATTCTGAACCTTCGATGCTCCTAGTATCTCAAGTACAAGCATTAGAAACACAAATCCAAGTTCTATCTCAAGGGTGTTTCTTATTCTTGGAAGGTCTTCCAACTGATCCAGACTATTCCTTAATCAACTTACTGGATGGTGTTGAGAATGCACATAGTCTATGCAATGCAAATCAAACTACGCAAGAAAACTGGTTTGCTTCATTGACAGCGTCCATTGAGCAATTGACTGCCAAATGTGAAGTACTTGAGACCAAGCAAATTGAGATGTTTACTGCATTTACAACTTAAACTGAGCCCCCTATGAATGACCATCTTAACCAATGGATTAAAATTTACAAGTTGACTTGAACCACTTGAGACAACAAGTTGACCAAGTTCCCCCTCATGCCCATTTCATAGAGTCTGACCCTCAGAGGCTGGACCAGTCACAGTATCAGACGTGCACGTCTTGAACACTGAAGCCACCCCTTTCTAACCTACCTTCAAGGATAAGTTTGAATTGGGCGAAGGTAGCATCCATTCTTTTCTTTTCGTTTATAAACGCGCAATGGATGGAGCTACTGATCAACAGGAGGTCCGCCATATCACCTCTTGCCTAAGCTGGTTCGCTCAAGAGATTATGGTTCCTCATCTTAGGGTTTGCACTATGTGGGCTCAAGTGAAAACCGCCCTCATTAAGGAATTCAGGAGTGATCAAATACTTTCCAACCAAAAGCAAGCATTTATGAATATTCAAATCAAACGAGGAGAGTCTATTCAGGATTTCGCTAAACGTTTCTACCATGAGGCCCAGACACTTGCTACTTGTAACTGGATTACTGTTGATGATGCTATATTGGCTGTAATGAGTGCGTTTGGTTCTCGCACTCAGTTACTATTACATTTTAAGTCACTTAAACAAAATTTCAGCTCCATTATTGACGTCAAAGAAGCGCTTATGGAGATTCCTAATGGGGTGGTACATCTGACCTCCTCTAGTAACCCTCATGATCACATCCATGCAATGCACCCTAAACCCAAATCCAAACTGAAGAAGGAGCCGTGCACTTATTGTGGTCTTGTGGGTCATGTGGTATCTCAATGTTGGAAAAAGCAAGTGGAGAAATTGAAAAAAGAGGAGTCAGCATAGGGCATGGGCTCCCTGTGCTGACCTACATCAGGTGCCTCAGTCAAAACCTTTTGATTCTTCTACAGATTGTTATGTGGTATTCGCTCCTAGTGAGCTTGATATCCCTGATGAACTATCCAACAAAGACACTATTTCTGCTTATGCTTCTTCTTCTACTTCTATTCAATCAATCGATCCCTCATTGTTCTCAATCCCAAACTTTGGCACTGATGTAACACAGGTGGAAGTCATCATGCATAAGGTGAAAGTTTTGTCTATCATTGATACGGGATTGCCCATTAATGTAATCTCATCTAAACTTATGAAAAAAATCAAATTGGCGCCAGACTTAAACCATTCTCAAGGCTACGGAACTACTGGACCTTCCTACACTAAATCTATAGGAGCCTATTCCTCTCTTCTGATGCACTTTGGAAAGTTGGTTGTCTCAGCCCCTGCAGTGGTATTGGATAACAACTGCTATGAACTTCTCTTAAGAACTAAGTTTCTCCTAATTTTGATGCGATAATCAGTCTTAAAGACAAATATCTTTTTTAATTGGATACCAAGTACCTTTAATCTTACTTAATGTTCTCAATAGCAAAGGAAAACTCAAGTGACGTGTTTGCTTACTGGAAACACCTCATTTCTATCTCACGTCTTGAATACCAAATCCTGTGTCCAAGGACTATACTTCCACCTCCATCAGCTTGTGCCTCTGAGGGAATGCCTTTATATTCTAACTTTCCGATTACCATTCCCCCAAAAGCTCAAGTCATAATTGATATGGGAATACAAGTATTTTCACCCTCTGACCATATATTAAAGATCTTTGGTAATCAAAATCCCTCTCATTTGGAGGCTTTACCTTGTCCTAGTAACCTTGATCCTGCCTACAATGGAACTGTTTTTGTTCTATTAGCTAAAATCACCTCTCAACCTATGCTATTGAATCGCAATAATCCGATCGCCTATGTGCAGCCTACTCATGTGAGTGACATATTATCTGTCTCAGGATGTGGAGATTTACGCAAATTTGGGATGGAAGATCCCCCTATTGTTGCTAGAATTGACGTCAAATTTGAGGATTCACTTACTTTAGAACAAAAGCTTGAAGCTGAGGCCCTGATTGAAGAATATGCAGATATCTTTGCCCAAGGTCCTGGAGATTTTGGCCTGATGAAAGAGGTACAGCATCAGGTGAACACTGGGGATACTCACCCTATTTTAGCTCGACCATATTGCAAATACAAAGTCAAGGAGGCTCAGGTCTCAGTGGAACTAAAACAATTCCTCGATGCCAGGCTACTAACGCCTTCTAAGAGTCCATGAGCTTCCCCTCCACTACTCATCCAAAAAAAGGATGGGGGGATAGAGTGGTTATGGACTATTGTCGACTCAATGCTGTTACTCAAAGGATTCTTATCCTTTACCTCGCATAGATGATTCATTGAGATTATTGTCTGGATCACAATACTTCTCTCTATAGACCTTGCAAGTGGTTATTGACAAATTGATCTTGCCCTGGAAGATCTTCAAAAATGTGCTCTAAATTTTAGTGAGGGGATATTTGATCCAACTCATATGCTGCAGGAACTTTGCAATGCCCCTGTTACTTTTCAACGAGCCATAGATGGCTTGTTTGGGTTTTGAAACTTTCTTGTTTTAGTTTATCTAGATGATGTCACTGTTTTTTCACGCACTTTTAATGAGCATTTAGCTCATTTAAAGGAAGTTTTTAGCTGACTGCGTTGTGCCTTACTTAAGCTTAAACCATCGAAGTGTGCTTTTTTAAAACTAAGATGGAATTTTTGGGACATAAAGTTAATCTTGAGGGAATTTTACCCTTATCTAATAAGATATAAGCTATTTCAGACAAGCCTGTTCCCAAAAGCTTACATGATATCCAAGTGTTTTAGGGATGGTTGGTTATTACTGACAATTCATCCCCCATTTTGCGGAGATTGAAGAACCTTTAGTTTACCTTTTGCACAAGGAAGTCCCTTTTGTATGGGAAAAATCACAGCAACAATCCTTTGATCTGTTACGGCAAGCCTTAATAAGTTCACCAATCTTATCCCATCCCGACTTTTCCAAACCTTTTATAATATTTACTGATGCCAGTGATATTGCTATTGGGGCCATTCTGGCTCAACATGATATCAATCTGGTTGATCACCCCATTGCGTGCTATAGTAAAACCCTTTCTAAGGCCGAATGCAACAATAGCGTTACCAAGAGAGACTGCCTTGCTGTTTTAGCCGCTATCAAGCACTTCCGCCCCTATCTATATGGCAATCATTTCACTATTGTAACGGATCACGCTTCCCTAAAGTGGTTGCAACAAATGTAGGATCATTATGAGCGCTTAGCTAGATGGGCTTTAAAACTTCAAACTATGACTTTACTATTCAACATTGCGCTGGAGCTATACATCAAAACGCTGATGGCCTTTCTCAATTGCCTATCTTAACATTATTCTCTGCAGAGAAAAATTGCATTTATGACCTTATTGGTAGACCTGAGCTCTGGTTCTGTGAATTTAAGGATGCTATCTCGAAGTTACAATCCTTAACTGAAGACACTTAGGTTAAATAAAGTTCATTATATAAAAAGTCAGGATCTAAGTGGTTGCCCTTTATTTGCCCTCTACGAGGACTGACACTATTGTGGAGGCCCACCAAACTGTAGGTCATGGAGCTGTCGTTAAGACCTTACAGTGGTTAAAAATCATTGTTACTGGGATAACATGCTGGAATCTCTACACGATGTGCTGTAATCTTGTCTTAAGTGCTAATAACAATGTGATGGAAATCTGATGTTCCAACACCAAATTGTGGGACCTTCTGAACCCTCCTATACTATGAGTATTGATGTGGTGGGTCCTCTCCCTACAGCCACCTATGGACATTGATATATTCTGTTAGCTATCAACCATTTTACTAAATGGATTGAAGTTATTTCAGTTTCCACAGTCACCTCCAAGGCGACGGCATCCTTTCTTTTCAAGCAAGTTTTCACCAGGAACAGTAGCCCAGAAGTCCTGTTATCAAATAATGGGACCAACTTCATTTCTCAGGTGGTAGCTGAGCTTACCAAACTGATGAATACTTATCAGTCCTTTACGACCCCTTATAATCCTACTAATGGCGCGGTCAAATGAGCAAATGGTACCCTTGTAGCCATTCTTCAAAGGATGGCCTCAAATGATCCTAGTAGGTGGAACCTTTACTTACCTAGTGCGATGTTATCCTAAAGATTTAGCTACCATTATATTAATGGAATGTCTCCTTTTAAAGCTTTATATGGTTGGGAACCTATTCTCCCCTTGAGTGTACAACCTATAGTTGATGAGTTTACCACGCAAACTACTGATTTAGCTATGAGGAGATTAGCTGATGAAATCATCTGATAACAAGCATTAGCTTCAAGTTCCCTTTATGCTACCACCTTAAAGGAAGGTACCAGAACCAATGCTAGTAGACCTACGTTATCAGAATATCAAGTTGGGGATCTTGTACTCTTCTACCACCATAGGCCAGGAGGAAGATTTCACAAATTGGACACCTTATGGGCTGGTTCTTATTGTATTATCTATTGTTGGGGTAATGATTACTCCATTGCCACTATTGATACTGGTACTGTTATCAATAGAGTGCATAGTAGGTTTCTTCGCAAATATGTGCCCCTAGGCAAGATCTTGAGGGGGAATTGTTGGACATACAACTAAGATGACCATAACTACTCCAGATTGAGATTCAATGTCTCAGACTAATGAAATTGTAAAATCCATGTCAAGTATTTCCAATTCTCAATTTGACCAAAGAAAGACCCTTTGGAGTTATTAGCCTCCTATGATGGGTGAGGATAAGCAATCCGAAAAAGCTCAGCAATTTGAAATAACCAAGCATTTTGAAGGGGCTAATCCCTCTATAAGAAGGTTGATCGCATCTAATAAGAGCTATATCAGATCTGACCATCACAAGTGTATTAATGACAATAATAATCAGAAATATCGGTCATCTGTTAGGAAAAACTTATTTTGGGTGAATCACGGAAATCCTTGTGAAGAACCACTAAATTTTCTTCTATAAATATCTCTAATTTTTAATTATTAAAGTACATCAATTCTTGTCTCGCGCAGCCTAATTTTGGTCTATTTTCATACAGGATTCTATATTTCTAATTGAAATCAACTATTGCAACAGAACTAATAACTTCATTGCAATTGTGTCAACCTTTGCTAGAGCCACAGAACCAATAATTTTGTAGCCTTCATAGCACCTGCATATCATAGTTTTTCACAAAATTCCAATACACACTGGAAAGTTTCCCTTAGTGATGAGAATTATCATAAGAGATGATAACTATTATTAATTGTTATTCCTAATGGAGTATTAACTAATCCGCTATGGTTCAATTCCACTAAATTACTAATTTTTTTTCAGGGAGTTTCCCCAACAATGTATTTACATATGATTTGGGATATAAAATTAATTATTTGTAATTAAATTAAACTAGTCAATTAGAGTTTGTCACCATTTGACTCAGGGATTTATTATTAGTTGCTGAGGTGTTGGCAACAATTCTGGTATTAGCTCATGAGTTAACCTTTTAGGTAATGCGACCTGCTTTTTGTGGGTAAAAGGTCCCATTACCTAGGTAGGTTTATATCCTAATAAGAGTAATACACTAAGGTGATTGAAGACGTTGGGCATGTTCTTCAATTAAACCAGAAGAGGTCGCATTCTAGTCAATGGTGAGATCCAACTAGATGGATGAGGAAAATGATTGTAGGTGATGACTTCAGAGGGTTAATCCATTTGAGATGGCTACCATTTTCTATTGGGGAGCTAATGGTTAGTTGTGAGCTGGATTATCCTATAAAATCCAATGTTTTATTATTAAATAAAGCGGCAGTAAATTCGAGTATAAAAGTTCACTTAGAATAACATTTAGATAGCTTTGCAATATATAATATACTCATGGAATTATAGTGGAAGAGAAGAGGATTCTCTTATCTGTTTGTTAGTTGCCACTCTTGTAATCAGAGTTGAAGGGAAAGGTTCCCATGTCCAAGTGGTTATTAGCTACTTTGCCAGATCTTGCGTTAAGAGAGGAAGAGTCAGAGGGTGTATTTCCCTTAGGCTAGAAGTACCTTTAAGGTCTATAAGGAAGAGCGTTAGCACAGTCTAGCGTTGGAGAAAATACTCAATTTGGTTATGAAAATCTCAACTAGGACGATAGTATTATTAATATTGTCAACCTAATCAATTACTATATTAGTAATCTCTTTCAACGCACACATCAGAACCTGTGCAGTAGACTAAAGAGCTACAGTGAGTAACCCTAGTCAAAGTTTACATTTGGTGTTCACTATAAGGGGTAGTTGAGTAACCACAGCCCACAAATTTACAGTGGGTGCTCAAGCAACCTCAAAAGCACCCACAGACTACAAGTTTAAGATCTGCCTCTAGGAGTGGAATCATTAGATATGTGGGAGTGGTGAGGGTTTTTTGAAAGGGTAAGAGCGAGTGTGGTGTCCTCCTAGTTATGCTTAAACTACCATTTTTGACAAGCTAAACAAGTGTTTTTACCAAAGTTTACCTTCCATTGGAACTAACAGGAGGGCATTTTCCATAGTTTTCACTAATTCAACGGTGCAGGATTTATTAATCTGATTTGATAATACATAATAGAAGTTTTTGGTAAAGTTACCTATTAGTAAAAATATTGAAAAGATAATAAATATTTATCATGAGGTGGGTGCTAGGTTTTAGGATTGAGCAGGTAGAAATGTGGTCTCAAACAAGACAACGTTTATATTGCAATAATTCAGATTCTAAAAGGATCTGAATGGGGTTTCAAATTATAAAAGTTTTTATGATGTAGTAAATGATAAATTTAATCACCTGCATTGTTTGTGAAGTGTTCAATCTCTGTTTAAAGATGTTAGATTTAGCTTTATTGGCTTCCAAACTTGTTGACTCAATTGTTTTCCATATTTACCTTGTTTTTTAAGCTTATAAGGAATTTATTGAATACAATATTTTCACCTTTACTACTAAAGTATCATTTTTAAAAATAAAGCCCATATTGGAGCCCTCAGTTTAGGGTGGAGTTTAGTGCATGCAACAATCATCTTATAAGTATTATTAAAATTAAACAGAATTGGTTTATTTTTTACATACTGTTTCTTAGTTTTAGACCTAATAATGATTTGGTCTTTGGAAATGAGTTGGAAATTATAGTGGACAAACAGGGAGACTGATGTTAAATATTTCTCATTTAAGGTATGACTTAGATCATTAAGCTGAGTGGTGTCAGAGCTTTGAAGTTAATTTCATTCTCTAGTTTTCTAGGGTTGCAAGGCTCTATCCACCTTTATGATATAGCCAAAATACTTATAGCTCTATCTGTTATAAGGTGTAAATTCTGGGATTACATCATGTAGAAATTAAAAAGACAATTTAGTATTACCTTTTGCCAAAGATGAAGCCCAAGTATGTCAGCTGATTTTTTCAACCAATATAAAGATCTCACTTATAATTAACAAAATTCAAGTAATCAATCTAATGAGGATTAATTAACTTGAAAGGAATGCAAATGGAGCCCATATATAGTCACCTCCAACCAAAATAAACTTCATCATGGAGGATGTCCTTTTATACCCATCAAACACAAAAATGGTGGACAGTGATGGTGATGCTCTAGCCCTTTATATCCTGGGGTGAGAGAAAAATCTATAGCTGCTGATGACTGCAGAACTCAACTAAAATCCACTATTGATGGGAGTTTTTATGATACTTAAATTGATACTAAATTCTATATAAACACCATCAATTGACTTTTATGTTACCAAATCAAATGTAACAACCAATTTTGAATAATAAATGGGTCCATGAGTCTAGTGTCTCAGGATAGAACTAACAAGTAAAACACAAATCAATAATTATAAAGTAGGAAATCATGTAGTAAAGGCATAGAATCTACACATGAACAGGAAGCGGAGTTCCAACAATTAATTAAACAGAATAATGGCAATAAGATGCCCAATGTGAGACAAAGCTCCTGCATCATCGAGATTTTACAAATAGACTCCACAAAGAAAGCTTAAATGAGTAGGTGCTTTACTCAGAGTTATTGATGAACAACAACCATGATAATATCAAACCCTTTTTTTAAAACCATGATTCTTTATTATACTCAAAGTATAAGTGTAATTCAATTTACTATAGTAATATAGACATAATTACAAATTTCAATGTTTGTTTTTATTTTTTCTCTTTCCACTCAAGTTCACTTTTAAGAGATTTAATTAAGATAAGTCTAATTTACCACCGCCATCTGGCCACACCCTTTTATGATATGTCTGCAGATCAGCCTCCTTCTGCTCCAATGTGGGCTAGTGGTGTTCCACTACCTAGCGTTTTCCACCCTGCGGGCAAACGTGTTTTCACAGGGGCAAATAGACAGCCATCTTCATTTAGCCGTTTTGTCCCCACAGGATTTAGCACTCCACCTGGTGTGCATCCACCCTTCTCGCCACCATCCTCTCGCCCTCCCTCAATCCAAAAAACGATTTTGCCTCTGAGTTGACTATGGGTGTTTATTTCCATATGCTGACAAGGTAATTATCAAATTGGCCACCACTGCATTTGCACCAGCTGGCTTTATCAATTTCCGCCTTTTAAGAGCTATTTCAATATTGGATTCCAGACGGAGGAGGCTGCAGCAGCAGCTTCTAATCCCCTTATTTTTAAAAATACACCATCTCTACTACCTGAACTCGCCTGCCAACAGACACCACAATGGTGGTGTCCTTTGCGTCCCTCCCTTCCCACCTGCCACCCCAAGTTTTGTATGATCAGCTGATGGTGGGGCTTATGGCATATGGCTCTCAGCCCAACCTTATCTTCGCTGTTCCCTCTGATGTGGAGAGCCTTGCTGCCCCTCACACAACTGCCACCATTATCCTACACTACCCTGCCATAGCCCACCAAATCCCCCATGCTTGTATCGCAGCAGCACCTGAGCGCTTTTTTGGGCTCAGGTGAATAATGGTCACCAAACTTTCCCCTCTGTTTTAATCTTGACCATTCCAAAAACCTTTCCCCCAAGCCTTATCCTCTGATGAGTTTGAAGCCACATTCAGTGGGTTACAAATGGGGCGTTTTGCTGCCCCCTCCCACCCAACATTCTCATTTGATGGGCCAGAGTGGAAATTTGGACCCCACCAAATCAACCACATACATTAACCCACCATTTTACTCCCGTAAATTAGAGTCATGATTGGACTTCTATATGCTCCCAAGCAACCCATTTTCCCATTACCCCTCGCCCAGCTTCTAACACCACTATTCTCGTGAACAAGAATCCATGGGACCTATTGGCTAAGATTGATGATCAGGTAAAGTTAACATGAGTGAGCAATCAGTCAACCTCTTGACCAGTTTGATTATGGTCAGGCCAAATTTTTCCTTTCTGATTTTGACAATACCCCACCCCAAACGTTTCGCTCTTAAACCAATGCTGCCCCCTACCAAAGTGACCACCAGCTCACCTTAGCTGCGGTGGCCTCTCCACATTGCCCAAACCTATGCAAAGCAGTGCCAAAGCAGTGGCTCAATACCAACTAGTGCTACCCACACTCTACTTACCCCCAAATTCCTTGAATCTCCCTGCAGCAATATCTCAAAATTATTTAAAATGCTGAAGCCACTGTCATTAATGTAGCTAAACTAGCAGATTTTAACTCATCTGCTAAAAGCACCTGCCAGAGTATCTCTGATTATGTCCAATTTCTCAAAGCCCACATTCAAGCTGAACTTCACGTAGCCAAAGTTGTTGAAGTGGTCTACTGTGCTATGTTGATAAGGAGGTGGTGAAATCATACTACATCGCCATTCACCCACACTACACTGATGCCCCAACGCCCATGCCCTTCGCTTTAACCATCTCTTTAACCAACATGACATAGTCATGGTGAACTCGTCTGCAGACAAACTGCCCAACCCCCTCACCCTCAGTCATGGTGGGTTAGTGGTTTCTGCTCACCGCCTGGTTTGTTGTTTTTGTTTTATCTTTCCAGTCATTCTTTAAAACGGTTTGCTTTATTTTATTTTGTTTTGAGTTTTGGTACTTTTCATCCCCTGGTTGACGTACCTTGAATAAATTAAGATATGTTTGTTCTTAGTTTTCACTTTCTTTTGATACAGGTGAAAGAACTTCTATAACAAGTTTGAGAGAAGTTAAGAGGAGCATCACCAGTAAACAGTCTTGCGATCAGATTGTAAGAGGGTTTTTCAATAAGGATACCTTGTAAATTCAGGTTTACAATAAAGAAGCTGAACTAATTTCCTTTTTGTCTTGTTTAAGAGGTCAGCGTACATAATTATTGCTGTAGTGAGATATAGTGCCAGAATGAAGAGTACAATAGTGGATAAACTAGTTTTTTGTATAGAGAATTACTTTTTATGTTGTAAAAGTGAGAAGGTACCCAAAATAATTGTGTCAATTTTTCTATCACATCAAATATTATTTTGCTGTATAATCTGTGTTATCTATAACCCCTAATTAGCAACCTGGCCACATCAATCACCAAAGTTTAATGAGAAAAGACAAAGAGTTAACTCTTAGCATCTCAAGTATTAAAATATAGGGTATATGAGACTACATCTAACTATGAATATGATAAATTAAAAACCATTTGTGGAATTTTAAAATTAACATATTACAAGGCCAAATTGAAAGAAGTGCAATTGCGTTGGCGGGTATCTTCTTTTGAGGCTTAACAAAAGTTATCCAACGTTGCATCCTCCATTCACCAACAATAGAACAAGTAGTGATTAATTTCAATTCCCAATTAGTCAATCTGCAAAGGGTGCAAATTGACCAAATCTTGTAAATTATATTTGGATCAACCAACTCAATGAACGAGCAAGCCTCCAATAGTAAAAGTGAAGTACATAAATAAGGACCCCTGGACCTGAGGGCCTCGTGAGACTAAAGGATCAATAGGATTTCCTGGGCCACATGTACTTCTTAAATTTCCATCAACTAGTAAGACTCCTCTTAAGGGGCCTACTAATCTTAATTATTAGATTTTTGTGTCTAGAACGTCAGATGAGCCATGTGGCTCTTGTTTTTCAAAGGATTATTGAAGGAAATCTTTCTTTCACTTCAATACCTAAATTAAAGCCAAAATTCAGATTTTTATAAAAAATACAAAACATGACTGCTCAATTGAGCTAAAGCTTACCAATGTCGATGCAATCAATGCCTTCTGCCCCGGCCTGGGGTAGTGGTGCGCCATTATCTGGCATCTTTCAGCCACCGCAGAAGTGCGCCTGGGTTGGCTCTGATAGCCCTCCCAACACTACTGGGCGTTATGTACCCCCTGGGACTTGGCCCACCACCTTGCAAGCTCCCAAGCAGTGCTCCAGAGCCCATTGGTGCTCCCATGGAGAGATTTGCGTTTTGGCCTCTGGGTCAAATATGGGAAGCTCTTCCCATTGCAATCATGGCCATTGTTAAGATGGCCAAGGTGGTTTTCAAACCTGCTGGCTATATTGACTTCCACCCCTGTAAGGGGTACTTCACCTTGGCTTCCGCTCTGAAGCCAATGCAGCAGCAGCAGCCAAGCTGCAATTAATTTTTATAAAAAAATCCTTTGCCCACTGTTCACAAATGGCTCCCAGATGAGGCCACTTTGGAGGTCCAGTTCACCGGGTTGCCCTCCTTCCTTTCCCCTGAACGCCTCCACCACAAGCTCACGGAGGGTTTGGCCATTTATGGTGCAGACACCATGTTGCAGTTTGTGGTGCCCCATGGGGCGGATCATCTGGAAGGCCCTCACGCCTTTGCGATGATCTGCCCATTTCATTGTGACACCCACCTTGCAATTCCCCCTGCACCGTAATCAGGGCCGCCCCTGATCATCCTTTTGGACAAGTGTCAAAAATGGCCGCGCCATCTGCCCCTTGTATTTAAAGCTTAATCCCTCAAAGCGCAAGTGCCCTATGGCTTCTAAACCACCACTTCTGCTGCTCCCCCTCTGGCGCCACCCCAGTGGCTGCCTTGCCCCAATTTTTTGAATGGGGCGTGATCATCCCGCCCCCAACCTTGAAAAATTCTGGCATGGCTTCTAAAGCCACAGCCAATCAAAATTTTAAAAATTTAATAATTTTGGTCAATTTATGGCGCCCTGAGCCAATGGCTGAAGCAGTTTCAGCTGAGCTGCCATGGTTGACAGCTCACAGCCAATCAGGTGCTGCCAACCTGCCAACTACAGTGGCTGGGCCAGCACTAGCCAATTTGATTCCATTCAAAGCGCTCAAATGGATTGATGATTTGGATCAGGCTTATAATGTTAAGCCAGATTTTGCTTTGGAGGAATTTTATTGGTGATCCTCCCAATTTGCACCCCCACCATTTTCACCCTAAAAACAGTTTTCCGCTTATAAAAATATAAATAAAATGGCAGTTGAAGCCGCTGCTTCTCCTTCCAACACCCTCCTCCGCCAGCAACTCCATGGGGCAATGGAACCCTTGGTTGAGGGTATTCCTATCCCCAATTTCCCCAATAATTTTGAGGAAGATGCAAAATATGAGATTGAGGAGCTCGCTTTTGGTGTGAGCTGCACTTGCATCAACGCAACAAAAACCTCTTTTTGACCCCAACTATCCTCAAACCCAAAAGTGCATCAAATCTTTCACTTGTGTGCCTACTCAACACTTTTGCTGAGCATCAACATGCTCAATACTTTGAGATTTTGGATACCACTGGCCTCATAAATGGAGAAAAGCCGCAGCTATACCTCCTCATGCCCCATATCACTGATGCTCCTACCCCTATGTTGTCCGCCATGGTCCACCAGTTAAAGCGGGTGCTAGATAAAAGTTTCCCCAAAGCTTCCACACCTTCTGATATGGCTTCCTAGGCTGATAACCTAGGGGGTATATTAGGAATTTTTTTAATTGATGATAATCCCTTTGTTTGGCCCATTTTGCAAATAAAGATGCGTGGTGGCTCCCCGTTTGGGTTGGGAACCACTAGTGCTAAAAAAAGGAGCATTGAAGGAGATTATCTAAATATATTTGATTATAATTTATGCTTTTTAAGGGGTTGTCAATGTCTAATAACTATACTCCAATACTAATACTTAAAGCCACCATACTTCTTAGAATGTGATGTAAAACTTTTAAGCCTCAACAGGAAGACGTGATATATAATATTTAATAAATAAATGAAGGAAGACGCTAAAAATTAAACTGTAGTGCCATGGCATCCATCAGCCATGTCAACCAATGGATTGAAGGCATATATGATGCCTCAATTTTTTCAACAAACTGATTGTACCAGAGTTTAAGTTAAATACCCAAGATTAATTTTTTTTAAATTGGAACAACCTCATAACCAAATGATAATGTGATTCTACTCCCATTTGTACTTTTAAGACAAAAAGGTTATGAAGAAGTATACTTCAGGGAAATGAGATATTTAAACCTTTATATATGTAAAAAAGGAGTTATTGAACTGCTTGTTTACAGACATAGTTTCAAACAAATTAATCTTATCTCAACAGCATTGCCCAACTGATAATGATGCCTCATTTACAAAATTTACTACATAGTAACAAGTGAAAACAACACTCATAGAAGTTAAAAGGTCTGACTTTGTCTAATAAAAAGCTAGCCCTCATGAGCATACAGTTTGTTAAAGGGGAACTTACCAAGATTTTGCCTACTAATTTTTAATATAAGGCCAGGCCCTGGCGTCCAGTAATCAGTTGCCCCAGACAATTCGATAGATACTAAATGTATATGTATTATCTAGCCTTACAAATCTTATTTTACTTTGTGGTGGTGAAACAAAATTTAATTTGATCTTTAATATTAAGGACAATAGTAGTCTTCAAAGTCCTAATGCATGTCTAAAATTTTCAGCAAGGAGCCCTTATTTTCATATTCATGCATTTGGTTGGGACAAAAAGGCTGAAAATAAACATTTATGTTTAATATGTGCTTAATTATCACCAAGAGGAGAAGTGTTATAAGAATTTATTTGTTGAGTCAAAAATTCAGCTTAAAGCAAGAGACTTCATAAGCTTATGACTCTCAAATGCCTTAATGCCAAACTATTTTATTTATTTGAGGTGGGCTGACCTGGGAATGATACCACACCAATGAAAAATGAAGGGGATTTGAATTAATGGGAAAGGAGGATAAACCCTGGAAAACCTCCATGCACGGCATATGATAGGCTAGGAACTCCATGGACTGCCTTGCTATTTGCTATCTCGGTTCAGGACATTGGTGCACTACTCCAACACAGTCATAGTCATCCCTTACTCAAAGCTCCTGTACCAGAATCAAACTTGGGGAGGCAGTACCATAAAGCCAAACTAAAAATCCTTGAAACCTAGATGATTAGTAGCCTCAGCTCTTAAAGGAATTAATAATTCTTAATAATCAGTTTGTAATAAACTTTTAGGCTTATCCTATAATGCTATTTAAAAGTAGACCCATTTACTCCTTAAAATCTATATTCTAAGTGCCATTATACATCACCCTATTTTTGGATCAGATGTCACTTCTGGTATTTTAACCTAAGAATTCTTTTTTCAATTTTTCCGAATTTAGTGAATTATTTAATTGGCTTTTATACCTAATTATCTGGTAGTTATCTTTAATGACTTATGACTTCTGAAAGTATAAAGGGCGATCCCCAGTAATCTCTGTTGTGACCAAAAAATATGGGCTAGTATGTAACTCTTTTTGTACATGATTTGGAAGTCTGACTAAACTTTTTAAACAATCAGTTGATTATGGCTATGACAATGACTAGAAGAAAGATACTTTTTGATGAAAATAAAGCCAATGTTGGTACTTTAAGTTGTATAAGCAATATTGTCATACACTTAAATTACGTTTTTACATACTTCTAAGTCCAGTTAATCTTAGAGTAAAGTTGTTTAGCAAACGTCTTGCTTTATGGTAGGTGATGGCAATGTAATTAAAGATAGGTGGCATAGGATGGTCACTGGTCACCTATACAAAAAAAGTCTTCATCCTCAATAAAGTACCTTGTTATTAGATTTTTTTATCTGATAGCTTTTGATACCTAAGATTACGTCCACTTTATACAGATTATCAGGCAACGTTTGACTAAGTTTATTACAAACTGAGTCATCACCTTTATTACTGAGCAACTTTTGGATCAAATTAGCTTCCTGTTCTTTACATTGAGGCTCTTATCATTATCAACCATCTAGTAACCTGTGCAGAAGCCGCTTTTTCACAGTCATCAGAGTATAAGTAGTGATATAAAAGCAAAATCATATCTATACTTGACTCTAGTTCTCCACCTACCTTTTTTTTCTCTTCTTTTTATTTATTTAACCGAGGTAAGATGACCAGGGGACAGACATTACCGAATATATGTGAAACTAAGAGAATAACTAAGAAATATAAAAATTGGGCACCCCAGGGTACTCAAGTTACCCCTGTTGCCAGCGGGACTGCCAGGTATGGGGGTTGGTGCACTACTCCAAGGGGGTTTCCCCTGCTATGGAGCAGGTGTGAAGGAAAGGGTCTGTGTGGAGGAACCAGAGTGGGAACCATGATTCTATGAGCGCTTTTTGTCTTGATCTCATATATCCATAGAGCCAGGCTTGGAAGTGCTCTAGTAAGTGGACATGGAATCTGTTGATAATCCCATGAAGGTTTGAGACTGTGCCTTGAACGCATCTAATGCAATTGTGTGTATTGTCCACATTGCAATGGGTATTATTAAGGAGAGGAGTGTAGATGGGATTGGTGACTCAATCTGGAGCGCGAAGATACTCTTTGATATCAAGAATTCCTGTTCGTTTTGGATCTTGAGCAGGCGTGCGACTTCCTGCCATATAGCTTTGGTTGGGGGGCATGTTTCTAGGCGGTGATGTAGGGATCCCTCCCCTCCACATACTGCACATGTTTTGTGGAGGGAGTTGGAGCGGTCCGGCGTCCTATAGGTCCTTCTCAAACAGCGCCAGGCGTATACTCTTATCCTTGGTTGTAGGAGTGGGTGGTGTGTCATTTTCCACATTGCTTTCTGTGTGGTTAAATTATAAGGAATGTCCAGCATATCTAGGTATTCTATCCTAGCTATGCTTGGGGTTGTTGCGAGCATATCCCTCTGGGGGTGGTTTTCTGGGTTTCTTAATTTGAATTGGGGGCTGGGTCATCCCCTTTCCTGTATAGAACCCATGTTCTCTATGGTCCATCCCATATAGCGGATAGTTCAGAGAATATGTTTGAAATGAGGGGAGGTTCCATGTGGACCCGTTGCAGTAGGGTGCTTGGCAAGGTATGAAAGTAGTCTGGGTGGACTATGTGGGTTGGTTAATTTGAGCGCCTGTGCAAAGTTAGTTCTTGCTGCTCTGGACCAATGTTGTTACGGGAGGTCTGGAGCAAGGATTTCCTTTATCCAGGTACCTAGGATGTGATTGGCATGGCTCTCAAAATCTATTAGTCCCATGCCTCCACTTGAGCGTGGGCCAAATAGTGTTTCCATCCGTATAGGAGGGTGAGAGCCAGGCCACAGCCAGCCCTGGATAAGCGCGCGAATTGAGGTTATAAAGGTAGGTGAGAAGGCTATCGCATGGGCCTGGTACCACAGTATTGGGAGGATGAGCGAGTTAGCAACTGTAACTCGTCCTGTTAGTCCTGGGATTCTTCCCTTGAGGGAGGCGACGCGTTTGGATACCCCTTGTAACAGGTTACTTTCCATTGTCTCATTAGCATATCCCCCTGATTCTAGCCAGATTCCAAGGTGTCGGACAGGAGTGGTGGTGGGAGGTGTTGCAAAGGGTAATATAATTGGGTTTTTTCTTCGAGTGTTGGTGTGAGGTTCTGATGTTGTGGCCCAATTGTTTGTGTATTTGCCTAAGAGGATAATTTCTGTCTTACTTTTGTTGAGCGATGCTTTGCTCACCTTGGAGTATTCCTCTAGAGTGTGTTCTAGCTGTTGGGCATCTTCATTGTTTGCTATACCTGCTACGCAGTCATCTGCAAAGGCCAGTATCTTGACTGTTGGTTGTCCTTGTGCGGTTATCCCCATGAGACGTGAGTCAGTTACTTGGAGGAGCGGGTCAAAGCTGAAATTGTATAGCAGTGGGCTGAGGGGATCCCCTTGTTTGAGCCCTCTGTGTGGTTTAATCTTGTTTGTTAGGAATCCAGGGCCGCATACAGCCATGGTTGCAGATTCTGTTAGGAGCATCGCCATTTTATGAATCTTGGTGGGAGTTTGAAGGCATGTAGACATTCTTTTAGGTATGGCCAGCTAACACGGTCATACGCCTTTTCCTGATCCAAGAAGACAAGGGCACCAGTTGCTTTAGATTGGCAAATATTTGCAACAGGGTGAATGTTGTTCCATATTGAACGCCCTGGTATAAACCCAAACTGGTAGGGTGATAGGACGTCAGATGCAATTGCGCCTAATCTAGCTGCTAAAATTTTTGTTAAAATTTTTGTGTCAGTGTTGGAGAGTGCGATTGGGCGCCAGTTGGCCAGGTCCAACTTGTCACCCTTTTTATACAAGGTTATAGCATAGGATTCATGGCCTCCTGGTAATAGGCGTGTTTCCAACAAACTCTGGTTCATTGATGCCAATAGTAGGGGGGGCAATTTGTTGAAAATATTTTTTATAAAATTCGTAGGGTATACATCAGGCCCTGGGCATTTCCTACGTGGTGCACCGCGAATTCTTTCCAAAGCTCCTCCCGTGTGATAAGGGACAGTATATTGTAATTTGGTGGTGTACTTTGTATCTTGGCATTTTGAATAAATTCTTTAATTTTTTGTGGATCTGTTGGCATATCGCGGTATAATTTGGTGTAATAGCAGTGTACTTCCGCCTTGACCTCCTCAGGGTCAATTGCCACAGTGCCGTTGGTCTTGCGGACCTGTGTGCATGTGAGCTGGTTTCCGTGGGAGTGGAATTGGCGGAAAAAGTATTTTGAACAGGTTTCGCCTTCCTCTATGAACTTACCTTTGTTCAATACTTTGATTCTGTGTTGGTGTTCAAAGATGAGATTGTTAAGTTGGGCTGAAATTTCTGCCCATTTGCATCCCCAATTAGGTCTATAGCTAGATCTCGTAGTATTTATTTCCAGGTGGTCTAGTTCTGCCAAGGTACGCTTGATTTTGGCTGTGTCCGCGGTGTACTTGCGTGATGCAATATGTTGGGTTTTGTTGATTAAATCTTTTTTAAAATTTTCCCATATTCTGATGGGATTCAAAGTGAATAGGGGCTGTGAATTATGGGTTTGTAGCCTTGTTTTCAACCCAGTCAGATATCTCAGGCAATCTTATATTTTCTGGGTGAAGCTTTCTCCAAGGCGACACCTGTGTGTGGGATTGGGTTGGCGCTAACTGCACCGTAACTAATCAGTGATCATAAAATTGATCTTTTTTGTTGTAAATTTAGAGATTCTTGAGTGGTGGGATTGTGGGATGAGGATGTAGTCAATACGACTCATTGATATGAGCAGTCCCTCACGTATGTTGGGTCTTGTCATATGGGGAAGGATTGGTGAATTGGGAGGAAGAGCATCCTGTAAGCCAAGAGATGCCTTCATTGTGTGATATTCAATGTGTCCAGGTGGGTATCCTCTGGGATTAGGCCATCGATCTGTATTGGGGCTATCCCAGCAGTTGAAATCGCCTAACATGATGATATCTGGTGGGAGGGTGAGGGTAGAAATTTTTTCAAAATTTATTTCTCTCAGTTGCAGTGCATGGTGCATAGATACATGCTAACGAAATTATTTCATCTTGGCATGTGATTATTGCTACCAGGACTTGACCGTGCAAGTGTGATGATGAATTTGTAATTTTGAATTTTTTGTTGTTTTGGACTATCACCCCACAGTGAGATGTCCATACTGATTGTGATGGTGCGACCCTGGTTGACCAGGATTCTTCTTCCCCTTGTAGGCAGTGGGTTTCTTGGATGGCCAAGATGTCTACAAGAGGTTTTTGCAGGAATGCCAGCTTTTTTGCTTGGGACGTATGAGCCCTGGCTCCCACAATATTTAACGTCCCTATTGACACTGAGGTGCCCATGGCGCCTCAGGAGCGGTTGGGAGGACCCTCTGGTCCTATCCCACCGCGGCTCATTTTGGCCATGCTCTGCATCTGTACTCCAACTCTTTCACTGCCATTGTTGGCTCCCTTGATCTGACCCAATGGATTAAGGGAATTGCGGTTTTTTGCATTTGCATCAACTTTTCCTGCACAGATCTCATGTTGATTTGATGCGGGTTGTTGATTGGATTTTATATTTTTGAGGTTCAACTTTGTTGCATTGTGCACCGCATTTTCACCCAAATTGCGGTTGCATTGTTCCTCAGTATGTGCATTACTGATGACGCTTTGTGGTTCAGTTTGGTTACTGTGAAAATTTTCGACCTGGGCATATTGTTCTGATTGGTTGGTTCGGTGAATATCTGAAATATCCTCCTGAATTTGTCCGTGGTTAATGGCGGATTCCGCGTGTGCCGCCGCTTCAGCCACTGCTCTCTTGCGGGCTTTTGTGCTGCTTTACGCTGTTTACTTGTAACTGGGTCCACGATGGAGTATAGTCCATCTTCACCCCAGCGGAATGGGTGGTGGCCATCAGTCATTTTGGCGAAGTTTTCACTATCTTCGTCCATAGCTTCTTCACAAAAATCATTTTCCATTAAGCCCTCTTTTACAGGGAATGAATGTTCCTTGTGGACCAGTGAGCCACAGTGGTTGCAAATGGGTGGTGCGCATTCCGGTGTAACTTGGAATGCAGCCAACTAGCCCCCATCTACAAAGTGAAATTCTGCTGCGCGGGGAATTCTGGATAAACCCTCTTCCACTTCTGGGAAGGGGTTGATTACAGTGATAGCTTTGCCCGTTTACAGGTCGGGCATTAAGCGAAATTGCTGTAATTCAAGTTGTTGGTTTTCTCTGTAGGCCACAAGACCTTTGCAGAGCTCCTCCTCAATTACCTTATGAGGAAGGTTGGTGGGGAGCGAGTCAAAGGAGATGAACAAAGTTTTTGCTTTGTTCCATCTGGTGTGCGCGGTGCACACAATTTTTTTGCCCTCAGGGAGGGCAATTTCCACGCAGATTTTTGCTGCAGCATCAGCTTCATCGGCTGTTTTGAAACCAATATCAATCCAGCTGTGGCCCATGTTGTTGGTGGCTACATACACTGCGTGAGGGAAAAGTGAGGGCTGTGCCTCACATGTTTTCTCCCACAGGGTTGGTGACTCATCCCCAGGGAAGAGTCTGATCCCGTGTTCCACCTTTGACAAATGTTGGTTGAATTGAATGTACATGTATTGCGCGTGCTTTACAATAAATACCATAAACTCAGATGGTGTCTGAGTTTGCGATTTCTTTGCAGATTGGGTTCCTGGTCCCCCTCCAGGGCGTTTCTTGCCCTTAGTTGCACCGTTAAGCGCACCGCTTGCTGTGACACTTGCCCATGTTGTATTATTTTTGTTATTGAAGTCGCCCATCTTTCCTGTGTGTGATTATCCAAATTTGCTGTTCAAATCAAATTGTAGTAACTAAAGTGATTGTTACAAGAAAGAAAAGCTATTTTCTTTTCTTATAAAACAGATTTAAATCACTTACTTAAACCACAATATGGAGTATGTAACAGTTGGCACTCCTATAATAACTTTATAAAGCTTATTTTTTTCTGATATAATTGAGTAACTATAGCAGTTTATGCTCTAAAAACTATAGCATACAATGATAGATACCTATTCATAGGCAAGTTTGTAACATGACTTTGATAATAAGCTATAAGGACCAATACTTTTCTATACTAGACTAGATAATCCCATTCACCATTCAAAAATTTTCAAATGAAAAATATGAACCTGCTTATTAGAGTTTATAATTTGTATAAAATGACTCAAATAATAGATGCTAGATTCAAAACCTAGTGTACTTTTAATTTCAGTTGCCATTGAGTAAGGAGTGCTGTAGATTTTTTTCTATGGTGCTAAATGGTGCTGAACACAAATAATCCTGTAGGAAATACCTTAATAAGTATATTACTTCATTTATTCGTTAAATAAAGTTTTGTCACTTAGATGATTAAGATAAATCTTGGGTTGGGCACCACTAGTACTAAAAAAAAGATAGTTAAGATAAAGCTATGGCAATATGGAAGCCACAAAATAAGGAAATAAGTATATCTCAGATATTTCAAAAAAGATCTTTATTATTAAACTCTAACAATAACACCTCACTTTCAAGAAAATTGATATAAAATCTAGAAAGTTATCCTACTTAGATTTTAGGACAAACACCAATAGTAAAAGATTACTAGCATCACATTATAAGATCTGTAGAGTACTGCATTTGGCTACTATCCTGTCAGCAAATGAAGGAGCAATCTAATGTTTGGTCCCAGATAAGAAAGGATTAGCACAATGAATGACAAGAATAAATTCCATTTGAGCGTATTAAGACATATTGCTACTATCACATTTTTACCTGAACTATAAATTATTTCACTAAATTTATATGTGCTTGGCAATGATGTAAAGCAAGTAAATTTATTATATTTAAAACAAACTATCTAAAATTATTTATGATTATCTTCAGGGAGATTTGATGGTATAATTTTTAAGGCAAAATTGAGTAGATTCTTGTGAGATGGTTGTCGCCTTAATGCAAATCTAATATATAGGAGAATATCTAAAATTAACATAATCCCCTTTTTTAGTGTTGGTAATGAGTACTAATAATTGATAAGGATGTACTCAGTTGGAGGTGAACCCTGAGGAAAGAGAATAAATTTAATATTCATCAGCGCGCTTGTAGGTGACAAAATATGGGCCTTACCAAATTGAGTCAAAAATTTCTGCCGTGTGAGGCAATGCAGTTACTATAGTATAATACTAGGTTGGAGACTTTTTAGGTTGGTAAAAGATGTCTAGTTGTATTTGCTGACTGTCCTTCTTTTTTGACGGTCTTTGTGAGATTGATCATGGATTCAGTATGTAGACAAATAATATGGTTAGCTGATCACTTTAGGCCTTCTTAGGATCCTCTGTGCCATCATCGGCGATTTTTTAGCAATAAAGAAAGTAACAAAGGAACTCATATTTATATTTATATATATAAACAATAACATGTTTTGAATTTGTTAAAAGCTGATACCATCTTACAACAAGGCTTAGATGACAATGATATCAGTGTAAAGGGTTGTAGGAAACCATCTTATAAAGATTAAAAACATGTGTGTTTAGACTTTTTTTCCATTTGTTCATAGGTTGTAGGGCACTGAGAACAGGTTTTTTGTACCTATGGTAATGACCAAGATTTATTGACTCCAGAGAAAGAGTTTCTCACATCATCACATATTAGGACTTAATAACATCCATGCTAGGTAAAAGTATAATGATGTAGAAATTTGGCGGTATCTTAAGCACTTTGAACTGGAAGAGCTACTGCTTTGAGCCACTTAGTAAAGTGTAAAATAGAATATACTGGTTTCCTTCAGAGGACTTTAGTACCAGACCTAAGACATCAATGCGTATAGTATGAAAGGGCTACTAATGCTTCATTGGCAGTTATAACTACTTGATTTTTAGAGTTGACTTTCTCTTTCAGGGTATACAAGCATCCAATACTTCAAAGACTTAGTCCATGGTTCTTTAATTATAAAAATTGTCCTTTAACCATTCATAGGCTTTTTAAGCTCTCTCTTGTACAAGTATTTGATGGGCTTCCATGGCTACAGGTACTGTTTAAGGTCTCAAGTAAAATTACTCTTATACCTTCTTGTAAACCATCACATCTAGAACCTTGGTGTTTTAAACATGCCTTTTCAACGTTTTTAGAGCTAATTCAACTGTTTCCTCCTCCAAATCAGACTTCATGAGTAAGCTGTGTAGGCATTTAGCTTCACTTTTGTTCAAGTTAAGTAAGGACAGCCTAGTGAGGACATCCACATTTAAGAGTCTAGTTCCAGTAAAAATAAAATTTTTATAGAGTAAAGTTGTAGCTTTAGAGCCCATAGGGATACCCTCCCACCCAGATATTTCATATATTGTAGCCATTACAGGAAAGCAAGATCTGTATATACTTTGAAAGTTGAACCAAATAAGAAAGGCCAAAAATGCTTTACTGCAAGTAAAATTGTTAGAAATTCCAGTCCAGTGACACTGAAAATTTGTTTGTCTTTTGAGATAAACTTTATTAGTAGAGACTAGATGATCAGTGTCATCATTGTTGAGATAATATATCATGGATTACACAAAAAATTGAGGCGTCTGTGAAAAGTATAAAAGTCTCCTTGTAATTAGGGTGTCTCAAATAACTCCTTTCTATGGAAAATATTTCATAGTTTCAAAGGCGTCCTTTTGTTCTGCTCCCCATACAGATGGGATGTTCTTAGCCATGAAGCAGACAACGGTTTTTAAGTTTTAAAGGTTGAATATGTACTTATGATACTATTTCATCATCCATAAGAACACTTGAATGTCATATAGGCTCCTCAGTTTGGTTAGATTCGCATAAATCTCAATTTTATTAAAGTTGGTGATTCCTTCTCACAAGATAGAGTGTCCCAAGAAATGTAATTCTTGTTAAAAAGATCACATTTTAGCGAGACCAAAATTATGTCATTTTCATGTAGTTTCTGAACTGCTTCAATATGTTCCAATGGCCAGTGATAGTCTTCTAGATTACATTGATGTATTTGAGATAGACTTATAAATGTGTATTTGAGATCTTACATAATGTGATCCATTGATCTTTGAACCAAAGCATGCGCAATTCATAATCCATGAGGGAGACTTGTAAGCTAAAATAATCCTTCTGTGAAGATCAGCGCGCACTTTTCTTTATTTTATAAATAAAGGTCCATTTTGCCAATAACCACTGACTAATTTTATTGCTGAGATAAATTTGAGCTAGAGATAAACTAGGGACATCATTTAAGCATGGAATTAGATAGCTGTCTTTCATGGTGAGGCTATTGAATTTCCAATAGTCCATTACTTTTCTATATCCGCCACTTTTCATTTTTATCAAGAGCATCAGCGATGACCATTGCTCTGAGAGAAAACTAGTAAGCAATCGTCTGAAAGCTGATTCCTATTGTTATTCACTTCCTTAATCAAAATTTGACTTAAAATTTAGCTTTGATCTTTTATTCTATTTGAGGCGGGCCGACCTGGGGATGATACTGCACCAATTGAGGGGAAATTGTCTGAATGGAAAAGTAGGATAAAATCCAGAAAACCTCCATGCGCGGCGTATGATAGGCCAGGAACTCCATGTACCGCCTTTGCTATTCGCTATCTCAGTTCAGGGCATTGGTGCGCAATGCCAACACAGTCATAGTTGTCCCCTACCCAAAGTTCCTCTACTGGAATCAAGCTCGTGGAGGCAGCGGTAGAGGTCCCTATTCTACCACTGGGGTATCCTCCCCTTTTAGCTTTAATCTTATGAGGCTTGATTCACCAGCAGCAATAATTTTAAATCTTAATTTTATTTGGGGAAGGCCGAGCAGGGGATTGACACTTCTGATAAGATACTAAAAACTGTAACTTCAGCGAGAGGAGGGCACCCCAGAGAAGCAAATCTAACTCCAGTTGCCAGCGGGAACGCCATGAGAAGGAGGGGGTCACGTGTGCAGGGGCTTACACCACTATCAAGCACGTATGTAGGAAGGGGTCTAAAACTATGAACTAAACTGGGAACCAGGATGAGACCAACTGGCAGTGATGTGGTGGGAGGTACCCAAACATCCACGCTTGAAAGCGGTCCACTAAGTGCGACTGGAACTGGTATACAGCTTCTTGTAGGGTGCGGTGTAGACTGAGATGGCACCCAAGACAATTGTGTGGATAGTCCACATAGTTATTGAAACTACCAAGGCATGGAGGGAGGGCGGAATAGAGAAAGCCATGGATAAAGCGAGCATGTCCTTAGACAGGCTGAAGGGCTGAGCCTGATCCTGGCGAAGCAGATGTTGCACCTCACGCCATATCGCTTTAGATGGAGGGCATTTTTCCAGGCGGTGAACCAGTGTTCTGTACTGGCCACACATGACACAGGATGAGTGCAAAGCGTTAGAGCGTTTGGCAGTACGGTATACCTGTCTCAAGCAGCGCCACACATGGGAACAAATATGTGGTGCAGAAGAGGGTGGTGGGCATACTTCCAATTGGATTTCTGGGTATCAAGGGGTAGGGGATGTCCATCATGTCCAGGTAGTCCACCCTTGACATGGTAGGGGGTCGCATGGATATCACTCCATTCAGAATGGGAATTCCTTGTACTTCCTGGGTGAACCAAGGAGAGGGACGACCCCTCTGGGTGGTGTGCCCACAGATGCGAATTCTCCACTCAGCACTCCACATGGAGAGGAGGATCCTTTTGAAGTGGGGCGATGTCCCATGTGGGCCCGCTGCAGAAGGATGTGAGGCAAGGTACTTTAACAAAGAGTGGGGGTGGGTAGGATTGGTGAGGCCCAGGTGCGGGAGAAGTTGGAGTAAGCCGCGCGGGACCAGTGCTGGGCTGAGATTACAGGGTTAGTAACGGCAGCAATTCAGGTGCCAAGGATTTTGGCAGCATGGGCCTCAAAGTTGAGCAGGCCATACCACCACTATGGCGAGGGCCAAACATGACATCCAGGTGCACCAGCGGTGGGCAGCCCAACCAAAGACACCCTTGCAGAAGGGCATATAGTGACTTGAAGAAACACGGGGAGAAAGTGATGGCGTGGGCCCCAAACTAAACTTTAGAAAGGAGCATAGAGTTGGCAAGCACTACCCTGCCTGTAAGGGAGGTCTGACGGGCTCTGAGGGAAGCTATGCATTTCGTCATGTTGTCTAGGATATGGTTTTCCATTACCAATGAGGCGTACCCTCCTGCCTCTAGCCACACCCCCAAATGGTGGATGGGGTCAACGGTGGGGCTTGGCACAAAGGGGAGCACAAGTGGGGCTGTGTGGGGTGGGCAGGGCAAGCTAACTCGTGCGCTAGCTGACGGGTGGGTAGGAAACAGGGCACTGGGGACCAGCGGGCATGATAATAACCAATGAGAACAATTTAGGTTTTGGAGGAGTTGAGTGCTGCGTTACTTACCCTGGAGTAAACCTGGATAGTATCTTCAAGCGCGTGTGCATCATTATTGTTAGACACCCCAACCACACTATCATCAGCAAACGCAGCATCTTGACTGGTGCCTGGCCTTGCATATGGACACCAGTAAGGCAGGCATTCACATTTTGAAGAAGTGGGTCAAGGCTGAAGTTATACAAGGGTGGGCTAAGTGGGTCCCCTTGGCGCAGTCCCCTTTGAGGGCGGACTACATCCGTGAGGAAGCCAGGGCTACGCACAGCGATTGTGGCGGACTCCATTAGCAACATCACCCAATTGACACCAGCAACAACAGTATAATCTAATTTCTTGTGTGGCTGTAGCCAGCACCTGACGTGGAGAAGATGCCCTTATATTCTTTTAGTTTATGGACTTACTTATATACTCCTGATCTAGCTTTAAGTGTGCGAACTTGAGTTAAGGCACAGATTAGGTTGTCATTTTGTAACCCCAGATTGAGGTGTGTACCAATATATTGTATTTTGTCATTCTTATCAATGGGGCAAGCTATTTTTTTCTAATTTCTTAATATTTCTTCACTACGATCTCTCTATTGGTTAGGTTCTTGAGTAGTGTTTTGATGGTTTCTTTAAGCGGTTCTAATATATCAGGTAATTATCAGGTCTAATGTCTACTGATGTGATCAATGCTATTAATATACAGTAGGCAGTGTTAAGGTATTATAATAATGATGTTGGTTAATACCACCTATTGTTATCCAGAATGGATTCTACCATTTTTAAAGCCAAAAATACTATTAAAAATAACTAATTAAACTAAGAGTTTCTTTAGTTATCCTGAAGTAGCATATGGAAGAGAAAAAGCAAAAACAGTATATTAAATTAGGAAATTATATATACCTTTCTGCTAGATTATTGATTATCCAGCACCAAAAACATAGTTTAGGAGAGAAATATACTCTTTTTCTATTAATAACACAGGGAACAAAAATTTGCTGTTGCATGAGATTTTAAACTAATTCTATGTATTTTTGCATTGGTGATTCCAAATATGAAGTCAGTTTTCCTATGCATGCTCTAGTTTTCATGCAATACAGGCGAGATAGAATTATCTTCCCCACCCGCTTCATATCAAGCTTGGCTTGATGAAGCAATTTGTATAGGCTCTGAATACTGAAAATGAATGTCTCAACACATTGTTTCTGCTTTTCCTGATCTGTCATTTGACAGAATAAAAACAAGTGTATTTGATGGTCCTCACTATTTAATCCCTTATATGTGACAGGAATTTGTCAAGAAGATGGATCAAAAAGATAGAGTAGCATGGATGTCCTTTGTAACAACTATTAACAATTTCCTTGTTTACAATAAGGCAGAAGACTTTATACTTCTGGTTCAAAGGATGGTAAAAGCATTTTGTGATCTTGGATGCAACATGTTTATTAAGATGCCCTTCCTGATTAGCATCTTTTTCAAATGTCTCAAAAACCCTAGGGATGTTAGCAATGAGCAGAGGCAACGCTTTCATTAAGACCTGAAGACAAAGGAAAAGCGTTATCAAGGGCGATGGGACATGCACATGGTGGCATACTACTGTTGGAGCATCAAACATGACCGTCCTGAGCAAGTCCACAAACGCAAGAGCTACAAGCGCAAATTTTTTTTAGGATGAGTTTTGAATGCTCTCTATGTCACATTGCTGCATTAATTAATTAACATCTGCCATCTGTATGTAAATATCAATGCTATAGTTGATAAAAAAGTTCATGTTTGTATTTAATAATGTTTTATGTCATATATATGCTCAGAATGAGTGATTTTATTCCTTTGAATTTCAAAACTGTATGCATAATTGTACGCCATTGTGCATGTTTTTATGTTTAGATGAATTATATTATCATCACAAAGGTGATTAAGATATTATCCCACATTTATAAGTTAAGATAAATGCTGAAAATAATTAAAAATTTTACACTAACGTGAAAAATTGTTAAAATGAATTACAAAAAACTGTAGCTTGCAGAGAAAAACTAGCTTCAGATATGAAATTAGCGCACCAAAATCAAGCAAGAACAAGTATTTTTATCAATGTAACAAAATTTTTGTTCCCCCATGAAATCATTATACTTGAACATGAATTCGGTCCAATGAGCATATCATAGTATTTGTTGTTCATTGCAATTTAAAAAAATGTGAATAACTAATTTTTGAAAATATGGAGTGGTTATGACAAGTATGAGTCTATGAACATAAAGTTGTTAGGTTTAGCAGTGTCAAATTTTATAAAGTATCCAAGTTTTTTTGCCAAATTGATCTTTTTTATAAGGCGTGATGATATGGCTTTTAATGTGGATCTAGTTTCTAGGGTGGCTATGATTTGGACTTGTTGTATAACCACTTTCACCTTTTTAATAGTTTCTAAAAAGCTAAGTGTCAGGTAAGAACCTCATTAAACAAAAGGTAGTATTGAGTATCTTCATGATCTCAAGATAAAATTTTTTAATTAGATTATGGATCTGTGAAACGATCAATAAACAAGTTGAGGTCTTAGGTGGCATCACTGACTATGTCTACTAATTGTGGTCCTCTAGGAACTTATTTGAGATACCTATCTTCTGTAACTCAAGTGTAAGTCCTGAGGAACGTCTCCTGTGTGTCAATTGAGCTCTTTTCCCATTTCCAAGTAAAAGGTTCTGAAAAGGGTGGTTGTACCCCTCATTACCCAAGGTGACCTCGCCCACATGGTAGACAAGCGCTGAGTAATAGCTCTCCCTCTTCAGATCCCTCCCCCAGTGCCCTCACTTACCTCATCCAAACTTGTCCGCCAGATCAGGGAAATCTGTGCTGAGATTGCCAAACTGAAGTCAATTGGTCCAAAAATGATTGGAAACAAGCCCAATGATCGGAATCCACATAGGCATAAAGGGATGAATATAGATTCATCAGCCAGAATCACTGACAGTTTCAATTTGGCCAACAGTATAATCATCAAAATTAACCCCCTTTCAAAATTGTCAGGGATGATCCTTGATGTGCAGGTAGTAGCATCTGACACCATTGATGATAGTTCAAAGAACCCTTCCAACAAATCAGGAGTTGTGGCTGATGCAACGCTTTTGACTGAAAAAACAGCCCAGCGACCAGGCATGGGCAGGTTGGGCATCCCAACCTGTTCCCAACCAATTGGGACTTCCCCTACGTGGGGTGGCCCTGGGGATTCCTGCTGCTTGTCAGGCCAGACGCCATTGCGCTAACCATTGTAAACACAGTTGAGCCTCAGTTTGGTCATTTGAGGTTGAACCAACAGAAACTTGGCCTGCCACCAAATCCTTCGATGTCAGTTCCTATTGAGCTTATCTGCCCCCATCCCTGAATAATTTGACGGTTAGGTCAAACTTGAGGGACTCAATCCCTGCTTGTTCCTGGATCAATAGACCACTATTTAATCAGTTGCATTGCACTGAGAAAATTGTTGGCTGATTTTTTCTTTTATTTTCCATTAAAAAATCCTCTCCCCAAATTTAGTTTTTTTATATGTTGAATAATAAACTTCCCTTTCCGCTGGCACTTTTACAACCCTCAGGGTTGATGGCCATATTTGTCTGGTATTTCATTATGTGCCTGTATGAGATTCTGGCTCATCGGCAGTTATTGGCAAAAATCCTCTCTAGTCTCATACCCGTCATACCAGCAGCAGTGCCTTTGGCATTCTGGTTTGCCATTTGGGTGCTCCGGCACCTAGGCTGGCAGGCTGGTCTAATTCTAACTTGCTGTTTGCCTGACATAATTGACCAACCATTATTCCTAACCATTTCCGCCTTTCTCATAGATATTGGCATAGCAATGGTCCCTTCTTTTCAGCTGAACCAGGTTGTGAATAAAATTTTCCCTGTCCATAATAGCCTAGTCCCACTTAAAATGTCCAATCCACACCCCATAGTTGCCACGGCTATTATGCCCATGTCAGTAGGTTCTGATAATTCAACTTGTGACAAGTTTACTCCCCCTGAACCTAGAATTTTCCCCTGACTCTACTACCATCTCTTCAGTATCACTGGATTCAACCACAACTACCAATAAAGAGAATTTCGCTTACTTCTTACTACCTATGAAGATTAGTGTTGGGTCTCACCACGTCTCCTTTGAGGCTTTGGTGGATACTGGAGCTGCGGGAAATTTTATAAGTGTTGAACTAGCCCAACAATTGGAATTTGACCTGGATGTAGGTCCTTCAGTGATCGTTGCTTCTTAGCCTCCCAGACCTCATACCTAGTTCACCGGCCAGTTTCATTCTCAGTACATCAGTTCAGCTTTTGCGATTGGTACTCAGCAATGCTGATCTTGGTGTTCCCAGTTAGTTTAGGAGTTGGATTTTGGCACTGGCAACATGTTAAGATTCATCTAGAGTCAAATATGTTGTAATTTGCCAATGATCAAATGGAGGGAGAATTTCATTTAGTTAATACTTTCAAGAAAACCCAAGGTCGCAGCTCAATTACTCTTCGTTTCCCCTTTGGGCTTCTGTCCAATTTTCCCGAAGAATTGATGTGCTATCAGAGTATTTTTGATCCCACGAAGGTGGAACATCTTCCCCTCACACCAAATCTGAATTGGGATTCCAGACGATGGTACAGTTGGTAAATATCAACTGCCCGTTGTATCCCCACACAGCAGAGGGGGAGGTTGCGCTTAACACTTGGTTAGATGATATGCTTAAAAAAAGGGTGGTTGTTTAAGGAGACATCGCCAGTAGCATCTCCCATTGTCTTTGCCAAAAAAGCTGATGGTTCCCTCCATCCCTGTGTGGATTAGATACATTTAAACAAAGTTACAGTTCATGATCCCTACCACCTGCCCCTGAAGCAGACAATCAGCCAAGCAATCGCCAAATCTCATGTGTTCTCTAGATTGGACCTTGTCAATGCCTTCAACCAGATTTAGGTAATGGAAGGTAAGAATAGCTAACAGCAATCTAGATGAAGTGAGGCATTTTCAAAATTCTGCGTAATGCCCTTTGGGCAGAAGAATGCGCCCGCTACATTTCAACATATGATTGACAGTGTACTGGGCGATCTCTGGTTCACTTGTGCAGTTGCATATATCAACAACATTCTGGTTCACTCCCCAACTCCCAAACAACACGTTATTGACTTGGAAGTGGTTGTAGCTGCTTTGCAAAAAGCGGGCTTGTTCGTCAAGGCTTCAAAATGTGAGTTCTATATAGAGGAAGTTACCTTTCTTGGGGACCTCATCCTTAAGGATGGCTACGCGATTCCTCCCAATAAGTTGGACGCTATCCATGAATGGCCTCCTCCGACAGCCCAGAAACAATTACAAAGTTTTTGGGAACCATTATCTTTCTAAAAACTTTTCCTTAGCTCTTTCCAAGTTGGCTGCCCCGCTCCACCCCCTCACCAGCAAGTATGTACCATTTTTTAGGATGCCCAGATGCCAGCAAGCATTCAAGTCAATCAAAGAAGTGTTTTTACCACCTCCCATCCTGAAACACGTGGATCCTGCCAAGCCATATATCATTGCATATGATGCCTCCTCGGTGGCTTTGGGGGCAGTGCTGCTCCAAGAGCATGAGGGCTTGGAACATCCGGTTGCCTACTTTTCCCAAAAATTTACTTCTATGGAGCAATCCTGGGTCAGCTATGATAAGGAGTTAGCAGCCGTACCATGGGCATTGACTCATTGGCTGTACCTGTTACAGGGTGCCCAGCATGTATTACTGTTTGCATGGATCACCAAGCTTTCTTGTATTTCCATAAACCCCAAAAATTGGCGCATCAGCAAGCTCACACCTATTGGGACTTGTGCAGTTTCAATTTCAAGTATGATTTTGTAAAAGGTGCACTTAACGTACTTCCTGATTTTCTCAGCTAGAACCCCACCCACTGTCCCACGTATTTGGAGGAAGTGGACCTCATTACCATGATTCCTGCTGCTAAAATTTTATCGGTTGTTCCCCCCATCATCTCTTCTGCTGCCCTTGCTCCAACGCCTGCTCTTGCTCAGGTCTTAGCTGTCCAAATGACCTGCCCTGAAGGGGTGGAGTTAGTCGAGCAATTGTCCCTCCAAAATCATAAACACTTCTGTACTCTTTGGTGGAGGGTCTCATTTATTTTTTTCACAAATTTGGGTTCCCCCTCTCTTCAGAGCCAAGGTATTTTACACGCATCATGACCCCCCCACAATCAGCCATCCGGGCAATAAGAAATGCATTGACTTAATCAAGTGGACCTATATTTGGGTGGGTTAACTAAGGAAGTTCTGGCCTAGATTGCCGATTGCATTACTTGTGCTCAGGCTTAGTTGAATTGCTCTGGTAGAAATGGCTTCTTTACCTCTTATAACAGGCGGAAGGTCAATAGACATCAGTGTCTGTGGATTTTATTGTTGAACTCCCCTGATCTAATGGGTTTAAGGCGGTGATGGTGGTGGTGGATCATTTTACTAAGTTTTCTCTTTTTTTATTACCTGCGCTTCCATGATTATGTTGGAGGAAACCGCCCATCTCTTTGTGCGCCACGTGTTTTCAATTTTTGGCTCCCGCAGGAGATCATCAGAGACCATGGTTTACAGTTCACATCACAGTTCTGGAGTGAACTCTTATCCATTTTAAAAGTCTCCCCCTGTCACTACACGGCGTATCATCCCCAGTCTGTTGGCAGACCAGGCGAGTAACCAAGTCCCTGAACAGTATCTGCGTTGCTATGCTGCAGCCACACAGGACACATGGGCTAAAAACCTTCCCCTCACTCAATTCGCCTACAACAATGAGACTCATGCTTCCATGAGGTTTTCTCCTTATGAAGTGACATTAGAATATAATCCTTCCTTTTTGGTTGGTCCCTGCTTGTGCCCTGAGGTCCAAGCTGCCGCAGATCCTGCTGAACATATTAAGTCTACATAATTATTAGTGCAGTAACATCTCACAAAAGCTATTGATGACTGCAAGTGGTTCATGGATCATAAGTGAATCCTGGGTCATGGCATAACGGTGGGCTCCTATGTTATGCTCAATACGCGTCAGTTGAGAATGCAAGTGCCCTCCCACGAGTTAGCAAGTAAGTGTTTGGGCCCCCATTTGGTTGAGGAAGACTTGGGCTATGTTGCGTTCTGGTTAAAACTACCAGCCCATTGGAAACAGCACCCGTCTTCCACGTCTCCCAGTTGTCACCTTTTAAGGGTACTGTTCCTGCAGATCATGAGCCAATAGTAATTGAAAATGTGGAGGAGGCTGAAGTGGCAAGAATCCTATCATCCTGCAAGTCCCGTCAGTCCATTCAGTATCTCATAGCCTGGAAAGGCTATCCAGCCTACTAAAACAGTTGGGTTAAAGCCCACAATTGCGCTAACTGCATGGAACTGGTTGAGGCATTTCATGAATACTACCCCAACGCTCCCCGCCCCACCCCAAGAAAAGTTGTGACTGTAATAGTGATTAAGTTACATAAGGCGCACAAAAATGTGGCCTTCATGCAGTTTCCTGGTGGTTCCCTTCCTTTGGAAAAAGGAAAGAGTAATGTAAGTCCTGGGGAACGTCCCTTGTGTGTCAATTGGGCTCTCTTTCCATTTCCAAGTAAAAAGGTTCTAAAAAGGGTGGATGTACCCCTTGTTACCCAGGGTGACCTCGCTCTCATGGTAGATGAGCGCTGGGTAACAGCTCTCCTTTTTGTATCCCTCACCCAGTGCCCTCACTCACTGATGAACATTAACCTTCTCGACTTAGGAGAAAGAATGTTGGAGGTATGAGTGCTCCCAAATCTGCTACCATGATTGGCCCATCTCCTGCCCAATCTTCAAATAATATTGTGGTTATCAATGATATGAGTACCAATGGCAAAAAGACCTTGGTGAATTCTTGGTGGAATCCTAACTATTGGAAAGATAATGATTATAACCAAAATCGGCATGATAAGGTAAGAACTGATAATAGGAATTCTCTGACTTCTCAGCCAAATTTGAGGTGTTTGTTACCACATGAATCTGACCACCTCTGAGGTGCAAAGATTTTACTTGATGATGATAGGGTAAAAATTAACCAATCATTACCACATGAGTCTGACCACCGCCAAGGTGAGAAGATTTTACTTGACAATGATAGGGTAAAAATTAACAAATCATTACCACACGAATCTGACCGCCTCCAAGGTGCAAAGATTTTACTCGAAAATAATAGGGTGCAAATTAACCAATCATTACCACTTGAGTCTGACCACTGCTGAGGTGAGAAGATTTTACCTGCTGGTGATTGGATACAATTCATCAAATTTTTACCACATGGGTCGGTTTTGCCTCAAAAAAATTTTATCTTTGATCTGATAGGGTGAAAACCTATATTCTCTAATTTGGATGACTCAGCTTTATATACTTTAGCTTTGAAAACCCATGGTCTCAAAATTCGAACTAGATTAAATATGAAATACTAGTATTGAGAAAAGGACCTTTCTTAGTTTTGCCCTGCTTAAACAATAAAAAACATAAAAACTATAACAAAGCGTCATTCATTACTTTTATTTATAAAGTAAATTTCTCACTTCAACAAAGAATTTGTGGCATCCATCGGTGGATCCCACAAACTGGTGCTCACTACAGGGGGCTACCCTGAATACTTTGATAAGTATTAAAAAGCAATGGAGGCTGTAAACATGAGCAGCTCTCCTGAATCACAATTAGTTGCTCTTGAGAAGCAACTAGCCAGCTTTTTTCCCATCTCAAAAAGCTAGAGCAACATAAAGTGGAGATCCCTACTGTGGTTTCTCTTTCAACTCAGCCAACAAGTGCGCGCCCCAAGGGTATATCCTCCAGAACTACTGGGGTTGTGAAAATGCCAGTTAAAGCAAAGCTAAATACCTAACCCCTTGTGGCTGTCTCCCCTACTTCAATTGTAGCCTTGCCCATGGTTAAGAATACTGCTGAGGCTGACTCTGAGGGGGTTATGATGATGTTGGGTACTACTTATTGGGAGCTCCCGCGGAAGTGGAGGTCCCTGATCGCCTAAATGCCGAAGGAGTAGATGAAAACACCATACCTGAGGATACTTACCTCCGCCAAGTTATAGGTTGTATGGAAGCTATTGACACAGCCAGCCATGCTGATCAGCTCCTATTGAGTCTAATTCACCCTTTACAGCGAAGGCATACCATGCAGTCTATTCTGGAGACTCACCCTGAGACCGCATGTAAATTAACCTCCACTTTTCATCTCAAGGAGGTCTTAGCGCTGTCAGCCAACTTTGGAAGCACACTTACCAAGGTTGAAGTAGTTGTTCACAAAGTCCAGGTGATGGCTATCCTGGATACAGGTTCTCCAGTGAATATAATTTCATCTCAGCTGATGAAAAAGATTAAATTGATGCCTGACTTGGATTATATCAAGGAATTTGGAACTGCGGGCCCAAACAACACCCACGCTCTTGGCGCTTACTCCTCTCTTCCCATACGCGTTAGGAAGATTATCCTATTGGCCCCCGCTGTGGCCTTAGATAATACTCCTATAATATGCTCATAGGTACTCAGTTTATGATCGAATATGAAGGCATCATCAACATGAAGCAAGGGTTCTTATCTTTAATGAACTATGAAGTTCCATTAATTTTATCCAACAAAGAACCCATCAAGAATGACTACACCTGCTTGGTTGAATACCCCTCTTCCACTTTGTCTTTACATTATGTTACTTCTGGGCGCAACGCTAAGAAATTTCCCAATTCAGTGGAGGCTAGCGATGGTATTCCATTCTATGTGGCAGATGAGGTGGTGATTAAGCCGTATGAACAACAAGTGGTTGACACAAAAATCACACTCCAAATCCCACGATAATGCTTATTACACCTCTTAAGCATTGATGGACTTAGCCCTTTTGATCCTTGGGTATTGCCTGTCATTTTTAACCCAGCTTATCAGAGGTCTATTACTCTACTGTTGTGAAACCTCACCAAAAAGGACATAATTGTAAGAAAGCACCAGGAGGTGGGCCGAGGGTTTTTACTCCCTGTGGAGGAGGTTGAACAAATCCACTCTATTGGCTTGATGGCAGATTTAGGTCTTCCCAAAGATAACCTGGTATGTACCTTACCAACCACCATATTTCGGATGAGCTGACCTCAGATGAGTTGTATATTCTCGAAGTCAGACAATGATTATGGCCACATGAAGGGCTGGTGTCACTCCATCAATGTGGGTGATGCCATCCCATTAGGTCAAAACCTTATCGCAAGTCAAAGGTGGAGGAGTAACAAATGAGGACGGAACTCATGCAGTTATTAGACGCGGGGCTATTAGTTCCTTTGCAAAGCCCTTGGTCCTCCCCCTTCTGCTAATTAAAAAAAATGGAGGTCAATGGGTAGTCATGGACTATCGCAGGTTAAACAATCTTACAAAAAAGGATAGCTATCCTATCCCACGTATTGACAATGCCCTGGCCCAGCTTTCAGGCTCAAATTTTTTCTCTGCCATGGACTTGGCCAGTGGTTATTGGCAAATGTATCTTTCTCCCCAAGACCAGGAGAAATGCGCGTTGATATGCAGTGAAGGTCTTTTCCAACCCACGCGATTACCTCAAGGGTTGTGCAACGCACCTGCTACTTTCCAGCGTGCAATGGATCACATTTTGCAGGATCTCAAGTTGCCCTGCGTTATCATCTACCTTGACAACATTACCATATTCTTGAAGACCTTTAATGAACACCTTGATCATTTAAAAGAGGTATTCTAACGCTTACGACGCTCAACTATCAAATTAAAGCCTTCAAAGTGTTCGTTCTTCCAAAAGAAATTAAACTTCCTTGGACATACCATTTCTCAAGAGGGAATCCAACCCATACAAGATAAGGTTGAAGCAATTGCCAGAATGCCACCCCCCAAAAACCTATGGGACATACAGGTATTTTTAGGGATGATGGGGTATTACCATCAGTTCATCACTAAGTTTGCTCAACTCAGCGAACCCCTTGTTCACTTACTAAAAAAGAATATCCCTTTTCAATGGGGCACTGAACAGAAGGCCGCCTATGAAACAATGAAGTTGCTGCTGCAAGAAAGGCCTATCCTAAGGATTCCTAATTATGGAAAACTGTTTATTTTATTTACAGACGCCTCAGACTACGCCGTCGGGTCCATCCTAGCCCAACTGGATGAAAAAGGGGTAGAACATCCTGTCTCATATTTTAGTAAAATGCTATCAAGGCTGAACGCAACTATAGTGTTACTGAGAAGGAGTGTCTCGCTGTTCTACTCGCAGTGAAGCATTAACGCCCTTTCTTGTATGGGACCTCTTTCACTGTGATCACGGACCACGCATCTTTAAAATGGTTGCAAAACATGAAGGACCCTATGGGGCGCTTATCTCGCTGGGATCTAAAGCTTCAGCATTATGATATGAAGATTGAACACCACGCTGGAACCTGCCACATGAATGTTGATGGGTTAACTCAGCTGCCCATCCTCCACCTAGATAACAGCGAAGTGAAGTGGCTGTATGATCTTTTAATGACCCTGAATGACTGGGAGGATGAGGATGAGCCTGTACAGAGGATGTTGGCCTGGCACTCCCATAACACAAAAGTAGATAGCGGGAAGTTGTACAAGCAAGTGGGGGCGAAGTGGTTGCCTTACCTATGACCCTCAGAATGTGTACCTATCATCCTGGAAGCTCATTCAACTTTAGGCCATGGAGGAGTAAAGAAAACCTATGAGTGGATAAAGGATCAATATTTTTGGGAGGGACTCATGGATGCCATCGTTGAAGTCTTGGATGCTTGCCTTACATGTGAGAAGCAGTCTTGATTCAAGACTAGATACCAATACAGCCAACTACCCCGCAACAACCGTTTCATACCATAAGCTTGGATGTAGTAGGGCCGCTTCCTCAAACCACAGGTGGAAACAGATATATTTTGATAGGCATTGACTACTTCACGAAGTGGGTTGAAGCTGTGGCGTTGACGGCCCAAACTGCTAAGGCTACTGCCACCTTTCTTCACCAAAATATTTTCACTGACATGGGTGCCCTCATTTGCTACTCTGTGATAACGGGAAAAAATTTTACATCCAGAGTAGTTAAAATTTTGGCTGCTTCCATGGGATCCCAGCAACTATTCTCAGCTCCATATAACCCATCAACCAATGGTACCGTGGAGTGAGCAAATGGTACTTTGGTTTCTATCTTACGGAAAATGGCTTCATCTGATCCCCTTCAATGGGATCATTATCTCCCTAACGCTCTTATGGCCTACCAAATTAGCTATCATCAGATTTTGAAATGTCCCCTTTCCAAGTTTTTTATGGCAGGGAACTGGGCATACTTGCTCTCCTAGCTAAGGACGTCTTCTCTAGAGGAGAGGAGCCTGAAAAAGCCATGCAAGGTTAGCTAACCACATCATTCAGCTTCAATCAGAGGCTATGATCAACCTAGCAAAAAAGTTACTAAAGAAGGCCAAGCTGCCAATGAGCTCCAAGCTCCTTTACCTTCCTTCCAAGTGTCAGATATGGTTTTATATTACCACAATCACATAACTCCCCATAGTGGCAAACTTGGATCAATCTGGGAGGGGCCATTTACCATCATGTATAAGAGAGGAAATGAGTATTCTATCAAAGCTTTGGTTACAGGAATTATCATAAACCGAGTACATGGCCACTTCCTACGACCCTACACCCCTCCCAACATTCTTGAGGGGGGCAATGTCAGACATTCACCTTCTCGACTTAGGAGAAAGAATGTTGGAGGTATGAGTGCTCCTGAATCTGCTACCATGATTGACCCATCTCCTGCCCAATCTTCAAATAATATTGTGCTTATCAACGTTATGAGAAACAATGGTGAAAAGACCTTGGTGGATTCTCAGTGGAATCCTGACTATCAGAAAAATAAGGATTATAACCAAAATTGGTATAAAAAGGTAAGAACTGATAATAGAAATTCTCCAACTTCTTGGCCAAATTTGAGGTGTTTGTTACCACACAAATCTGACCACCTATGAGGTTCAAAGATTTTACTTGATGATGATAGGGTAAAAATTAACCAATCATTACCACATGAATCTGACCACCTCCGAAGTGTGAAGATTTTACTTGACAATGATAGGGTGCAAGTTAAACCAATCATTACCACATGAGTCTGACCACCACCGAGGTGAGAAGATTTTACTCGCTGGTGATTGGATACAATTCATCAAATCATTACCACATGGGTCAATTTTGTCTCAAAAAATTTTATCTTCAATCTAATAGGCTGAAAACCTATATTCCCTAATTTGGATGACTCAGCTTTATATACTTTAGTTTTGAAAACCCATGGTCTCGAAATTCAAGCTAGTTTAAATATGAAATACTAGTATTGAGAAAAGGACCTTTCTTAGTTTTGCCCTGCTTAAACAATAAGTAACATAAAAAACTTTAACAAAGCGTCATTCATTACTTTTACTTATAAAGTAAATTTCTCACTTTAACAAAGAATTTGTGGCATCCGTTGGTAGATCATGCACTCACCTTAGCTGAACTTGTCCACTGGATCAGGGAAATCTGTGCTTAGATTGCCAAAGTGAAGTTTATTGGTCCAAAAATTATAGGAAACAAGCCAGATGATCATAATCCACATAGCCATAAAGGGATGAATATTGATTCATCAGCTGGGATCGCTGAAAGTTTTGATTCAGCCAACAGTGCAATCATCAAAATTAACTTCCTCTCAAAATTGTTGGGATGATCCCTGCCATGCAGGTAGTAGCATTGGATGCCTTCAATGATAGTTTGAAGCTCCCTTCTGGAAAATCAGGAGTTGTGGCTGATGCAACGCTTTTGACTGAACAAACAGCCCAGAGACCAAGCATGGGCGGGTTGGGCATCCCAACCTGTTCCCAACCAATTAGGATTGCTACTACGTAGGGTGGCCCTGTGGGATTTCCGATGCTTATTGAGCCAGATGCCATTGTGCTAACAGTCAGAAATGCAGTTGAGCCTCAGTTTGGGCGTTCAAGGTTGAACTGACAGCAACTCGGCCTGCTGCCAAATCCTTTGATGTCAGTTCCTATTGAGCTTATCTGCCCCCATCCCTGAATAATTTGACGGTTAGGTCAAACTTGAGGGACCCAATCCCTTCTTGTTTCTGCATCAATTGACCACTATTTAATCAGTTGCATCGCACTGAGAAAATTGTTGGTCAATTTTCTTCTTTTATTTTCCATTAAAAAATCCTCTCCCCAAATTTAGTTTTTTATATGTTGAAAAATAAACCGCCCTTTCTGCTGGCACTTTCACAACCCTCAGGGTTGATGGCCATATTTGTCTGGTATTTCATTATGTGTCTGTATGAGATTCTGTCTCATCGGCTTATATTGGCAAAAGTCCTCTCTAATCTCATATCCGTCATACCAGCACAGTCCTTGGCATTCTGGTTTGCCGTAAGGGTGCTCCAGCACCTAGGATGGCAGCCTGGTCTAATTCTAGCATGCTGTTTGCCTGACATCAATCTTTTTCAATGTTCTTGGCTCCAGAGATTTAGGATGTTGACTTCTGATAGTGTTCATAACCTACAATATTTTTCATTTAACCAAGGTAAGCTACCCAGAAGGACTTATTGAACTAAAAGCTAAAACTAAAATAACGTAACTAATTGATTCAAACAAAACTCCCAAAATGGATGGATTGAGTGAACCACACCTAACAAAACAAGCAACCAGGAGGGCAGTGGAGACCGCTTATCCCTCCATGGCAGAAGGGGAGGGGGAATTGGGGGCTCATCTTCAGCAACAGCTATCTTTCCCAGAGTAGGGTGCATGTCAATGCAGATAGCAAGGGCGTTGGGGCATGGGCGGTATGTGGTTCAATATCTTTGATAACTGGTAGTTCTGAGTAATTGCCAACCTTAAAAATGGCAATGATATATTCAGCTAAAGCTTTTTCAGCTTTAATGTAGGCGTCTGGTAGTTTATCAAACGTGGAAATATCAGTTTAGTTATTCTTAGATTTTGGATTCTGTGCTACAGCTACCATATTCTGGATAGCATTGGTGACATTTTTGTGTAGTTGATTCAAATCAATCTTACTTTTTGGAAAAAGATTTTTGAGGATAATCGGAGGTGGAATTCCTCCTGCAAGTGCTGTCACTGAATTGGCGGCAGCTTTGTGGAGGGGATGGCAATCTTGTGTGGCGGCTGCTTCTACTGCAAGCTGATGGTCGCTGTAGAATGTTTCAGTATTTAGCTGTGAGGCATATAAACGAGGGGGCATTCTGAATCCCATTTTGTATTACAGAACCAGCCAACTTGTAGCAATGATTCTTCAATGATATTACCTGATTCGTCAATTACATCCAAAAGCTCCCATGGGTTATGGTTGAATTGAATTGGGGAATCGGCGTATGGTTGAGGATCATGTGATTTATTGGATGTTTCATGGGATTGGACTGGGTTCCAATCTTGCACTTGATTGGAAGAATCATGTGTGGCACTAGGCAAGGTAAAGGCTGATTAGTGGCTGCATGTGTAGCTGCAGCAACAGGCTTTGGGGAGGGCGAGGTAGGATTGTACCCCATGCCAGAATTAATGTGGGGTGGGTGGCAGATTGGTGGCCATTGGATGAACTATCTGCATCTTCAGAAGCAGCTATATATGGGCATTTGCATTTGAGCCGTCTAATCTGAAACAGGATGGACATATTGTCCATCCGCCCTTGACGTGGGCCTAGAACGGATGGTTGGGGGCAGAGGTGATAGCGGCATGAGGGGGAATTGATGTGGCAATTTTGTTCATTTCAGGGCTGATTGTGGCATATGCCTTAGGCCCAGAGAGGTGTGTGGCCCCATTTGGGACCACAAATTGTAAGATGGGGTTGGAGCCATAGGCTGCCAAATCTTCCATCAACTCCTAGTGGAGCACCTTAGGATAAAGGTGGGTAGGCAAACCAGCGAACTGAACCACTAAGATGGTGTCTGCTGGGAGCTAAGTCTGAGTTGTTGGGAGAGGTGTATCCTGGAACACCAGGGGCACAGTTGCTGCAGTGGCGGCGCCAGCTTCACAGGTGAAGCCGAGATTGAAATACCCCATATAGGGGCGGAAGTCAATGAAGCAGGTGGGTCGCATCACTGCCTGAGCTATTTCACTAATGGCTTGGTCATTGTAGGGGAAAAGTTTCCCATATTTGAACCTAAGGCAGAAATGCATGTTGCTCTGGGGGAGCACCAGGGGGCAGCGGGGCACCACTTGGGCTTGAGCAAAGTGGGAATCAAGATCCTTGAGAGAGGAACGAATCATCCCAGGGGTTTGGTATAACTGGGTGAGCCAGTCAAAGTGCGTTTTCATTTTAGACAGAAAAGGTGGGGGAGAATTCCACCGCTGCCCCACACTGGGGCAGCTGGTGAGGAATCCAATGACATCAGAGCAAAAGTACGGTGGGTGATTAAAAATTTACTTTTATTAATCATATAATTTGCTCAGAAAGTTATGTTGAGTGGAAAAAGAGTTGAATAACCAACAATACTTGTATCTACTTATCCCCTTCATCTTTGTCATCATATTTGTTCTCAATGCAAGTGTTAGAATCGATATTAATGATTAAGTACAATCTGAACCTTTTTATTAGAAAATTGATGAGTGGACAAACGCATTCATCTGGATTTGAGCCTTGATAAGTCAACTAAATTGTTTTCTAATGATTGGATTCTCAAAAATGTGATAATACAAATTAAGATTTTGGAATGCTGGAAGGTGCAACCTTGACTGAGTCACAGATTGATGACTATAGTAAAATAAACTCTTAATTCAGAGCCACAGCCTGGAAGCCCTAGGACAATGGGGCACAACAATACAGATGTCAACAAAGGAATATGACCACTGCTTAGCCCTCATGTTGGATGAGAAGTGAAAATACTGAATGAGGAGGGTCCAGGCGCTCTCAAAGCCACAAGGCTCTCACATATCCAATAGCATTTAATAATTTTGACATAACTAAATTAGTTCTGAATTCTTTTCTAAATTTTTATTAGCGTAATTTTTTCAATTCTTTTAATTTTTTTGACAATCGCATTATCAATGGGATTAAAGATATTTTCCAATTGTGGATTCTGCTGAATGCAAATGTGCTTAGCCATCGCCTTTCAGGAGCCATTCAGACACATAGTGATATCCTGAAGGAAGTTAGTATCTCCAAACAGGACATCTCTGGAGAAACCAAATAGATTAGCTCCTTAGCTCCACTATACAAGTGAAGTAAGGATTGGTGCTCAATATATGGGACCAAAATGATTTCAGTGAAAATGTTTATCAAAAACTGGACAATAATTCTAGCAATTAATAGCTCCTTCTAATGGGGCATGAAGTGTACCAGGATGTATTGTTACATATTAATATGAAATACCTCCCATACAACCTGAGAAATTGGAGTTTTGGGCCACCTTTAGATTAGCTTTCCTGTTCTGTAATGTAAACAGTACTACCTTCATTCTGACAATACTAGCGGAACTATCTAGCAGAACTTGGATGGGGCTTTCTTAACTGAAGGACAATATAGACAATCCTCATCTACGGCATTATTCCCCTACATGCAAGGCTTTATGGCTCAGCCACCATGGCTACCAATAAATTAGTCAATGTGGTGAAACCCTATTTCCTCTTGTTTATACATCCAAATATCCATCAACTCCTCCCAATAGTAGAACTGCATATTCAGGAAGTGATCTGATAGTTGGAATTAATACAGAACATTAACTTCAACTTTTTTAGTTTTTTAAAGCAGTTTATGCTTTTTTCCAAGATAACTGAGGCAATCCAGGACAATTAACTCCTCATCAAAAATTCTCAGAGCCAAATCTCTCTATCAAACTCTGGACTTTTGGGCTGCATGGACGTTAAACTAACTCACTGTCTACAAGGCGCAATGACTGAAGGACACAAATATAGGCAGTAAACCTCCTCTGAACTTGACAGCCAAATTCAGACTTTCAAGTTGGCTTTGGTGCACCGCCTGATCCAAATGGAGGCAATGATTAGAGGACTTAAACAACTATACCAGGAACTGTCCATAGCCTAAGGGGCTCCAAAGGCCTGAATGACCTTAAGGTCATGCCTGAGAAGATGGTTCTGATGGGCCTTGAGGGCCTAGTGGCTTTTAATGAATCATAAGGGCCGCAAATCCCCAAAGGGCTTCCTGGCCCCTGGGTCCACTAACCACGCGTTAAGGTGCCAACAATTTATGAAGAAGTGAGATAGTATCAGAACTCAAGGCTTTATGTAAGCAGATGAATAAAATCAACCAAGGGTGCATTGTCTTCCCTAATGGTTTTCCTATCAACCACAACGTCAATTTGGAGTCACTAAATGATGAGATGGAAAATATGATTTATTTATCAAGGTCATCTAAAAACATCTCAGTTAGATAAGGAAATTCTTTACTGACCTCAGAATCAGAGTCAGAAGTTTAGTAACTGAGATTTTAGATCTGAAGGTTTATATAGAGAAAAAAGCCAGTACAGACGTCCTTGACTGATGTTGGACTGAACTATAAGATGACGAGGATAAGTTAAGAAGGCAAATATCAAAGAGCTCACATCAAGTATGCAGAAACAGTGTTTTCTGAGCCAAAATAAAGTGCTAAGCCAAGCATAAACAATCTCTCAGGTCACTCTGCCTATCTCTAAACCCAGATCTAAGGATAGGTTCATCCCAGGACAGAAAAGTATTGCATCAATCTTAATTTTTTCTAAGAGTGTGATGGAGGTGGCCACCAACAGGAAGAAAGTTAAGCACATTCAATTCTGCTTTTGCAAAGAGGACAGAGGAAACATGACCCCTCCACCTGAATTACTGTTTAGCCTGTGCTCAGGTTAAGACCGCTTAAATCAGGAGTTTGGAGGTGATCAAATTTTTCTAAATTAAAATCAGGGCTTTATGGAAATTCTCTTTGATAGGGGAAAATTTACCAATTTCTCTAAGCAATTCTATGCTGGGGCTTAATTATTGGTTACCACTAATTGCATTTATCCAGACGACTCCATTACCATAGTTATCTCTGCCCTCATGTCCTGGCCTGACGCCCAATTACATATGATTGGTTTCAAGCAAACATCTACGTTTATCTGAGAAATCAATGAGTCTCTAAACAAAGTTTCTGCTGCTACATAAATAAGTTTTTACTCTCAGAAGCTCCTATTTGGCCTCACATACACACCAAAAAAGTACAAATTACATACCATTTGCTCCTATTGCAAAAGTTGTCGCCATACCATGGACCAATGTTATAAGTGGCGCGCAAAGGAGGAGGAACATGAACTGTCAGCAAAAATGGAGGTCAGAATGAAATAAGAAGCTCTTTATGTTGATTACTCCACTATTATACCTCTCACTCATTTTCTATCAATAATTTGCCTCAGAGGATAGCTGGGCAAACACATTATCTAATTTTGACACTAAACATTTTATCTTTCTTATTCTCCTTCACGAAAGTTGCCCAAGATCCTTAATTTGTCGCCACAATTTAGAGAGTTTGGTAATTTAGGCTGCTATTAAAGTTCAAAGAGTCCCTGTTCTTGCAATCTTTGACAATGGGTACCCAGTGAATGTCATTTTATAAAACTTAGGAATAAATTCACTATTACAAAAATTTGCCACATTAAATGGCGTATGGAATTTCTGGCACCATTATATAAAGTCTATTGGGGCCTAACATGCAGTCCTATTTAGGTTTAGTAAGTTTATATTGGAAAAACTTTATGGTGGCCCCTGACAACCGCAGCTACAAATTACTTGGGGGACTCAATACCTCCATCAGGTCCTATGACATCATCCATACTCCAAAGGATTCTTATCCTTTATTTGGGACATTTATCCTTTAGTGTTCTCGACCACCAAGGACTCTGAGGAAAGTATAAAGTCTCAAGATTGCTTACTATAGATGGATGACAAAATTCATAAATTGAATATCATGGTGGGGGTTCTCATGTGCAACTATCACATGCAGTTTATGGGATGGAAGGAATGCCCCTATGTACTCTGGAACCAGAAGTAAGTTCTCCAAGGTCCCAAGTCATAATCAACACCAGGGTACTTATAACCTTTTCCCTGGGAGCCTATTGGAGATACAAGGTATTTGTAACATTATAAAGGAGGTCATAACTTGTCCTGAAATTATTGACCCTGCATACGCTGGCCCCATCTTGGTGCTACTAGCCAATTTAACAGATTAGACGCATATGGTGTGACCCAACACCCCATTAGCATATGTGCGGTTGCTACCCGTTAAAAAGTTTGAAAATTTCCAAGGGTTTAAGAGTCTTTATAACTTCAGGTTAGAGGCGCCTCCTAAGGTGGCACTAGTTATGAAATTGTTTAAAGGGAAGACTTGACTCTTGAACAAAGGAAAAAAGTTGCCGAGCTACTAGTTAATCTACTGACTTTTTTCACCTCTACAAATTGACTTGGGCAAAATAAAAGGAGTCATGCATAATATAAAAAAGGTAATGCCTTCATCCAAGAGAGTTTTTATTGAAAGAGTAAAGTAGAGGGGGATCAAGTTGCGACGGATCTCAAGTAACTATCAGAGTAAAGACTGCTGTTAATATCCCAAAGCCTATGGACATCGCCTCTTCTACTTGTTCCTAATAGGATGGAAGTCACCAAATTGTCATGGAGAACCAAAAGCCAAAATAGGTAACCAAGTAAACAGTTATCCATTGCCATGGATTGACAAATTGCTTCAACTACTTTACTAGAGCTCAGTATCTTTTGGTGATGAATCCTTCCATATGTTAATATCATATTAAGCTCTCCTTAAAGATCAAGTTAAATGTGCACTGAATGTCAATGAAGGACTATTTGATCTAACAGGAATGCCATAAGGGCTATTCAATACCCGGACACCTTTCAATGGTCTATGGATGGATTGCTGGATGACTCAAATTTGTTCTAGTATAAGTTTATTAACAACATCATGTTATTTTCCAAAACTTTCAACGGGCATCTAGAATATCTTTGTCAAAAATTTACCCAATAAGACAGGTCCCCTAAATCCCAACCCTTCTAAATGCTCATTTCCAACCCAAGATGGAGTTCCTTGGGCACAATATCACTAAGTAAGGGATCTAACCTCTTTTAGAAAAAGTTGCCACAATTAAGAAGATGGCCCCTCCCAAAAGTCTTATATAAGTGCTCCTTAGGATGGTGGTTATTGGGATTTCTGCCCATATTCCCAGCCTGCTAGATTACCAGGAATCACTAGGGGATAATTTTCTAAGGCGAGGTGAGCTAGAAACTGGTTGGCCCGAATTTTAGAGTAACTATGTTCAGGGGTGTCGGGATTTTAACCAGATGAATCCTTCCAATAGTGTCTGAATTAGGGGTTTTGGTTGGTCATATGTAATTGCCGGCTAATTGCCTAGTTCAATACTATTTAATGTTATATGTATGATTGAGTTTAGACTCAGCGGAAGCTGCATTTGCTGCCAAAATGCCATCTGAAGATCGTTGTGGGAGTTTCCAGCGGAAAGCTGATGAATCTGTTATGAATCATCTGAAACGGTTCTGTAGTCTAATCCGGAGCACTGGCGACTCATGCTGAGGATGCTCAAAGTCTTATTTCTATATGAATTTATATACAATTAACCAGCGACTTATGCTGAGGATGGATTGACCTAATTTGATATTTGGTGATCAGATGAGCAGATCTGGATGGAATCGCTATGAGTATGAATGAATAAAGTTTACAATCTGATAGATTTTTGGGATCAAGAGGCCAATGGGATTTCTGGTAGTTGATTGGCCAAAGAGTACTTGGGCGCAGTAGACCTGAAAGTAGTAAAAAAGTCGTTCATTCCCTCCTATTAAACATCTTTTTTTTGCCCATCTTTCCTGTTTGTTTGAAGTAGCTTAGTGCAACTAGAGTGAAGAAGGTGGTATAGGAGATCTCCAATAGGCGCGGGTAATCACACCTGGAGTGCCAGCGCTGCCAGCTCCCATGCCTCCTCTTTATGAGGAGCCAGTGGGAACCTGGCCAGCTGGCTACCAGTGGATGAGCTGCATAGCCACCAACCCTAGCGAGGTGCAGCGCGGGAGGTGCCATAGCCACCCAAGAAGGGGGATGGACTCACCAGGACATGCCCAGATGGGTTGGTGAAGGGTCGCAAGGGTGGGGAAGCGCGGGAGTGCCTGAGCCACCTGGGAAGGGGGCAGGACTTGCCGGGGCACACGCTTAGGACGCCTGGGGCTAAAGGCGAAGCCATTGGTGGAAAGTTGGCGGGTTGGACGCAGGACTTATAGGGTTTGGTTTGCCAATGAAGGCGAAACAGCAAAGGGCCACCAGTCTTCATACTGGTTAGCCTGGCACACTAGTGGAGCCCAGGGTCGATATCACAACAGTGGTGCTCACTACAGGGGGCTTCACTGGTGGGCTGCTTGAGTAGTTGGAGGTTTGGTTACATAGTGGTGAAAGCCACTGGTTAAGACCAGAGCTCCTTCATGAGGGCGCTAGGAGGTCTTGACCCACCATTGGGGTGGGTCACAGTTAAGGATATCATCTGGTTAAGTGGAGGGCAACGTTGGGATTTAACCAGATGAATTCTTCTGATAGTATCTGAATTAGGGGTTTCAGTTAGTCAGGTGTAATTGCTGGATAATCGCCTAGTTCAATACTATTTAATGTTATATGTACAATCGAGTTTAGGTTCAGCGGAAGCTGTATTTACTGCCAAAATGCAATCCAAAGATTGTTGTGGGAGTTTCCAGTAGAGAGCTGATGAATCCAATATGAATCATCCAAAATGGTTCTGTAGTCTAATTTGGAGCGCCGGCGACTCATGCTGAGGATGCTCAAACTCTTATTTATATACAAATTTATATATGATCAACCCGCGACTTATGCTTAGGATGGATTGACTTAATTTAATATTTGGTGATCAGATGAGCAGATCTGGAGGGAATCGCTATGAGTATGAATAAAGTTTACAATCTGATAGAGTTTTGGGATCAAGAGGCCAATGAGATTTATGGTAGTTGATTGGCCAAAGAGTACTTGGGCGCAGTAGCCCTAAAAGTTTTATAAATAGTTGCTCATTACCTCCTAATAAACAATTCTCGTTTGCCCATCTTTCCTGTTTGTTTTGAAGTAGCTTAATGCAACTAGAGTGGGAAAGGAGGGATAGGAGATCCCCAATAGGCGCAGGTGATCACGCCTGGAGTGGCCGGCGCTGCCAGATCCCATGCCTCCTCTCTATGAGGAACCAGTGGGAACCTGGACAGCTGGCTACCAGTGGATGAGCTGCATAGCATTAACCCATGTGGGGTGCAGCGCGGGAGATGCCAAAGCCACCAAAGAAGGGGGATGGACTCGCCGGGGCATGCCCAGATGGGTTGGTGAAGGGTTGTGAGTAAAGGCAGCTCAGGAGTGCCTGAGCCACCCAGAAAGGGGGCAGGACTTTCTGGGGCACACGACGAGGACGCCTGGGGCTAAAGGCGAAGCCATTGGTGGCTAGTTTATGGGTTGGACGCATGACTTATAGGGGTTGGTACGCCAATGTAGGCGAAACAGCAAAGGGCCACCGGTATTCATACTGGTTGGTCTGGCATACTAGAGGAGCCCAGGGTCAATTTTGCAACAAGGGATTTTGGGATATCTGCCTGGTCATATCCATCAGGGATCAATACAGATGAATACTTAAGATCTTGTTGGGCAGAGTTGCTGATGAAATAGGGGCATCTGATAGTGATTAACTATCAGGTGACTGATTGGGATTGGTCAGGTTTCATCACTGACTGATTGGGAATGAATAGCAAGTTTCAAGGCAAGTGATGCTGCCTGCAACTAGCGAATCAATCAGTTGGTGCGTGACCTGCCTTAATGGGTAATAAGTCCCATTATCTAAGCAGGTCGCTAGCCAAATATGGTTGTTTCACTTGAATCGAGAGGAAAACGTTAGGGACATGTTTTATGAATCTTTCCATTTAGGTCTTTAGGATGTCCAATAATGGAATCCTAGCCAGGATGGGGAAGACCATTGCTGCTGAGATGAGGATGGGTGATTCAATGGCAACAGCTGCCGTTTCATTGAAGAGATTTCAACTGAGGGTTAGACAACCAAATTCCCACTATAAATTCCCTAGAATTCATTTATAATAAAAAACAAATAGCTAGATCATACTACAGATATATAGTTCTATAGTTGTTCATCCAGTATATAGTTTAAGTAATGAACTTTTATCAGCTTTCAATTGTTCTATTCTTCTCAAGGATATTATTGCTGTGTGCAATAATTGGGAGACTCTTAGGGAAAAGAGTAAAGATCTGAGCGGAGATCTAGAGAAGAAGGATAAAAAATCAGGGATTGCTGCTGACTGTGTGTTGGACTGAAGATACTGTCACCAGGGAATCTCAGAGAAGATTGGGTTGGACAGGAAGAGGGAACGAATCCCTAAATCACAACATCTCAAGTATTCCAAGCGGGAAAACTGGCCAAGTGCTGGGACAAGATATAATAATTCCGCTCAACTATGGATAATAGTCATCATACTATTATCAACCAATAATCTAATATACTATATAATGTGGACGAAGTGCACAAGAAACCAAACCTGTGCAGTAAAAAGTTTATTGGGGTTGTTTGCCGTTAATAACCCAAAGTGGTAGATTTTTACAGTGAGGCAAAGCATAAGTTCATTCCTAAGTTTGCTACCTTGACGAGTTTTTAGTCTACCTACTCCAGAAGAATACAAATTAAAAAAGGAATCCTGATCAAAATCAGTCATTTAAACTCCTTAAAGTTTTTTGACTATTAACCCTGTCCTCAAACATCAAATTCTACCAGCACAAGATTTCCACCAATGTCAATTATGTGGCTGTAGGGGTCATTCCTGCTCAGTTAGACAACCAACAAGTAGAACAACTGGTGGCCTACTTCAGTAAACCCTTTCTGGGACAAGTTAACTACAGCATTACTGAATGGGATTACTCAGACGTGCTTTTCGCAAATTTTCATTTTTGACCTCATCTGTATGAAACTCACTATACTGTCATCACATATTATGCCTCTCTCAGATGGCTCAAGAAGATGGGGGATCCAGATGAGAGGATGGCTATATAGGAGCTATGGTTTAAAAAAGTTAAAACATTACTATAGTCCTTTGTGTCAACTACCCATAAGAATGCAGATGAATTGTTGGGGACACTGATCTTAGCATGCTGGTAGCTGAGAAGTACTGCTTGTATGATCAAATTGGCCAGTTGACAGGTGGGAGCTGGAGACGCCGGAGACCAAGAAGGAGTTATAAACCATGATGGATGACACCCAGATTAAAGTTGGGATGCTCTACAAATTAATTGATGAAAATAGTTGCTTTATGTAATACTGTAACGGTCAAAAACATCCCAATTTTTGACTGCCATCTTGCCTTCAGATCGGCGGCTTCAAAGTTGATGCTGACAGATTTCTCAATATAATTTCCCTCAAGGTAAGAGTTTCAACTTCTCATTCTCACTAGTTTAACCTCAGATTTAGGGCAATTCAGAAATGCAGAAAGACGACATAGGTAAGTGAGGGTTTTGATCCCAAAATTAACCTTGTTTTATTTATTAATGAAAATAAACACACTGACAAATTTATCCCAATGACATAAGCACTACAAACGACACCAGGAAAAAACCAGAGTATTTGGCATATCAGTTCGCTGCCAAATCTCAATTTTTTATTAAGGATACAAAAATTGGGTCACCGCGGGATACCAGGTAAGACAAGGCAAGAGTGGCCCCAAGGCCACTAGAGAGACCCACGCAAGGGTGGGAAATGAGAAAGAATTCTAAACTGAGTTCAGAATCACGTGAGCCTGACCTTTTAAGGTCTTTCTGGGGAGCTCCTCCGCACTTTTCTTTGTGCATTAGGGAGCATAAAAAATAGCTTGGGAGGGGCACAGCCCAGCGCCAAGCCCGCATGAACCTCAAAACCTCATAATGGTATTTCAACTCAATGTTTGGTAATCTGTATTTTGAGTCAAAATGTAACGATTGGTTTGACCCAACCGTTACAGAAACTGTCCTCACAGCCTAAAGTTAATTTGAAGGCCATTCCATCACAGGACAATGGACTGATAAGAAAATGGATAAGTGGTTGAGAAACTAGTGGGACTGGATGCCTGAAACCATACATGAGGTATAAGAAGCCTGTTTAACCTGTAATTTGCAGTTTTGTCCAAGTCCCCAATATCAGCATCTAGTTGTATTTTCTCATCGCCATTTTCATGTCAGTGTTGAAGTAATAGGGCCTTTATCCATGGGTCTCCAAGGCCATTGCTATATTCTACTTACTATTGACCATCTAACCTAGTGGTTCAATGCTATTTATGTTCCTGCTGCCACTGCAAAGGATATGACCTTATTTCTTTTCCGCTCCATTTTCACACAAAATGGATGCCTGAGGGTCCTACTTTTTGATAACAGGTTAATTTTACATCTCAAGTTATTTGAGAACTAAAGTCATTGTTTGGTATCAGATAACACTCACTGCCCCTAAAATCTTCTAATTAATGGGCAGTGGAACGAGAATATGGTACCTTCATATCTATTATGCATAAGATGGCATCCACCAACCCTAATTAATTAAATCATTTATTTGCCATCCACCTTTCTAGCCTACCATATAAATTTATCACCAAGTAATTAAGATGTCGCCGTTCCATGCTCTTATAAGAACCACAATTACCTATATGTCTCCAACATCTTATAGACGTATACACTCCTTAAACTGCAACATTAGCAATGAGGGCGCTAGCTGACGAAATGATCAGATTACAAGTGCTTGACACCCAATGAATTATTAAAACCACCACAAAAAGAATACGCAATATAACTCCCATCAGCTATACCTTCCAGCATTAAGAAAATAGATACCTAGTTTTTTACATCATCATCACCCTTGAGGATGACCTAACAATCTTGTTATCTCCTAATTGGTTCCTAATGCGTCCTATACAAGGCAGGCTCTTAATATTACATTGCAGTTGTTGTCCAGGGTGCCTTGGTCAATTGGGTTCATGTTAGGTTCCAATGCCTACGTTCCCCTATGACAGGAACTTGAAGGAGGCACTGTCATAAGTTGTTCTATAGTACAATATGAACCTGCCAAAGATTAAAGTGATGTTTGGTTTAAACTACAATATCTGAATTCAAGCCTTATGAGACAACAAATTATCCCCTAATGATTCAATGCCTACATATGGGTAAGAACAAATTTAGTGGATTCAGGAATTTCTGGAAGGTGCAACTTGGACTGGGACAATGATTGACAACATTGGTGAAACAGCATCCTGAAATTTAGTGCCACAACCTGGAATATCCAGGACAATGGGGAAGTTACAATCAAGATGTCAACAAAGGAATATGACCACTGCTTGGACCTCATATTGGATAAGAAATGAAGATCCTGATTGAGTAGGCACCAGATGCTCTCAAAGTCATAAGGCTCTCACATATCCATAAAATTTTTTTGTACTGTTGACCCAACAAAATTGATTCTGAATTCTTTCCTAGATTTTTATTTGCTTAATATCTACATTATTTTTGAAGTTTCTCTATATAGCATTAGCGATTAAGACCATATATTTCTTTACAATTGTGGACCCTACTGAACGCAAATGTGCTTAGTCATCGCCTTTCAAGAGACATTACAATAAATAGTGCCATCCTAAAGTAAGTTAAAATCTCCAAACAGGACACCTCCATACAACAAAATAAAAACTCTTTGGCTTTATTATAACAGTGGAGCCAAGTGTGGACTATCAGAATAAGTTTGATCTCATGTACTTTAGGATGGGCGGCAATAGGGAAACTGTCCTTAAGCTGAATCATCTTTATCTTCTCAGTAATGGTTAATTCTTCTTTAAAATTCATTCTCTGCATGGGTGATCTTTTTACAGAAGGTACATTGGGTCACTATGCTCTCTTAAGTTTAGTTTTTTAACTGTAAGTACACTTAATCTACTGGACCTTTCTCATGTATTTAGGTTCATGATTTCTAACAACGTTAAGTAGAGCTTCTTTATTTAAAAGAATAGAAATGAAACTGTGTTTAACAAAGGTGATTTTCATGATTAATTTAAAGTTGCTTTATAATCCAGATATAATAGCAGCCACAGCATCATCATGTGTGAGCATTTTTAAGTCATTAAAGTTTGTTCCTTAATATAGAAGCCATATACAAAATTGTCCAGTGTCTCATTTACATGGTCCAAATTTGCATGAAGGTTTATTACTTATTCTCAGGTTTAACTTAGAACCTAATTTCTTGGTAAGTGCTTCCTTGACTTATGCCTGGTGTTCATGTTGCTTATATGAAAGACTGTAATCTCCTGGCCAAGTAACTTAAGTAGGACAAGATATGTCTAACTTTTGATAATTCATTGCACCATCTAAAGAATTTTGTATTTATATAGAAAGACGAGATGCTGCCTTCCCTGGTGTTAAACTTATCCTAAAATTAGGCTTAACAAAGTTGTTTCTTCACTAGAGATAATATATACTATGGGAACGTCAAGTTGTGTAGTTTCTATTAATAGGTAAAACTGGTCAAGATTGTAAGCAAGTTGGTGGATCTAATTTTTAGGCTCAAGTTGTCCCTTTACATATTCAATAATGAGTCTTAGAGTAACGTCAAACACATTCACGATTCTCTCCAAGAAATCTGTGCCAACTTTAGGGGTTTAAACATGAACTTCAAGAGGTACTTAACCCCATGTGGTGAATCAGATGGCTATAAAGTTTGCTCTCATATTCTAAGACTCTAATGTGCTTAAGTAAGTCCTTTTTCATAACCTTGCACTAAGACTTAGTTGGGGCTGATCCATTTTGTAGAAAGCTCACTCTTCATCTGTTTCCATTGACCTTCTACTTTACTAAGGCGGCGATAAAGTTTAACCATCATTGCTAGCCTTCTTCCCAATCAACTAATTCTCTAGATTGTTGATATAATTGATCAGAGTTAAGGAAAAGGCTTGAATGGCCTAAGATATCAGACCCCTCTCAACACAAGTTATTTTAGTTATAAGTCTATGAGGCACCACTAAGGCTTTATATCTCAATTTGATTCATACTCTATGATTAGTTTATACTAGTTTCATTTATAATCAATATGTTTGAAGTGCCCCTCATTTTAGCGTTGAATGGCTGAATCTTGTGGCGCCATTTCACCACGAGTAAAGCTTAATTTTGATGGAACTTGTCAGCAAAGGATTCAATATGCTATAAGGTATTTGCGTCTTATTTCATTAGGTCATTTTAGACATTTTCAGTTATATATGTTCAACAAAATTATAGCCCTAAAACTATTATGAGATATATATTTATAAAGTTGGCTAATATATTTACGGTTTTCTTGGATCATTCTGGGGAGATCTTTAATGTGATGGGTGATAGATGGCAAGAATTTTACATTGGTCATACTAACGCTTTCTGGGTAACCATATGGCGTAATGTCTCATTGTTTTGGGCGCATAAAACGAGCATAATATGTTACAACGCCAGATGTGAAAAATTTATATATAAAAAGGGTTTTATCATTTTGTATCTCTTTAGAAGAGTATTAATTTTATACAAAATTTACTTTTCTCTGTTTACAACATATGCTCTTTTTCTGGTCGCATAGTCACTAAGAATTGTTAAAAAAACTTTTTTTGATCAGTAAATATGTTTTAAATCTAAGTAAATTAATCTAATCTGTTAACTCCAAAGATTTCATTTCTAAAAACTCATATGATGCTATGGGTAACTTTCCTGTAAAAACTAATAGTTTGTAAATTACATCTATACAATGGTTAGAAACCATACAAACTAAATAATTTGATGGTTGCAATCTGATGATTGACAATGGTGTTTTTTCTTTTTTATAAAAGTTAAGAAAATAAACTTTTAATTGTCTTGTACTTGTTTGAACCAATTGATTATAATCAATTAGGCTTACAAGTCTAATATGAAATTTTAACGTTTTTTAAGTTTGTCTATAACGAGGCTTAAAATAAAGTTCAACTTAATATTCTCTTCATCTCCATTGTCTTCCCAGAGAAGCCAAATTCTTAAAAGCAATTTTGATTTTTTTCTATTTTGGCTTTTATAATATCTAAATATAAAGGTTGGAGAAAATCTAGAAACCCTATAACAACAATTTCAGTCTTGCAAACTCCACTAAATCCTCAAATTTAAAGTTGTTAAGATTACAACTTGCAACATCGATGAATCCCCCCTTGGGTTGGGACCATAGAGTACTAAAAAAGATTACAACTTGCATTCCCTTACAACTCAACCTGAAGTTTAAAAGCTGACTGAAATGCCATGAAATTTACACTTCTTGGATCTTCAAAGGCAACTAACGGCCAGGCAGTCTACTATGGCTTCACTGCACCTGGACCTATGATAAATTATACTAAGACGCTTCTGTTTGAATGCTTTAGATCTCTCCGCCAGATGCCTATATGATAGGCATAGCTAAAGTGGCTTCCTTAAACCTTACCTGGTGAGATGCAACCCACAACATTTAAGCATGATTTTTTTAAAATTGACATCTACCTAATTCACCATATGATTAAAGTAACTCTCTACAAATTGAATATACATTCAATAATAAATTTGACCTTGAAATTATTTTTGATAATTTATTCAACTTGTAATTCATCTCAGCATGTTGTAGATCCTACAAGACTTCAAAGTAGGGATAATTTTAGTGACCGAGCAACCCAATCTCATCGTTTCACAAACCATTTCAGTTGGCCTATAATGCGGAGGGGGAGGTTAGAAAGTTAATTTTTGACTTCTGGCAGTTGAGGCCTCTTACTCCTTCCAGAGATTTCCATTGCAACGTGACAAATCTTCTTAATCATCAAAACATTACAAGGGCTTGGAAGATTTGGGAAGCAAAACCTCAAGGATTGATAAACAATAAATTGTTATAGAGTATAAACGTTTAATGAAATGTGGCCCAAAAAACTATATAGAATACCAATATAGGCTTTATTTGCTTTTAGGTAAGCTTTTTTGAAACGGTGAGAATACTGCGCATGGGAGAAAAAATACTAGTAAAGGGCGTCAATTTCACTTGTGGCCATCAGATTAGAATATTAAAATATGATAAGCTATTGATTTTGCACATGAGAGGTCTGACATGGTAAAACCAAAGCAAGGCTTCATTTAGCTCAAAATAAGTGTTTTTGAGTTGCAAAAAATGCCATTATTTAACAAATCTGAATCATGACATCACCCACTTGTAAGATGAAAGCATAGACAGGTGGCTAAGGTAGAGAGGACACTGCAGCACAATGGTAGGTGAGCGCGGCATGCAGAACGGAAGGATAACAGTGGGATTAGATGAAGGGAGATAGGAAGGGGAGCTGCAGTACTAAAAGCTGGCAGAAGCAATGAGTGCAACAGATGGAAAGTGTTGTAGGTAAATCAGAGCATGAACTGCAGGCACAAAAGAAATGGGCACATCAGGGACAGCTGAAGGGGGAAAGTAGTGAGGAAGTGCCGGCATAATTGCTGGCAGGCATGGCAGACTCAAGGGAAGCGGACGTTGAAATCATCTTGATTCATGAAGAAGTTTGGTGGGTATGAGAAGGGATAAAAAACACAAGATTTTGCTATAGTGTAATGGGTCACAGCCTGCTACATAAGCCAAACACTGAAAGGGCTTGCGGAGCCAGAAAGCAAAAACCCAAGGTTTGGCCAACAATAAAGTTTTACTAACGTAAATTAGGCTGCAAATTGCGGCTAAACCCCATAAAAAAACCAATATGTGTTTTTCATTTAGCTTTTAGGGGAAGCTTTATAATCATTTTTTGAATATTATGTGCATTGGATGCGGAACACTTTGGAAGGGCATTTTAGCTCACTTTTAGCCATCAAAATTAGAATATTTAATTCTGATAAGCTATCAAATTCACAACCAAGAGGTCCAACATTGTAAAATTGTAGTGAGGCTTTTCCAAGATTCACCTAGATAAACTCTTTGATATGCAAAAATTGCAAATGCCATGTTTTGGCAAAATCAGATTCTTATATCCATGGGAATCAACGCTTTCTGGGACCTCTGGACTTCCATATTGTAATGTTCTCACCTTCCATATAACAAATTCCACCCAATATAAAATTATTTCTAAGCATCACCCACGCATAGTCATGCAAGAGGCATATGAGATTTAGACTAGCCTACCAGTCAAGGCGCATGAGAACCCAGAAGGTAAGCCAGAATGCCAAAGGCACTGATGATCAAATGACTTGAAGTTGGGATGGAAAGTGGGCAAGCCATGAACGGTGACTCAGGATGGTGGTCAGGAGCAAACTGGAACACAACCAGGTAGTTGCTACTATGGAGTCAGCAGATTTTGGCGTGGGAAGCTTATTTGCTATGACAACAGGGCTGGGTTCCGCCATAGGGTTGTTGGCAAGATAGCGGCTGGCAAAATTATGAAATCTCACCCAGCGGGGAGGTAAAACCAATAACAAGAGTGACAAATCCTTATGCAGAATAGTTTTAGCAAGTGGGAAATGTCCAAGGATGCACCTGAGTATGGTATGCTAGTCCATGATGGTAGGCAACATTGTCATTATGAAGGCCACAAGGGCCTAGTCATTATGTAACCCAAAAAACATTATTGGAGGTGAGTTTTTGCGGTGGATACCAAAGGGGAAAATTTTCCAAAAAGCAAATTTATTCAATGTGGGGTTTTTTTATTGAAAAAAATATAAAGAAATCGACCAACAATCATATCATTTTGGATGATTGCCTAAATAATCAGTTGCTTAAGAATAATATGGCATTCATGGGCATGGGGCCTCGATTTCCCGACCTAGAATGACAGAACTCAGTGGGAATAACTCATATTATGAGGTAACAGTGGTGGAAGACTGAGTTGATGTTGATTCAGCCTCTAGTTCCTGAATCATATTTTTATCACGATTGCACCTGCATGAGTGGTGGCATCTAACTCGATGAGTGGCAGGGACCTCCCAGGGCAATTGTACGTAGGGATGTCCCAACTAGTTGGAAATGGATTAAGCCACCCAGATCAACCGTCCCAGTTTCCTCAGTTTGTTTTCACTTTTTTGAACTTCAGTGGAACTGGCCCCTGCATAAGAGGGAAGGGTTCACTTTTTCTTTGTAGATCTGGAGGAACTTGAACCTGACATCTGTAAAGGACCTGCTTTAATTTTCTGAGTCAGTCCCTTCCCGCTGCAACATCAGTGCAAACCACCTTGATATGCTGCATCAGTTCACTAGTTGACAGTTTGGGGATGTGGGAGGGATTTTCAAGGGGTAGACCATAACCGACCACTCATCAACTGCATGGGCGAGATCGCCCAGTGTGACGAGGGGGACGGCCGCCCTCTTCAATGCTTTTTTGTTATTAAATTGAAACTCCTCCCAGTCCAAGCCCAGGGGCGCTCCCCTGGACTTACATATCCTTTCCTTTTTAAAGAGGGGTAGCATCCCCACCAGGAAACTGGGTCAGGGCAACGATTTTATATTCTTTCAGTAGCTTGATCGCCATCAGCGTAGTGACCTTTTGGGGGGTCAGGGAGCCTCAGGGTGAGTAGTGTGAAATGCTTTGACTAACTCAAAGCAATTTGCGCAGACCCAAGCACCAACCCAGCTATACTTGTAGGATTGGTAACCTTTCCAAGCAACTAAATATTAACTGAATGGCGTGACTGACAGTAAGCCAATACAGCGTTGACCTCAGCCTCTTCAGACCCATCAATAATGATTTACTTGGGTTCCAGCAGAATTGGGCCCTTGAATGGGGACAATTGAGACACATGAAATTTGGGGTGGTACTTCTAATGAACTGGCAACTTCAAGTGGAACGCACCGTTCCCCAAGTCCTCTTCTTGTTAAGAGAGTGTCTGTAACTCTCTCATTCCCAGTGAGGTGGTGAAGGATGCACAGCCACACCGCCAGGGAACTAGCCATCAACAGTATTAGATATAGGGCACTGTGAATGGTGCCTGAGAAGAAGAGACCTAGGGTGAGGGTGTACATCGCAGTGTATAAGAGTAAATAACAAATAAACAACAAAACCTGGGTGGACCCCAAATTGGGAATCCATAACCAGGTGATGATTGGTGCTAGGGAGCTTGTGTGCCTCAAGCTGGAGGGGACCAGGGTGACTCATAGGTGAACTGTATGCTGCAGTTACTTTGTATAAAATGTAGTGGGCAACGTTGTTGGAGACCTCCTCAAAGAGGTTCACATACAGGTCCACCCAAGGAATCATATTCTTTAAAAAAAAACTTAATAAAATGGGGAATTGGCTATTAAAAAGTCAACCAATGAGGAAGGTTGGTCTTGAGAAAAATATTTAAGCAATGGATGGGGAATCGTCAGTTGGCTGAAGTGGTACTAAGCCTAAGTTCACAAATAGGCCCACACTTCCATTAGCCCAGGTATAGTATCTCAAGAATGACCAAACTTGGGTTATTGATTGTAAGCAAGGCCAACCCTAGTTGAAAATTTCAAAAATTGAACGTGTTTCAAAAACCCATTCGCTAGTTAACTAAACCAAACTGTCATCATTAATACTATATCTAGTTCGTTTTAACGCTCTTCCCATGACACAGAGCTGAGAATCTCGCACGTCCCTTAGATTGACCTGGGCATATTGAGCCTGAACCTAGCGCTGGTTTAGGGTATGTTTGAGGTTGGGAAGGCCTGCTAACTTCACTTTTTGGCCTCCCAACGACTAGCTTTGTCTTTGCAGTTGGTCCCTTCAATTATGTCATCAAACTATGACACTTCTACCAAGTGAGGCCAGGAACGGTTGCTTGCAAATTTGTGAGAGGGCACCTGCATTCACAAGTGGCGCATGTCCAACATAACATGTGTCCCCTCCTTAATATCATGCGCTGAAAGGCGCTTAAATCCAGCAAACCGCTTATAGTCACTAATAACCTTGGTCAAGTGTTCACGGACCAAGGACTGGGTGGCTTTCTTTAATGTGTATAGATGGATGTGGCTAGCACCTCTTGATGAAGGCACGGTTCTACCAAAAATAAAAGGTTATATTCTAAAATGGCTTCATAGGGGGAGAAGCTAGTGGATGCATACTTTTATTTTGTATGCAAACTAGTGAGCGGGAGATCACCCCCCAGTGTTCTGAGCTGCCGCAGCGTAACACCAGAAATATTGCTATAAGTTTGATTTACATTCTCGGTTTGGCCGTCTGATTGGGGATAGTACATGGTCAAGTGACATGGCGTAATTTTTAAATTCGCCAAATTTTTATTCCAGAATCAAACCGTAAATTGAGTGCCGCAGTCACTGATGATTTCCTGCGGCATTTCAAACATGGAGAACACATGCTTCACAAACAGTAAGGATATCTCCTTGGAGGTGATGGCTGAGGAACAGGGTATGAAGAGGGCGAATTTGGTGAAGCAATCTACAGCTACCATGACTGCCATAAATCCATTGAAGCTTGGCAGCTCAACAATAAAGTCTACTGACATGGAAGTTCATGGCCCCTCGGCCTACTGCAGGGGGTGGAGGAGACCATTCTTGCCTGATCTGTTTAACTTGGCCCACACTCATGTCACACAATTTACTGTCCATGTAAAGATATCTTTTGACAGGCCTGGCCAGTTGTAAGTCTGCTTGATCATGTCGAAACACCTCTCAATGCCTGGATTCCCAACTGCAGAGGGGTTGTGGTTCATGCAGATGACTTTGTTGTGGAGGAGGGTCAGCACCCACAAGTATGACCTAAATTAGATAAGCCCCTCAACCAAGTAATAAGGCGAGTGCTTGTGCTTTGGGAAGCTAACTGCTCCAACAACTCTAACCCTTATGTACAAGCTGTTTGGGTCACTAGAACCCTCAAAACCAGGGGAGCGTCCAGACCCAAATCTGCCACTGAAATTGCGGGAGGAGCAATAGCTAGAATTTGGGCTGGTGGTATTACTGTGATAAGATCTCTCTCATCCGGATCTGACAGACAGAGTGCTGGCTTTAAACTCAGAAAGTTGGGGAGCACATTTAATGCTCCCTTGACAAACTCATACTTGAAATTGAAGCTGCATAAGTCACACTTTGTCCAAGCTTGTCAGTGTGAAAACTTTTGCAGCTTTTAAAAGTACAGGAGAGCTTGTAATCTGTCCATATGGTTACCTCATGTTGAGCACCCTGCAAAAGGTACCACCAGTGAGTTAGGGCCCATGCCACGGCAGCCAACTCTTTGTTGTAGATGGTCCAGGACTTCTCAGTAGTTTAAACTTACAGGAGAAATAGGCGACCCGGTGTTTCAAACCGTCATACTCTTGGAGCAAAACAGCCCCACCGTGGAAGAAGATGCATTGCACGCTACCCTTTAAGTTTTTGGAGTCTGCACGTTTAAGTACTGGTGGTGCTACGAACACCTTTTTGATTGATTTGAATGCCTGTTGGCATTTTGGAGTCCAGTGGAAAAGAACATTTTAACTGTAAGGGGATGCTGAGGCGCAGCCAGCTGTGAGAGAGTGTTGGTGAGAATTTTTTTGGAAGATTATGATACCCAGAAATCTCCTCAACCGCTTCTAGTTCGTTGGAGCAGGCCACTAACATATGGCTTTGAGTCTACTGGGTGTTATGGTGTATCTTTCTTTTAGAACTAAATTACCCAAAAATCACTTCTTCCTATAAGAATTCTCACTTAGATATCTTAACAAAAAGACTCGCCTTATGCAGAGTGGCCAGTTCCCATTTCTAAATTCTTCTCGTGCTGCTCAGGTGTGGGGGAATGAACTAGAATATCATCAATGTATGCCACTGCGCAGGTGAATCTGAGGTCACCCAGCACACTATTGATCATCCATTGAAACATTGCGGGGGATTTTCAGCCCAAGCAGCATCATTAAAACTGAAATATATCTCTTCTTGTCCAAATAGCGGTCAGTCATTCCTAGCCTTCAGTCACTCGGATTTGGGTAAAGCATTTATAAGGTTTTGTTTAGAAAACACCCAAGACCTCGTGATCTCCTGCCTGATAGTTTGCTCTAGGGGGAGGGGGTAGGGGTCATGAACCGTGATACTATTCAGGTGTCTGTAGTCCATGCAGGGGCGCAGCATCCCATCAGTTTTTTGTGAAGACTATGGGCGAGGCAATGGGGGATGATCCTTAAATACCCAACCCTTCTTAGATATATCAAACCATGCATCCAAAACCTCGTTATCCTCTACTGTGTAAGGGTACTGTGGGCAAATAATGTTAACCACAGCCACCTTCATGAAAAAGGACGAGTCAAACTCAGTGTGTGGCGGAAGATGGTTCACTTTGTTCAAATTGAAAATATCTTGGTAGGCCATTAACGCTGGAGGAAATTCTGGTGGAAGGCCCCAGGGGAAACGAGAGTATTGATGGAGCCACAGTTCCAAGATTTGAAGAGATTTTCGAGCAGAGGAAACTCACCCTCTATCTGAGCATTGGCAAAAGACTGCATGTTTGATTCAAATGGATTTTCACTTGCTGGAGCACCACCATCCCATACCCAAAATAGCTGGGAACACCAAGTCAGGAATCACCGAAAATTGGTCACAGAAATTGAATTGATGGACTGAGAAAGGCATTGGGCGCCACACCTAAAGAACGGCGAAGCAGCTGATGATGCAACCATCACCGCTGGGCCAAGGTCCAAGTCCATTTCCAGATGTTGGGCCACCTTCAAACTTATGATTTTACCGCCGCGCCCATGTCTACCAGGGCCTCAAAAAGATACCCAGTTTGCCCCTATCTGAATTTCCATTGTCAATAAAAAATAATGTTAATTCTGTTTATTGACAACAGTGCACAATTCCGCTAACAGGATGGAGATAACAATTTGATTGGGTGTAAAATCAGGCTTGGTAGAAGGGAAGGCATCCAGAACAAGGGGTTGGCCCACATTCGCCTCAGGATTCACGCCCATCAACTGGGGACAGATGGATTGGGAGATACTTTCTCAGCTGTTTGGCTGCCATGCTCATTGGGACCTAAGTGGTTACTGCAACAACGATGGGATTGGAAACCATCTCTTTGTCAGCAAATCCTATAAAAATGAGCTATCCACTGCACAGGGAATCTGTTAGAGCGCAGCTCTGATTGAGGTTGCCACCATACACATCTGGTCTACTGTATCCACCAGGGTGGCCCAAATGCCATGGTTGGCAGATGCCAAATCCAACGCAGCTCAATCATTGGTTGATTAATTTCCAGTGGTAATCTGTGGGTGAGGTATTGCTTGCATAATGATGCCACAAAGGAAGCTAAGTTGGATGCCTCAGAGCCAATAGAAAACAGTTGGAGTAAGAAAGTGGAACGCGGCACTGGCACCTTCAATGTTGAAGATACCAGTTAGATTAAAGTTTTGAGTCCCCAGTCTGAATGGCTTCATGCAAAAGGCCCCACAACCATTGATGGGTGTTGCCTTCATCGGCATCTAAGAGGGCCACACTTTAGTGGGCGTCCATCATAGAAGCGGAGCCTGCAGGGTTGATTGAGAACTGCACCTGCAACTCATCAAGGGCGTTGAGCACCTGGTTAGCAACCTTGACAGACGGAGCAGATGAACCTATCACATGAGGGTGGTCTACTACATAAACAGGGTTTCTGGGATGGACTGGGTAGTGAAAAACTCTCCCAACACCACTTGGGAGCTGCCTATGAACTTAGCTACCAACCAGACAAATAACTGGAGTCAAATCACTGACTGCAATTAAAATTTGGTAGGTAGAAACCACTGTGGCACCCACCTCAAGGAGGAGAGCGGAAATCGCAGATATCATAAGGTCAGTCAATTGTGTCATGAAAGCAGAAAATGAGATTTAAAGTGGCCTGCCAGTCAGGGTGCATGAGCGCTAATAAAGTAAGCCATAATTCCAAAGGCACTGTTGCTTAAATAACTTTAAGTTGGGATGGAAGGTGGGTGAATTAAAATGATGACTCAAGATGTTGATCAGTAGCAAACTGGCACACAATCAGGTAGTTGCTACTATGAGCTGGCATATTCGGGTATGGGAAGCTTAATTGCTACAACAATAGGGCTGGTGTTAGAATTATTGCCCATATTCCCAAACAACTAGATTACTAGGGGTTGCTAGGAAATAATTCCCTATAGTGAAGTGAATTGGATATTGGTTGACTCTATTTTGGGGTAACAATGTTTGGGAAATTTTAGGTAATTCTCCTGAATTTGAACTGTTGAGGATTGATCCAGGTGAATGCTTAAGATATCATCAGGCAGAGTTGCTGACAAATTCAGGGGCAATTGATATTTGATTAAATATTAAATATCAGGTGTACTGATTGGGATTGGTCAGGTTTCATCACCAACTAATTGGAAATATAAGGATCAAGTTGTGAGGCGTGTGATGCCTCCTGCAACTAGTGAATCAATTAGTCGGTTTGTGACCCACTTTAATGGGTAACAAGTCCCATTACCTAAGCAGGTTGCTTGCCAAATATAGTTGGTTTGCTTGGATCAAGAGTAAAACTTTAGGGACACGTTTTCTGACTCTTTCCATTTTAGGTCTCAAGGATGTCCAATGATGGAATCCTTGCCAGGATGTGGAAGACCATCGCAGATTAGACAACGATGGGTAATTAAATTGCAACAGCTGTCATTTCATTGAAGAGGTGACAACCGAGGGATGAGCACCAAATCCACTATAATTTCCATTAAGAGTTCACTTAATAAAGACACACTTTACAGAACACTTTACCAGAATCCATTATTGGTTATATTCTGCTTCAAGGAAATTATTGCTGTGTGCTTTAATTGGAGACTCTTTAGGATAAAGAATAAGGATCTGAGCATGGATTCCGAGAAGAGAAGCTGAGCTGAATTAGGGGTTGCTGCCAACTGTGTGCCACCAGAGAGAAGCCATAAATGAGTATCTGAGCATGGATCAGGTTAGGCTGTATAAGGGGATGAATCCATAATGAGGACATCTTAAATATTGTAAGGAGGAATACTGGTCAAGCGTTAGAACAATATTAATGCTTTATTCAACTACGGTTAATAGTCTTCATACTATTATCAAATGAAGATATATTACTATCAGACAACACTGAAAATTGCACAACACCATACCTGTGCAGTAAATCAATTTAGGAGTTATCAGCCGTGAACAATCAATGAAACCCATAAATTTTAACGAATCATGCTCACTCAGGGGTGTAGTTGAGTAAAATACTATGACATGATATCATTTAATGATGAATAAGAAAACCTTTGCCAGACTTGGCAACCATCAACCAGAATGCCTTGAATTCAGCGGATCATTGAAAATTTGCTGCCTTGGAGGAGAGAGTTACCAAGATTGAGGAAGAGGTTGAAAATTTTGCTAGTTTTGGCTATGAGTTACTTAGAAAAGTAACATCATTGAAGAAAAAGGAAGGAGATTTAATTCAAGAAGTCTTATTTTTGAAAACAGATTTTGAAACAGATCGCGTTCATTACAGAGCATTCAGCGCAGTTATAGAGCAACTGATTAAGCAAGTCAAGGAGTTGTAAATTCACAAATGAAAATGTAAGCTATATGCAGCAACTGACGCCAAAGAAAGAACTATACAGACTCCAGTGGGAAAGATGACCACCCCAAGAAATATGCTGCCCACTTTAACAGCTATTTCAGAGATGACACTCAAAATTACTCCTCAAGTTAGTCGAGTAACTGAACTAAGAGAGGTGGCTAGAGAAACTTTGAAGGAATTTAAAGCAATATGAAAAATACCTACTTTCCATTGGGATAATGCCCCTGCATTTATCTAATTATTCGATATGTCAATGTTTGGATATGGTGATTGTCAAAAGGCTTTGACAGCGATGAATTGCCTGGATACTGATTGTCAGAACCTAGTGTGCCCCATCTAGAGGGGGACAGCTGTTGTACTCAGGGCTAAGGTGGCCATTATGAAGGAATTTGGAAGTCCCACATGCATGTCAATATGCAAACAAGAATTAATGGGCATTCAATTCCATAAGGATGAATCCTTAGCAAGTTTGCCAATCATTTCTACCAAGAAACGCAGATTTTGGTTGGAGCAAAAGTGCTGGATGATTTTGATGCCCAGATCGCACTGCAAGCGGCCCTTCAGCCCTATCATGATTTGCATCAAGTGATGTCTTCCATGTTTGTGATAGAGATTACCACCTCTCAGATGGTGGATCATTTGAAAATATTGGAGCTACCTTTGATGATACAAATAGAAGTTTCAAATCAAATCCAGTATGAAATTCAAATCCCACAAAGGGGACCAAGGGTGCCAAGGAGATGAATAACTGAACCGTGCTGGGAAATAAGCCCAAAGAGTTTAAGTGGATCAACAAGAAGGAAAAGTCTGTTACCAGTGCAGAGGAAAAGGACATTTTGCTGTGCACTGCAAGAAATCTAAATAACAGATTAACGTGGTACAAGTGGAATAGTCTAAACCTGCACAGGAGTCAGGAAAATGGCCCAGGCCTAGATAGGTAACAGTCTAGAGCTGTGGAAAAACCTGTTTCTCCTGATTTTATGCATAATGAAATTGACATCAGTGATCTGTTTATAGATGATGACGCGCAGGATCAGCTATATCAAGTAGTCAATTTAGATTTGAACGTGGTAGCAATATCTGGAGCGAAGGGGATTGACCCTGAGATAGTTAAGAAAGTTGCTCAGCCATATGTGCGACAACTGGCAGACAATATTTGAGCCACAGATAATCCATAAAATTGTTTGAAATAAAATTAGAAGAGGCCCAGAGATCCTTTGATGAATTATGCCTTTATTTAATAAGTTCTCTAATTTTGAAATATCCGAAATTTGATTGAGAATTCATAATACAAACTGATGCTTTGTTAACAGTAATTGGCGCCATATTGAGCCAAGTAGATGAACTTGGGTATGAACATCTGGTGGCATATGTGAGACTGACACTCTCAGTAGCTGAGAGAAATTACACCGTGACTAAGTGTGAATGCCTTGTGGTAATTTACACCTGGAAACAGTTTCAGTTGTACATATATGGAATGCACTTCAAAGTGGTGATGGACCACTTCTCGTTGTGTTGACTACACAATTTATAAGAATCATGAAGTACGACTGGCCTGATGGGCACTAAAGCTACAGGCTTACGATTATGAGATAGTTCACCAAGCTGGAGCTTCTCATAAGAATGAAGATGGCTTATTGCGGTTACCAATAACCCAGGTGGTATATCAGCAAGTGGATGAGCTATTCCAGAGAATGGTTGGTGGAGAAATTAGAAAAAAGCCCCAAGAAATCCAAGGTGCACTTTGAAAAGCAATGGAAAACACTGAGACTATTGATGTACAAGTCTTCAAGATAATTAACGGGAAGCGATTACTATTCCCAAAGCCGTTGGAATGAGCAGCTATTGTTCAAGCTGCTTATAAGGTTTTTGGGCATGGAGGCCTGAGGAAAACAACTGATCATATTCGCCAATATTATTACTGGAAGTCCATCAACTATGATGTAGTGGACTATCTGGTTTGCTGTGTGGAGTTCCAGTTGCACAAGTCATACAAGAACATTACTGGATACTGACTGGTCCACCCTGGATTTTCTTGGCATATGGTGTCCATTGACGTGATGGGACCACTAACCATGAGTACCAGGGGAAATCAAGTACATCATAGTTGCAATTGACCATCTGGTGAGATGGGTCAGATGAAGGCCATGAAAAAGTAGATGCTACCAGCACTGCAAAGTTTAGCCTAGATCAAGTAATATACCAACATGGATGTCTGCAGGTCCTGCTGAGTGACAATGTAATGAATTTCATGTCTCATGTGATCCCACGATTAAATGAAATTATGGGGATCCAAGTAGTTATGTCTATACCCTACCAGCTGGAGACGAATGAACTGGTAGAATGAGTTAATGGGACGCTGGCTGCAACGCTGAGGAAGCTGGTCACAGGGAGAACTTCCTCGTGGAGAATTTAATTTATTTTGGTGACGTTTGCCTACAATATAAGTCATCATACAGCAACGGTAAAACCGCTGTTTGAGTTGTTATATGGAAGAAATGCCGCTTTGCCACTGATTTTTATCTGGTGGTGGAACCAACATTGGTGTACAGTGCTGGAGTAGTACCTAAACCAATTGATGAATATCTGATTGGAATGCAATTGCAATCATTTGATACAACCATAAAGAAAAGAATTAAAGTAAAAGTGACGGATGATAAGAACTTACTGGCCTTATCAGAATAATGAATAGGCGAAAGAGTTACCTATTTTGATATGCATGGTTTCAGGAGAAGAAACAAGTTGGATGCATTGTGGTTGGGTCCACTTAAGATTATTGACAAGACAGCAATGGATTCCTACCCTATCAAGAACCTCTTGGATGGAAGGATAGTAAATTGAGTTTATGCTGAGTACTTAAAGTGGTGGATCAATGAAAAAAATGATGAAAAAAGAGTTCCTGAAGGACCACTGAACCATTAAGTTGGTTATGTCCTAATGATTTGGTTATGCCCAAAAAAAGGACCGCTGAACCAAACTATATGGTTAAGTCCTAAAAAAGACCTATGAACCATAGAAAACTGGTAGGTCTAAATATACCTAGGAACCAGTTTGGGGGAATAAAATAAACAGATGGACCGCTGAACCTAGAAAAAATTAAGTCCCATAGAAAAAAGAAGATAAAATATAAAAAATGATAAAATATAAAAGGAAAAAAATTGTTAAAAATGCATAGAAAAAATTTATATAAAATTTTTATCGTTTTATTAGTTATCTGCAACTTGGGGATGTTTCCGCCTATGTCGCCTCTTGGGGAGGGATTTGGATCGCAGTAGGAGTAAACAACCCATCAAAATCTATGTGAGATCAGATGCTAGAAAGGCTATACCTACTTGAAACCAACTTCGCTGAGTGGATGCTGATCCCTGTGAGAAAGTGACCAGGGGAAGAGAAATGAAGATGTCAGAATAAGCCAAACGTGCTATTCCAGATCAAGGAGGGAAGCAACAGAACAAGAAGAGGCAGTCAGAAAATAGCCCCAAGTAATTCCAATATGGCACTGGAGCTGAAAAATTGGTCTTGAATGCTTGACGATGGGCTTTGTCAAGAACATTGAATATATGGGCTGGTATTGAGCAAGAGATACTAGGTGGGGGTTGCCAAATAATGCCCCCTATTAATGCCATCAGTGGAAGATACTGATGGGATGCACCAGAAAATGAGATAGTCATGAAGGAAGTGAATGGCATCCTGAATACAACGACTACAAGCTTCTTGGAAGCAAAAGAAGAATGAGATATGAACACTAGGAGAGGCTGGAAGCTTTGTGGCCCAACTTCTAGAACATGGCCAGAAAAGTGAAGAGCATAGTCTGCAATGTCTTAATCTAGAATGTTTTCAAGATCAGAGGGGTTCAGAGCTATGGATAGACCTTGGTTACTTGGGTCCTCAATTCTTCATAGTGGAGTTCAAAATGTTCACTATTTCCAATGGCTAGTTTGGTTGCCAAAACAGCTGGCTTGTAATAATGGTCAAGTTGGAAAAGGAACTCTGGAAGCAAGTCTGATCTGGCGAGGAACAATTGATTAAGAGCAGTGGGCATTACTTTAGGAGGTTTGGTGATGATAATAGGAGAAATCTGTGAATGGAGTGAATCCAAGAGAGTTTCAAAATCTAACTCAGGAAAGGATGACAGAGTAAAAGTTGGTCGCAAGTTGTTCTAGACAATTGCTAACCTGGTTTCATTGGGGTTGGTTACTGTTTCCAGTAATTCCATGGAAGGACTGGCCATGGGTACTTGACTGGGAGTATGAGTCCTAGGAGGACCATAAAAGAGGTTCCAGCATGTAGATCGACTCATCAGCTGGAAGAGCCAAAGGTCTTTATCAGACATGCTATCAAGCAGTTGTTGGTACTGAGACTCTGAATTTGACATATGAGCTGGATGAGGGGGGATGTTGGACTTATATGATAGTTGACATTATGCACTCTGGCGTCAAAGAAAGCTCTAATTTTGGAGAAATTAATCTCAAAATTAATGGGATAAGCTCTCCAGAGAAGAATTATGAATGATATGGCCAAGAGGTTATTACAAGAAAATAAAAAGGGTGAATATAAATGAGCATTCTTGATTGTGCCATGAAACAAAGATCAACGGCAAGAATCTCCTGTCAGGGATGAGGAGAAAAAAGGAAAAAGAGGACGCTGGACCAAGAATCCTGTTATGACAGTGGGTCATATGCCCTGAGGGGGGAACCCAGATCCTGGGATTGATATCATCATGAATAAATCAATTGGCCCGGCATGACATAAGGACATGGGAACCACGCTCTGAGTAGGCGGTAGCAAGGAGGAAAAGGAAGAGATCCGCATGCTGAAGGTCATCCTGAGCAGCATTGAGTATCAATTGACCGCACTCTACTTGAACTAAAGAAGTATTTGACTAATGTTTGAAATGGTATTCTCCTGTCCCGATTTTTTCTCGCTGGAAATCTAGGAAAGAAGGGGATGTGTTGGGATTTTTGCCCATATTCCAAGCTGACTAGATTACCAGGGTTTGCTAAAGTATAATTTCCTATAGTGAAATTGAATTGGATATCAATTGACCCTTTTTGGTGGGTAGCAATGTTTGGGGAATTTAGGTAAAATCACCTGAATTTGAACTGTTGAGGATTGATCCAGGTGAATGCTTAAGATCTTATTGGGCAGAGCTTTTGACAAAACAGGTACATCTGATAGTTTATTGATGATTAACTATAAGGTGTACTGATTGGGATCAGTCAGGTTTCATCACTGACAGACTGGGAAACTAAGGATCAAGTTGCAAGGCAAGTGATGCCACCTGAAACTAGAGAATTGATCAGTTGGTTTGTGACCTGCTTTAATGGGTAACAAGTCCCATTACCTAGGCAGGTCACTTGCCAAAAATGGTTAGCTGGTATTGAGAGGAAAAAGTTAGGGACACGTTTTTTGACTCTTTCCATTTTAGGTCTCAAGGATGTCCAATGATGGAATCCTAGCCAGGATGGGAAAGACCATCGCAGATGAGACAACGATGGGTAATTAAATTGCAACAGCTGTCATTTCATTGAAGAGGTGACAACCGAGGGATGAGCACCAAATCCACTATAATTTCCATTAAGAGTTCACTTGATAAAGGCACACTTTACAGAACACTTTACCAGAATCCATTATTGGTTATATTCTGCTTCAAGGAAATTATTGCTGTGTGCTTTAATTGGAGACTCTTTAGGATAAAGAGTAAGGATCTGAGAATGGATCCAGAGAAGAGAAGCTGAGCTGAATTGGGGATTGCTGCCAACTGTGTGTCACCAGAGAGAAGCTGTAAATGAGGATCTGAGCATGGATCAGGTTAGGAAGTATAAGGGAATGAATCCCTATTGAGGACATCTTAAGTATTCCGAGGAGGAATACTGGTCAAGCGTTGGAACAATATTAATGCTTTATTCAACTACGGTTAATAGTCTTCATACTATTATCAATTGACTATATATTATTATCAGATAATGCAGATAAAATGCACAACACCAAACCTGTGCAGTTAATCAATTTAGGGGTTATCAGCTGTGAACAATCAACAAAATCCGTAAATTTTAACAGCTGGGTTCCACCATAGGGTTGTTGGCGAGAGGTTGGGTGGCATAATTGTGAATTTTCACTCAACAGGGAGGTAAAGCCTCTAATAAGTGTGACAGATTCTTATGCCAAATAGCTTTAGTAAGTGGGATGTGTCTAAGGATGCCCCTGAGTATGGTATTCCCAGTCCATTATGGTAGGGAACATTGTTGTTATGATGGCCACAAGGCCCCAGTCATTACGCGTCAAATTACATTTTTAAGGCTGGTTTTTGTGGCGGATACCAAATGAAAAAATTTCCAAAATTCAAATTTATTCTATGTTGCTTTTTATTGCAAAATAAGATAAAAAAATAAATTGGCAATCATACTTTAAGGGATGATTGCTTAAATACTCAGTTGCTTAGGGAAAAAGATGGCATGCTTGGGCGTGGGGGCCTCTATTTTCTGACTTAGAATGACGAAACACAAATGGGACATATTCAAATTATGAGGCCACATCAGTGGAAGACTATGTCAATTATACCTCTGGCGCCCAAATTACGTTTTTATCATATCTATGCCTGCCCAAGTGGTGGCATCTCACTTGATGAGTGGCAGGGACCTCCCATGTCCATTGCAAGTAGGGACGATCCCAACTAGTTGGAAACAGATCCAGGCCAGATGCCCAAATGCTCCTGGTTTTCTCAGTTCATTTTCAATTTTTTGAAATTCAGTGGAACTGGCCCCTGCACAAGAGGGAAAAGCTCGTTTTTTGTAGATCTGGTGGAACTTGAACCTGGCATCTGTAAGTTACTTGATTTATCTTTCCCACGTCAGTCCCTTTCCACTACAACTTTAGCGCAAACCACCTCAATATGCTGCATCAGTTCACTAGGTGTTAAAAATGGGAATGGGGGGAGGGACCTTAAAGTGATAGGCCATAACCCACCGCTTGTCAATTACATGATTGAGATCGCCCTGCGTGACAAGGAGGACGGCTGTCCTCTTCAGACCTTTCTTGGTATGAAATGGAAACATCTCGGTCCAAAACCAGGGGGGCGCTCCCCTGGACTTACACACATGAGGTATTTCTATAGTTTGTCACGTAGTGAGAGGAAAAAAATAAACCAATAGCTCCTATAATATTTTAATATAACATTGAGAACTATAAAATCTAATTATACTTAATGGTTTCAA